>JAWNLC010000616.1:600000-1192554 GCA_035041535.1 Drosophila cognata
TTTCGTGGGACGCGTCGCTTATACTTATCCCTCCTCTATCCTGCCAGCACGTATTAGAGCCGAAACTGCATATGTCACTTTTAACACCGAATCAGTCGCTAGTTCATCGACCTCCTTCGAAGTTCTGGTTTCCAATGAAACCCTCAGCTATCACTGGGTGCGTAGTTTTGATGGATTCTTGGAGGATAATGCCGTCTCTGTTGGAACGAGTTCTACTAACGATCGCGTTTATATCTGCCGGGCCAGAACTGATGGAGGAGTGTTCATTGGCACATTGTATCTAGCACAAAGGGTATGCATCATCCGCTACGAGGCTTTGCCCCTGAGAACGTTTGATAAATACGAGGTGCTGGTTCGAAAATATAAACCGGCGCAGTGGATACCATTCCATAATCAAACCAATTGATAAAATTCCATTAATAAATGCTTGAATGATCTTAAATTAACTGTAATCAATAGATGGTTTTACTTTAATTGCCTTAAATCAATAATAAATTGTCTTAAATCGATTCATAAATTTGAATACTGAATATTGTAATTGTTCAAGTATGAACATGAGAGATGCTGATAGCTGGCTAAATGCAGCGTTCTCAAGATTAGGCACTTGAGGCGAGCATGCATGGGATCGAGTTAATTTTAGAGTTCAAGAGGGCATGGGACAAATATTGCAGTCGCTGCACACGATGGAGGGAGACAGCGGTCGTCTCGATAAGAGACCAATGCGGTCGCCTTACAAACGGCTGCATAATGTATTTGTATATATGTATTTAGATTTAAGAATTGTTTATAAATAAAGGGCTTGCTCGTCAGAGCAGAGAGAGAGTTCGAATCTAATCGTCGACTCCGCGCGTTTGATTTCACCCTATACGTGTCTCAAACAGTAATAAACGTATAAATAAATATATTAAAATAATAGAAGGGTTCTCTAAAGTTTTCGCTTAAGTTTGATGCTATTTATTTTTCAAATATATTTTGGGTAAACATTTTGATATTTGTCTTCCCGTAAATGAGATTAATCAAGAATTAGCCTGAAAGAAAAGAATGGGGAATATTATTTAAAATATATTGTTTTTTGCTGTCTGTAATTTTTAGTAACTGGAAATATTGGTTACTTGGGTTTCATTGAAGACTCACGATTATTGGCTAATAAAAGATAATGAGATACTAGTTATTTTACTGATTTTGTCCACTGGTTAGAAACAGTACTTTGTTAATCATTTTATTTAATATGTAATTCAAGTTTAGTAATGATAGTTTGTAGCCTATTGAGGAAGGATTGTAAATGCGGCAAGAATATGCGCTTTCTAAATAGCCTCAATGCAGCCTCATGTGAAAGTAATTTACTGGAAATTTTACAACTGATTCCATCTTAATTTTGTTCAATTATGCATATACTATTTTTATAAAAAAAACTAGAGATAGACAAGTAAATATGTTAACTCAATTTTTGAGCTAAGAGAAAAATACAATAAATGCTAAATCGATTCCGCCGTTGATTCCAATTCTTCTACCGATCCATAGTCCGATCAGATGGGAGTAGTATATTTTTTTGACAGAATGTCGCCAAGGTTCTTCCTATGGCAAGAAACTAAGTTTTGTAGATATGGACTATATATTGATAACCAATCAGTTAGTCAGAGTTTGGTTATTATACAATATTCTCAGCTTATCATATTATTATTGCTTATCAGCGAAACGTGAGAAGTTCTACAGAAAACTTAGTCACGTATCTTTAAGGACCTAAAACACCCTTTAAATCATAGATTTACAACACCTTCGCTTATCAGCATGTAATTCCTATCAACACTTAATAAATTCATATATAAATGTTAGACTCGTCTTCAGTCTACTCAATAGTTTCCAATCGGCTTCCGATCAGCTTAAACAATGCATTCTCCCGTGAAACTTACGGCTCTTGCGCTGATTTTCGCCCAGCTATTAGGCGCAATACATTGTGGAGTGTACGATAATACGGATAAGTGGGTCGTATCCGACAAATCGAAGAATTTCCCCGAAAACGCTGTTCTCGGGGGCTTTGATCCAGAAGGCTACAAAAGTTTCGTGGGACGCGTCGTTTATGCCAGCTCTATCCTGCCAGCACGTATTAGAGCCGAAACTGCATATGTCACTTTTAACACCGAATCGGTCTCTGCTTCAGCAACATCCTACGAGGTTCTGGTTTCCAATTCAACCGTCAGCTATGACTGGGTGCGTAGTTTTGATGGATTCTTGGAGGATAATGCCGTCTCTGTTGGAACGAGCTCTTCGAACGATCGCGTTTATATCTGCCGGGCCAGAACTGATGGTGGAGTGTTCATTGGCACATTGTATCTAGCACAAAGGGCATGCATCATCCGCTACGAGGCTTTGCCCCTGAGAAAGATCGATAAATACGAGGTGCTGGTTCGAAAATATAAACCGGCGGAGTGGATACCATTCCATAATCAAACCAATTGATAAGGTTCCATTAATAAATGCTTGAATGATCTTAAATTAACTGTAATCAATAGATTGTTTTAATTTAATTGCTTTAAATCAATAATAAATTGTCTTAAATCGATTCATAAATATGAGTACTGAATATTGTAATTCTACAACTGATTCCATCTTAATTTTGTTCAACTTTGTAAATTTTATATTTGAAATAACTTTTAAAAATATATAAATCAAATCACAATGCACTAGTCAACTTATCAGTTAATCAAGTCGCGAATTATTTAAGTGCATTTTATTCTATCTGCGTATGTCTTATGAAAATCTAGAGAATTTTATCTAAATTTTTGAGCTAAGACAAAAATACAATAAATGCTAAATCGATTCCGCCGTTGAAGACGATATCTTCCTCTACCGATGCATACCGTCAATATTTAGAATTAAAGTGAAATCTGATCATTTGGGAAACCCCCATGTAGTATTTGTTTTGTCAAAATGTCGCTAAGGGACTTCCAAAAATTGGTGTTCATAGATATGGATGATATATTTATGGCCAATCAGTTATTTAATAGTTGTTGTTAATGCTAATCAGTGAAATGCGACAAATTCTGACAAAAAGTTTAGTTATATATCACAAATCTAATCAGTACTTCAAAATCCTAAAACCCCCCATTACACATTGATTACAGCACCTGCGCTTATCAACATGTGATTCCCAGCGACACCTTTTAAATTCATATATAAATGCTAGACTCGTCTCCAGTCTACACAACAGTTTTCAATCGGCTTCCGATCAGCTTAAACAATGTATTCTTCTGTGAAACTTACGGCTCTTGCGCTGATTTTCGCCCAGCTATTAGGCGCAATACATTGTGGAGTGTACGATAATACGGATAATTGGGTCCTATCTGACAAGGCGAAGAATTTCCCCGAAAACGCTGTTCTCGGGGGCTTTGATCCAGAAGGCTACAGAAGTTTCGTGGGACGCGTTGTTTATGCCAGCTCTATCCTGCCAGCACGTATTAGAGCCGAAACTGCATATGTCACTTTTAACACCGAATCTGTCGCTAGTTCAACGACCTCCTACGAAGTTCTGGTTTCCAATGCTACCGTCAGCTATGACTGGGTGCGTAGTTTTGATGGATTCTTGGAGGATAATGCCGTCTCTGTTGGAACGAGTTCTACTAACGATCGCGTTTATATCTGCCGCGCCAGAACTGATGGTGGAGTGTTCATTGGCACATTGTATCTAGCACAAAGGGCATGCCTCATCCGCTACGAGGCTTTTCCCCTGAGAAAGATCGATAAATACGAGGTGTTGGCTCGTAAATTTAAACTGGCAGCATGGATACCATTGCAAAATGAAATCAATTGATAAGATTCCGTTAATAAATGCTTGAATGAGCTTCAATGAATATTAATCAACAGATTGTTTTACTTAACTTGTCTTAAATCGGTGCACAAATATAAATACAGATAATTTAATAACAGAATTCTTACATCTATTCAAAATAATAATTAGGTTGGCGCTATTTGCTTTTTCAAATATATTTTGGGTAAACATTTTTAAATTTGTGTTCTCGTAAATGTGATTAATCAAGAATTTGCATGACAGCATAAAATGTGGAATATTCATTTAAATGTAATATTTTTTGCTGTCTGTAAATTTTCGAGTTTCGCCTAAAACTTATGATAATTGGTTAATGAAACAAAATGAAATACTATTTATTTGATTGTTTTTGGATTGTATCAACAGTTTCAACAGTAATTTGAATAGAAACTATACTGTGCTTATAAAATTATTTATTTATTTAATTCAAGCATAATAATTATATTCATAGGAAACTTTAAATTGCGATCAATTGCTGTTCCCTAAACAGAAGCGCTTTTAATTTGTAAAACATTTATGAAGACGGCGTTGCAAGTAAACTTTCAATAAAAATGAACACCCAACTTGTTAAACAATAGCAGCGAAAAGCAGTGCTTCCGTACGTATACCCTTTCAGAGAGTATTCGAATTTAGTGCTAAAGATTGTAACTCACTGAAGAAGACCCCTTAAGGTATCAGCGATTCTAGCTCAGTCTGCGAAACCATGGACACAGTTTGTCAGTCTCTCTTTCTAGCCGTTTGAAAGAAATTAATATGATGGCAGGTTGTCTCTGTACGGCAAGGGTATGTAATCTTCGGTGTTCTATTCGTCTTGTGTTTTCTTGTCTTTGGTTTTTTTGCACACATTCTTATTGCAGAAAGCCAACACAACTAATTAAAAGCACTTTGTAGACTTGCCAGCAGACACATTTATTAGTGAGACGCAGCTGCAAAGTCTTTTATAAAGCGAGGCGTGCTGCGAAACTTGAGCCTTTTGGTAAATGCCGACCGCTAAAGATGTGGGCGTGTCTGTGGGCGTGTAGAAGCAAAAAACCGCATCGGCAAACTTCATTAAAAATGCACACGAAGCTGCTAAAAAGCCTCTCAACTTCACTTCAGTTGGATAAAGTTACAACCAACCACACACACACACACACAAAGTTTTGGAATGTGTGTGTGTGTGTGTGTGAGTTTTCCGGCTTTAATTTATGAAGTCATTAGATGCAATTTTCGAGCACCTGAGCAGACGCTTTCCAAACAGGCCATTTGGCATCCGTTCAAAATTGCTGCAATTGTTCCAAATGCCACGCATTTAAGCTGCGACTGCGATCCTTGGAAATCGAGGCCAGTCGGTTTGACAGCTGCCAGACGATTACACCCCGACCGAGGTCAGTGCATGAGGCCAATGCAAACGTTTTCTAATTTTCCACGCCATTAAATCAGGGATTTCCAGCCAGACGCATGCGATTCCAACTGCCACTGGCATCGTGACATGCAATGTGACAACGTCTAAAGGGCGGCCAAGTTGAGCCTGCATCTGCAGACTTCAGCTACTCGTACAGCTGATCGGGAGCGAAACAGGAAACAGAAACAAATGTCCTTTTTAAATAAGGAAATTATGGCCAACTAATTTAGCAGCTTGGTCAAGTGAGTGACCAAGTTTGTGGAGCCTTATCTCTCCCACTCCCATATATGTACGTGCATCATATCCAAGCTCTATCAATATCTCTTTGCAATCTTATACATTAAAGATAGTTCATTGTTTTCCACTAACAGCTTCACGGGGTATTGCCTCTTGTTCCTGCCAAAACAAAAAATATAATAGAAATAACAGTATGTCGGTAAAGTTTTAATTTATTGCACTCTGCGCGAACCTAGCTGGAGGAAAAACTGACCTGGTCTGAGCGCATCCAACACCGAGAAGCCCAATACAAAGAGATATTTCCCAACTAAACATAAAGAGAAACAAGTTTTTGTGAAAAGTTTTGCGCACAACGTGACAGGCAAAGAAAAATTGGCGAAAACAAGTTTTCAGGTAGCAAGCCAGGTCTCCAAGCCCACGATAGCACGCCCACTCATTATGTGAGTTAATTGAATGCAATGCAATTAATTGTCAACGCATCTTCAAAGTATTTACGGCTTCGGCATTGATTGCAGCATAAATTTAATTGAAAAACTTTTGCCAAAGATCGAAATACGTTTGCAATTAACGTATATTGTAATTAACATTAGTTGTACTTGTACGCTGTCTTCTTGTTGGCCTTGACAGTGGCATCATCCATAAAAATTGCAACAATGTCAGCCTAACATTTTTCAACCTGCAAACTATTGCGAGCCCTGAGCTGCAGTTGCACCTAACTTTACCTGTGCTTCCTGCCAAAGTGCAATTCAGCGTCGTCAACTTGAACTTTGTGTTTTGCAACGTGCTTGGAACTTTCTTAGACTCCTGGCGAGTGCAACACCCAACTTGGCCATGTAATATGTTACGCTGGGAGCAATCCAATAAATATTATGTTGAATTCATTTAAAAATCTGAAATCTATTGTAAATGCTTATGAACATTATAGATGTGAGATAGAATAGGCACCTTATTAGGTTAATGCAGGGGACATAGCATATTTTGTTTTCAACTTAAAGAACGTGTAAAGATAGAATTTATGTAGTGTTCAAACTTTAAAACCTCAATATATATATACACACCTAGCACTTCGAAGAGAACTCCCCTTAAATATATATATTTATTTTATTTATTTATTTATTTTTGTTTCTAATTAAAGTATATTAATTTATCAAGTTTGGAAGCAAGATTTAACGTGAGGACTTTAAATGCTAACAACAAATTTCTAGCCAAAAACCAACAACATGCGGGATCTAAATTTGGCTCCACTGGAATGAGACATTTTTTCAAATAACATTTTAGAAAATACAGATTCTTTATACATATATATTTTTGTTCTTAAATATTCAGCTTAAGCCTTTAACTATTCAATTTAATGTATTTACTTTCTAAGTCAAACCAATTTTTCGTTTACTTAAATTAAAGTAATATTTTGTTATTGATTTCTGTTTTTATGATTGATATGCTTTTTATCGAATGCTCTTAATGGATTAAACTCATGCTATATTATACTTACTTAAGTTATGATTTGTCGTCATATTTTGTCATACTTGTAGATCATACAAGATTCGATGTCATAAAGATAAGTTTTTCGCGCGCTTGTTGCTGCTGTAATTGGTATGCGAGTGACTATTGTTGTTGTAGTTAAAAGTTAGACTATGGCGACGACATCGTCAGCAGGTGTAGCTCTCCATATTATTTACAAGTGGAGGGGGCGGAGAGGTGCAGCAGCGCTCGGCATTCGCCCACGAGGCACCTATAATTTAGCGCTGTTTATTTGTAAATGTCTGTGGCACACAGCACTGGATCGAGTTACAGGGGTCGCAGTACTTGTTCTCGTCACGCTTCATGTCAACAGCGGCAACTTCATTGTCTGCCCTGGGCTCGAGCTCCCAACTCAGCGCCTCAGCAGCGATACCCCCTCCCCGCTAGTTTGTTTGAGGTAAGAGGGGGAGGTGTGTGTGTGTCACTGACATTAAGTGCAGTTGGTTGCTGGGTTGTTAAGTTGTCGGTTTGTCGATTCGCAGAAAAACGTTTTGCAATTTATTAACTGACATTTGAAGTGGTTGTTGTTGTTGCTACGGGGCAAGTCGGTGACTCCGGATAAGCGAAACCTATGACACTTATTACTGAAGCAGCTGTGTGCGGTGGTAAATAAAAAGAAATGCCGTTGCATGCATATTTGATTAAGCTGCCTCAGCGTCGCCGCTAGGTAGGCAATGATATTTGCAAGCCAAACTTTGCAGACAAACGCGCCCGCGGCCCTTGATACAAACACACAGGCAGGAACCCAGACAGACAGACAGACAGGCAGAGAGAGAGATAGAGAGAGATTAAGAGACAGAAGGGTTAAGGCCGAGTTGGCAACCTGCAACAATAATACGTAAGTTTCTGGACCAAACCAAAGTTACAAACGTTACATATATTTAGGTTGGGCGCCGACAAAACTGCCGGAAGCGGAAACTGTTTTGTACATTGGCAAATTTGATACATTAGTTAAGCATGTGGAAGGACATGAGTCCCAAGCCCCAAATAGGTAGGCAGACAATTCTCAGTTCCATGTGGTTATTAAACGCTTATTTTGTGGTCAGGTGGAAAAGGTTCACCCACGCAAAAAGAGCATAATAAAAGATTATACACAAGTAAAAAGGTCCCATGGACCCATACAAGTTTTGACGATTAGCCAAAGGAGCAGTAAGTGGCTCTTAATAGCTGCCTGTGAACCCACACAAATGTTCCTCGCCGCGTGGTGCCTAATTGATTATTTATGAACTGGGCAATCGAGGCAACCGAAGTAAGTAAGTGGTAAGTCTCTGGCTTACATACTTATATACCGAAAAATTGAAGTCTTAAATATTTAGTTAAATTAGAATACTTAACACTTTACTAGGTATTTTATACCTTATCGTAAACACTTTAATTCATTGCATAGTTTTAAAGGCAATTGGACATTCGTCTGACATGTCATTCTCTCAAATTACCTGCAGATATCTATGACAAGCATTCTCAACTAGCCACTTTCCAGCTGCCTTTGTTAACTATTAAAGCCACATGACATTACGTCAGTCCCTTTGCTAGCTTGCCCATTATTTTTGCCGCTCATTTCGTGCAATCTCAGGTGTCATATTCCAAATGTAATGATGTAGACCCTTAAATCAGAGGGTGGAATGAGTATTCATTTGATATGTATAGCACGACAACCATAAAAGAGTAACAAAAAAGAAAAAAACACGATAAGCAAACAAACAGGCAAATGCTATTTAACACTTTAATGTGGCATACAACCAAACAGACAGATGCACACGCACAACCCTTCACATGCGCACATATGTATGCGCTGAAAAACTTCAATTAAAATTCCGGCTTAACAATGCCCAATGGAGATGACACCCATCCTCCCACATTTGGGGGTTCCTTTTGCCCATTTCATTTGCAATTTAATGTAAAATAGCCGTAAAGCCACAGAAAGGCCAAGCAAGCGACCTGGAAACAAGCGAACCAAACAGTCAAACGCTTTGCAATGCCCACAATATCATAAAACGCAATGGAGCCCTTAACTGGCAACTGGTAACTGGTAACTAGCAACAACAAAAAAGCTGCGCTGAGTGACGATGGCCCTGACAATCGTTTCCGCTTGCCCTGCAGAGTGAATCGTTAAAAGATGTGTGAGAGAGAGAGGTAGATATGCGCCACGAGCAAGTTACTTTTGTTGAAGTACATTCCAGATATTAATTCTACTTGTAGCTCTCTCTAAAAAAACCACAAAAAAAAAATGTAATCGCTGTGTGATTGTCTCCCTTTGTTAGAATATGCTTGTGTCTATATTTTGAATACCTAAATTCGAGAAACGCAACTTAAATACAAAATTTTATTGTGAATTAAAATGTTTTTTTTTTTTTTAACTAAACTTTATAATTTGTATTTGAAGTATATCCAAAAATAAATATTTCTGGCCAAGCCAAAGACCAAAATACATTTTGAGACTGATTCCCTTATTCAAAAATGACAATTCGCGGAATTGTGGAAAAAGCGTTTCCCGGATAACATTATTTTTGCCACCTGCCCATTGGCATTGTTTTCTTTTTGATTTTCACATGGCGTAAGAGATGCTATAAAAATTTACAGTTAAGTGATTTTGTAGCAATTTGCAGTTTGTTGGCATTATACACGACCAGGTGAGTGGAGCAGCTAACAGCGGCAAGTGGCAGTCGTGCAGGCCACAGTCGTAAATCCTTGGCAAATGTTTGCCAAGTGTGAGCCCTCAGCATTCAGTCGTAGCACGAGTTTGTCCAGGCAGGCCATGTTGGCAGTTCTCGCTGTGGCAGGTTTGCTGTTACGTTGATGTCAGTAAATTCAATTTATTTAAAAGCTTGTCAACAATAAGTCAAATGAAATGCTCTGCTCAGCTGTAAATATGGCGGGCCCAGTAATAAAGCTGATTTATTTGCCCTGCTCAGATTTACAATTCCACATAGCTGCCCAGCGTTTGAAATCGCATCGAAACTAAGCACAACTGACAATGGAAATGAAATGAAATTAAATGCTTGAGCGAAATATTTGTGGTTATTGTGGCAATATATTCAAATTTAACGTGAAATACATTTGTTGGCAGCTCCCATTCTAAAGCCTTTTATTTTGGCATCTCCTATATGTTGTGTGTGTGGTGTGGGTGTGTGTATGTTTGTAAATATGTATAAATAGATGGACATGCTGTTTTCTAATAGCAGTTCTGCTCGGCAACAGTAAATAAATCTTGTCTGTTTTGGTTGGGGCTTGGGTAAGGCTACAGATAAGCCCAATACAGTTAGGAGAATGCAATACAATGGAAACAGAAATTGCCCTGCAGGACATGTGGTTGCTGTAGCTGCACAGGACATCAGCTCAACTTAAACGGCTGGTAAAGTGCAATGCGGACTGGACGGGGCAACAGGGCAATGCCACATTTGGCAAGCAATATTAAGTGTGTCCGTTTTTTAACATTTGAAGCACAAACAAAACAATGCAAAGCACAGCGAGCAAACACAAACAATTATCAATTCATGTCAGATAAGCGAGGGTTGTCTGGTTTATAAAGAGATATTCGTTATATTATATATATATATATATATTATACACATATAGAAAGCATTTTCAACTAATTGTTGACGTATTATATTCTCTTTTTATTGTTTTGCTTTCCTATTGAAATTTTGTGAAAAATAATATATTTTTATTTTATTAAAAAATAAATTATGAATTTAGCTATTATTTATTTTAAAGCAATTATTTTTTTTTTATTAATATTTGTGAATAAATACGTGTAATTGATAATGATTTTGACGTGCATCATATTATTTGAATATATAACATTTTGTAATTGCTTGCTACACACTTTAAATTATCAACAATACAATGCAAATAGTATGTGTATGTACATATGTATATGTGAAGTTTATGTATATGCACATGTACATATATGTGCACATAAGTGTTCGCAGATAAAAAAAATAGTTTGCGAAGCTTAAACAATGTTATTGACTGAACAAAATTCTGCTGTTGCTGTTGCTATTTCTGCTGTTGACTTGGCTCATAAATCTATTCGAGTGCTGTTGACTGACTGCCGTTTTATGTTTGTTATATATGTATGTATATTGTGTATTCTTCTGCTCTAGTGAAGTTACTTAAATTATTGATTATTGTGAAACTTGGCCACAATTCAACTGCAACTCACATCGCGTTCCCCACAGCGCAAGTTTGTATTTCCGTTTGCCTCTGGTGTCCTTTATGTGCACAGTTCACTTCATTAAAAGCAACGAAAACATGCACTAAAGCAAATGACATTTAGCAGTTATTTAAACCAAAAACAACAAATTACAAACCTATGCAATGTAGTACTTGTCTAATGGTCATAATCACTGAGCTTCCCTTTGTCCATTTCCCATGTCCCTTGACATGTGCGCAGTGCCAAGAAAAACGTATCCCATTTTCAGTTTTTGTGCTGTCATAACAAACAAATTCCCAGCATGTGTGCGGCGTGTGGAGGCAGGACCCGAGGGCGGACATTCGCTTGGCCAGCTCTGCTGAGCTCCAAGAATTTAATTATACTTTTGATTTTAATGAAAAAAAAAAACGAGCGCACACTCTCGCCTTATGTGTCCTATGCCCTTTACGCACGAGTTATATACGAATTGTTATTAAGGATGTGAATATGGGAACCGTATTTTAAGTTTTTTTCTATCTAATAGTACAATTAAAATATATATATATAAAATCAAGTAATCTTATGTTTTTTTTTTTTATAGGAATCACTAATTTGATAAGTCTCATGGCATCTAAATCGAGGTCTGCAACATATTATCGGTGTGATGTTTTTTACTTTTGTTTTGAGCAAAGTTGAAAAAATATTAGTTTTATCCGCAATTAGTTTTTAAGTAATTTTCTTTGAAAATTGACAAACTTCAGAGAAGTTTCCCCTCGGTGCACTCACTCTCTGTTTTTGTGACTTTGCTGCTCTTAAGGTCGCCGTTGACATCAACGTAAACTTCACTTGTCGCTTTTGTGGAGTTCATTTCAGCAAATGTCAACGGAGTCGTCACAGTGAAATTGTAGTTTAATTACAGTTTTTATACATTTTAACTTGCCTTTGAATGTCATTGTAAATGGACGACATTAAATGAAATTGGTCTATGGGGTAAGACAGGCTACTAATGTGTTGGCATAAATGTCCTTTGTATGGAGATTTACATCGTATTGCGAGTGGCTTTCAAACAGAGATGAGGCAAACACTCTACATGTATGTAGATTGTCACTGAGATGTTTAATAAATTTAAATACTTTTGAAAGCAAATTTATAACCGATACACAGATGTGGGTCACATGGAAAAAGCAAAACTGTGGTTCTTAAAATTATTTTTTCCTGAATTTTCAAAAAAGGAATTTGTGTGGCTCCTATATGTGCAACAGGTTCATTTTTCAATCGTGTAATCAATGTACTCTTAGCACATAATCTCAATAACAAGTCATAAATGCATTCAAAGCTAACTTGTGAATGCATTAATAGTTATTATAGATTTCATGTGAGGAGGCAGAATATTTCGTTGTAGGATATGCGAGGCCTTGCCAGTATTAAGCAAATCTCAAACATATCGCATTCTGACCGCACTTTGAGCTGCACTTGAGTTGCGTTTGCCGTTTGCCATCACCCATCACTCATTTGTGAATATGTACATTTAATATGCAGCGCATGTTCTGACAGGCCTCGCCAGAGCTCCTGCTACAACACCAAACCAGCTCCAGCTGCGTTTGCGGCCGGTCACTTGCCATCTTGCATGCACAACATGCACTCGCAATCAAACATGTCCGCCAAGTGAGCGTCACGTTGCAACATTCGCTGTGCGGAGCTTTGGAGCTGTGGAGGGCTGTTGCTTAAGACGCAGTAGACGACGACGTTGCCTTTAACAATTGCCGACTGGTTGCTTATTTGCATACAACACTTTGACGCATTGTTCGCCCACCATCCAGCGAGACAGATGGCAGCACAAGCTGTGCCCACTGGCTTCCCTTCACAAACTTCAGCACTAATTAAAAGCAAATTCAAGCATACTTGTCCTCAAACTCCAACTGCCGACAAGTTGCCTAAAGACAGACGCACGAAATTTGCCAAATGATTAAGCTTACAAACGGATCGCAATCCGATCCGATGGGGCGTATGAGCTACGTAGACTATGGCTTTGCCACTGCCAACGTCTCTGATTGGAAAGCGCTTTGCTCAGCAGCAGCAGCAGCCAAATGAGTGTTAATTAATGCGAATTTAAGCAGCAGACAATCGATTCGAAGGCTTCAGAAAATTCAACCGCCTGGCAGCCATCATTAACCCATTTAAGGTGCAAATCCAATTAGGCAAAGACGTTAAACAAAATTTTAAGCCGCACATTGCCAAATTGAAATTCGAGTTTGCCCGCAATGCGCATTAATTAAATTTGATTTTAATTATGTATTAAGAGCAACACAGATTTTCAAGTATCAAGAAAAGGTGATTAATTTATTGGGCTTTGGATGTGGCCTTACCATTTTACTGAAATAACATTATTATATCAATACACTAAGCAATGTGATAACGGAGGCAGTTCGTTTCAACTATTATGCATGTTAATTGATTTCTTATCGTATCTTATCTTATCTTAATTACGATTTCATTTAAAACTGATTGCTTTATAATATGGTAATAGATTATAGTTAAGGATTTATGCCTTGCTTTTATTAGGCCTTCTCAATAATTTTGATTAGGAATACTATTTTAGACATTCCAGCTGGTAACTAATCTTTATTTTAAAATCTATTCAGATCCGTCCATAAATCATGTGCTGCTCTGAAAGCTGCTACAGCCGGTGGCGCTAAGTGAAAATCTTTTAAGAGCGCCCAAGTAATGCACATAAATAATAAATACAACGCGAAATTAACTTTCCGGCGACAGTCGTGCTCCACGTGCCTGCCCTCAGCCCTCTCCGACTAGACCAAAAAACCAACACTAAGGGCCAGCTCTTTTTTATATTTTTGTTATACTCTGTTCAATGAGTCTTCATTATTAAGTTGTTATTTTTTATTTCTTATAAATATATTTGTATTAAGTTACAAACAACATTTAAATATGCTTTTTAAATATATTTTATATTTTTTATATACTCCGAGATATTTCGAGTGCCGTCGGTATTGGTCTGCAGGGGTAGATTCACATCGTCTATTCAGTCAGCAACTGCTACTAATAAGTTTTTGGAATATTAAATAAAACAATTTCGCCTTTACTAAGAACAGAGTATTGCGTAGTCGGGAGGTGTCAGCTTTAAAAATCTTATTTGATTCCTTTTCGGCTTTTTACCTGGACTGACGACAACTATTTAGAAATGCAAAGCACATTGAAAGTTGAAAGCGTGCAACGTTGGTTTTGGTTTTGGTTACGGTTTTTGCTTTTAAGGTGCCACAAGCAAACAAAAAATGGCTGTAAAATAAGAAAGAGAGGGAAAGCCAAGGAGAAACTGTCAACGTACGCGTTAAGTTGACAGGCATGCCCGTTGTGGTGGTGGGCAGGGAAGATGGGATGCAGTGAGGCGGGCCAAATCTCAGTGCGCCAGCTATAAAAATCATAAATTGTATTATGTATTAATGTTGGTGGTGCCGTTAGCGGTGACGTTGACAGTATTATTTTTTTTATTTGGCGGAATATGTTTGTGAATTATTCAAAAGCTTAGCCTGGGAGCGAGTAAGTTTAAGGTCAATAACTAAGACAACTTTAAGGAAGCACAAAAAGAAGAGGGAAAATGGTGCGTGCATATTTGACAATTTTATTAGATTAAATTTCATATAAATGTGTTGATAATGCCAGCCAGACATTGTCTAGACAAAGCACACATTCAGCTGAAATTTGAGACTGGAGTGAAAGGTGGCAGCAGTGGATCACGGAGACAGGGGAATAAGGGAACAGGTAGCCAGCGCATAACTTCATTGCATGGCAGTCACAAATGCCACAAAATCCGCACGAATGCAGCAATGCAAAATTAATAGCTGTTGCATTCGAGCCCTTCAACTACTGAGTGGATCAAAAGTTTGTCTGGCTGCCAGGCACGCTCACAATGTCAGAATGTCAGCGACTGTCTTCGACTCACACTCGCAATTTCAACATCATCATCATTTAGCAAAAATGTCAAGGGCAACGTTTACGCATTGTAGTTGTGAAAACTTTTGCTGACGTAGGTGTGTGATTTATGCGAAGGCAATCGTATTCGAATTTTATCATTTTGCAATGGTGCGCTTGAAGTGCTCTAAGCCTTTAATCGTTGTCCGGCTAAAAAAGTTGAGAGAAATTGTTGCAGGAAATTGCTGGTGAACAGTTTTCCGTATGCTTTACAATTTACAGGGTGATCGTCCTGCGCATGATGTAGTTAGTGTTTGTGTTGTGAAATAAAAATTAGAAGATTCAAATCTGAAGCAGACTATAATATTTGATTTCATGAAATTGAATATGTTTAATTATTTAACTAGTTAAACACAAATTGTAAGAATATGTTTAAAATCGCATCTATCAAATTCAAACTCTGCCTTAAAGCCAGACTCAATGTTGAGCACACAATCAAGTTGGTAACCCTGTATCTATTGGCATAAGAAACATTCAAAGTGACATTTGCATTTTATTGTTGAACGCCGGGCATTACAACTCCAACTTTCCGCTCTTTGGCTTATTGTGCAATTTCGCAGCTGCGTCTGCCCCCCATCCTCTTATCTTTTCTTGCCTTTTCTATTTTCTTGCCTCTGAGTGTATCTGCATGAAATAAGAGTTAATCTAGCGTCCACTGGGACACACACACACACTTGCACATACGATGCTGGCTTTTCTAACTGTAACAGATGTCCTTGATATTTCATTTGACTGGCGCATTGCTTGCGATATTTCAAAGGCAAAAGTCGTCTGCTTTAGATTTGGCTGCAATTCTCTTTTGTGCGACATCAAAGTGCAGGCGGGCTTCATCAAGTAAATCCGTCAGCACAAAGCCGATAAGGTTGCCGAAAGTGCCTGCTCATAAGCTCAAATATGCCACAAAGTATGCAATAATAATGGAACAATCGAATTGTCAACGCGACAGCGCGCCCGCCCGCCCTCCTCGTCTGCTTTTAATAATATTTTAATAGAAACAGCAAAGCGCACATTTTTTTGTGGTTTCTACTTTTGCGGTCGGTGGTTGCTTTTGATGTCGGTGTGTTCGCCCAGGTTTTCGAGCAGCTGGAGACTTTTTGATGGATGGCTAGAAGTACATAAGCATAAGCGAAGTTGTTTCCGTCCAACTTACATATCATAAATCATGTGTGCTTGTTATGATATTGTTGCCAACGGGCACATCAGCTGTTGCATAAGCCTTGATTTCACTCTAAGCATAACAAATTTTACTATTCTCTTACTTTATACATTTTCTTCACTTCTTTTAATTAAATACTTAATAGTGCTTAATAATAAATATATTTGGGTTTAATTTATTTTATTGATTAAAAGTCTGCTGTAAATAAATACAGTGAACGGCTCGGAAAGGTGTATCTATTTCGGTTTTTTCTTTACACGTATATATGTACATATTCCATCTTTCTGGTTGCATAATTATTCATGACACTCGTGGCATGACGCACGACTTGTGTATTGCCATAGATACCCCCGTGTCTAGTGTCGGGTAGCTTATTAAATCCGGTGGCTGGGCGTGTGTTGTATTTTCAGCTCCACTGAAGCAAAATAATTGGGCCATGTTGCCCAGGTAAGAAGTGGAACTTATCCACGTTATCATGAGGTCAAATACTTGTCGTTTTGCGCTGTGTTTTTTGCTTGTTAGTCGCAATTCGAAAGACTTATGGCTTGGGTCAATTGCGTCTTGTTAGTGTGTCTTAAAGCTATTGATTTTGGCTTGTCATTACCTCAAGGGATTCTCCCAATGCATCTAACATTCATCTTTTCGAAGACGTTTTTAATTAAAAGTTTCTTCGCAGATGACTTTGTCAAAAGATTTAACAAAATTCTAGCATTATAAGTTGCGCGTCCATGAGTCAGCCGGAATTTAAGCATTTACTTGTTGGCCAGTTTAGTCTTTTACTTTATTTAACCAAGGTAATTAACTCCCATTTATCTGCCACAAAACACTCGCCATTAACATCAACCTGGTGCACTTCAACGCTTTGCCCGACAACTTTTGGTCAACAGTTGGCGAGTTTCGACAATACAAAATGGATGCGGGGCCAACAAAGGACCGTTAGATGGCCATTTTGCAGCGTCGCCTGATTGCTAAATTTCACGTTTAATTGCTGTGGTCTCCAACAACAATGAACTGCACGTGCCCAGATTTGGTGCTTTGTTTTAAAGTTTTTGATTATTTTTCCTTTTCGAATACGCCGTTGGAAATTGAAGTTTTCGCCACTGAAAATAAACACAGCAATATTAAGGTGTTCGTCCAAAAAATATAAAACTTTGTTAAATATGTGTTTACTCTCGATTAATCGATTAAAAATTTGTCAAATGAAAAAATTGGGAATCTGCGTAAGTAAAATATTATTTTTCCTATGTTATGATTGTGAATTAAAGATTATTCTTTATATTATTTGCAATATATATTGTTAGTTCATAATAAACTCTCACATTTATTAATGTTTTCAATGGAAACTTCTTATTGCAAATAAGAGCCACTCATTTTTAAAGTTAAAATTTACCACATCTTTAAGTCCTTCATTCTGGCCAGAACTGGCGCCTGATTGTATGCAACAGCAAATTGCTTGTTTGGCTTTTGCATTTCGTGTTCGTGTTAAAATTTTCATATTGTCTGGCAATGGGTAAAGTTTAAATTGCGAAATCTGATGCGCTCGATTAACGTTCCGACAGGGACACATATGAGCCAGTGGATGCCAAAGTTTCAATGGACAATCTGCAGTCTTATTTGCATTTTTAATTAACTAACAAGTGCTTGCAATTATGGACGGCCAAGTCCAGAGCAACCATATTCAAACACATGTGTATTATAGCAGCTGTGGGTCCCATTCCGGCGGCTGTTAGCCGTAAATCAATTAGGCATAAATGTGCTTGCAGGCAACTGTAGTTGGCATAAATTACAAACTTACCATCTCTTGGCTGGCACATGAACTGTACATCATTTGCATACTAAATTTCATATTTTAATTTCTCTAATTACTTAACATTAGCGAACATTTTAATAAAATGAAAACCCATTCGTCAGGCGTGAACTGTCAAAAGTTGTGTAGTCGACATCTGTGTCATGTTTTGAGACCCATGTGTTGCCGTCATGTCAGATTATGTCGTGAATATGTTAAGCGGTCGCCTTTTTGACAGCCGCCATTTGGCGTTGAGCCAACTTGAAAGACGCATTTGACATTTATTAGGCATCCTTCTTGCACTGCCGCGTTGCATTTGCCTTCAATTGCAGCCAACACAATTTGACAAGTTGAGCGTAACTACGCCAAACAACGACTGACAGCGCAAATATTTTAACAACTTCGACTTACCTCGCCAGCTGACAAACTGACTGAACGACATAGTGACTGTGTGATGGCTTACCTGCCTGCCAGGTAACTTTGTTATTTTCCCTTTGTTGGCATTGAGTACATTTTCCTTGCTTGACATAAATCAATTGTGATAATATTTTATAGTACCACATATTCAAAAGTCATTGGCCATATTTATTCTTGACTTATGACTGCTCGTGTGCAACTAATTTGGTAATCAATTACAGTTATTTTCGTGCATGCAGTCATTGAATTTCAATAAGTTCGATGTGGGCACATTTGTAAAAAATCTCGTTTTTTTTTGCTTGGCTGCGCACCGAAAATTTTGTGACCTGCCAACTGGATATGGAGGCAAACCTTGTCTGGAATATTTCTGTGTGCTCTATAACATTCTCGACTTTTCAATACTTGGTATAGTAATAAATAAATAAAATTTGTTAACATATGATAAATAAATGTGATTGCGAAAGTATATTTAATTTATGCACAGA
This sequence comes from Drosophila cognata, assembly GCA_035041535.1. NCBI lineage: Eukaryota > Metazoa > Arthropoda > Insecta > Diptera > Drosophilidae > Drosophila > Drosophila cognata. Next base: position 618,932 of record JAWNLC010000616.1, read on the forward strand.
TTTATTTGTATAAATAAGCCTTTTAATTAAGAGAATAACTTTAAAAACGTTATCGATGACACATCACGATTTATTTGCATCGATCTGTGATCTATTTTAAGATTGTAATAAACCAAATATTATCTTGAATTTCCACCAATGAGTTGCTGTTCATATTATTACAGCTTCCAAAGAAGAATTTCGTATTTGCTTCATTATTAATAATGATAAATATAGCTTTTTCAAAGAGTTCAAACAATCGCTATCGATATATAAGTTTCTGTATTTTGTTTAATTTACATTTTATTGTGTAGTAGAATCGATCGAATTCGTGCTTCTCAGCAGCGCATTCAAGCAACTTATAGCCCTAATCAAACATTTACATGTTGTCAACAGTCTGAGGTTCGTTTTGCTGCAGGTGTGTGTCAAACAATTCACATTCCCCACATGCAACCCAGAAACGCCCCGTGCCACATTTAAAAATGCTGTCGCGACATTGAAATGAAAAATGATTGCCTGCTGTGCCTTTTTGGTCGCGCAACTCACAATTCACTTGGCTTATGCATTTAAAGCGCGCTGCTGCCTTTTCTGTGTACATCAAATTACGCATACGCCCCGATGATATATCACAGAGTAGACAATGTGAACTTAAAGCCAAGCGGGTAGCGCAAAGGGTCCCAATTGGGACCCGGCTATCATGATAGCCTGACCTACCACACGCACCGCAGACAACAAGCACAGCAGCCACAAGCAAACAAACTATGCTTAATTGCAAAGGGGTTCAGAGGCAACCCCGGCACTCAGAAAGTCAAGTCCATGTCTCAATAAACTGGAAAAGTTGCACTTGGGAGCAGGACTTAACCTCAATTTTGATTAACAATGTCTGGCAATGAAGCTGTCAACGTGCGGCAAGAATGAACGAACCCACAACTCACCACACACTCTAAAAGAGGCCTCCCCCGGACCAGGTCGTCTTCCGGGGCCATCCTGCCTGTACGGGCCTGAAAAATGAGAACAATTTGTTTGTTGGCTTGCCAGCTGCGGCTGCTGGTTGGCAGCCACTTGCTTAGACCTCAAGCTCGCACCAATTTAACGCAAATATTTATTTTATTTGTGCACATTATTCATTTGCTAATGACATGTTTACGGGCGAACGTATGGCGTTGCCAGTTTTGAAATTTGGCTGTCGATATCTGTGGTGCCTGCTCCGCCTTCAGCTGCATAATGTAATGCTCCAGCTGGTTGGGCATACCCGTTCGCAGTTTCAATGTGGGCGTTTTTACTGCCACATCCATGCGTCGCGTGGCTAGAAAACGCTTACGCAAACCCCGCAGGCCAACTACGGGCACTTCGATGCACACAAAATAGGCCAGCTCCATGCCGCTAATGAGCGAGCAGCCCAAAAAGAGTCCGGCAATGCCACCAAAACTAACTGTTAAAAAAAATAGCATTGGATACTAGACAGTCATTAATTAACTGTCAATTGCATATGTCGAAATGAATTTGAATACTTAAATACTTTTATAAAATAAATCTTAAACATAAAATTGATAAATTAAATTAATAATCCAAATTAAACATATAACAAAATATCATTAAGCTCACACCAGCTTAAATAATGTTAAATAAAGTTCACTTAAAAGTAATATTAAATGCTTTGGTTAGCTACTGAATTTAACGACTGAGGACATCCTAGTAAATTATACAAATCATAATTTTAAATTCAAATTGACAAGAATACAAATTAATTTGAGAATTAAATATGGTTATAATTATATAGCGCCGCTTTATGGATTTTTTTATAAGCATTGCTATTAGTGCTTCTGCTATAAATGATTGATAACCCAATTTAAGTCACTAAATTAACACACAGGAAATAATTTCAAAAGAAATAACAAGAGAAGTGAATATATCAATCACTGACTTTTGCTTGTTTTCATTGGCAACTACTAACCCATTAAATCGACCCAGCCAAAGACCAAGCTGGTGCGATAGACCATCATAGTCTCAAAACGGAAATGCACATCCAAGTCCACATATGATGAATTGCCGACCACTTCCGGCGGCAGAAAAGATGGACGCACATCGTTGATGTAGTTGAGCGAGTAACAGTTGCGAAAGCATTTGCATTCCATACCCTCATAATTGTTGCGCACAAAACGCTCCTCGCCCGGTTGATGGTAATAGAGCAACCTATCTGTGAATATGTGCAATCAGAAGAGGACCTAACCACTGCGATGATAGTTAGTCATAGTTTGCTACTACGCACCATTGTGCTGGGCCAGGCAGTACAAGTCCTGAGAGCGGCATGACCGAAACTGGCCTGCAAGTGCAAGGGCAGAGTTTCAAGTCTTGTATTGCGGTTAAGAGGAACGTGCTTACCCGGCGGAAAAAGCAAGTCCATTGTGCAATTACAGTAGCGCACCAAGTGCTCCTGTTGACACTCCGATTGGCAATTCTCAATCATATAAATGTAACCCATCAATGATTTGAAGTCCTCACTATTCCGCTCGTCCTGCAAACATATTGAAAAGTGCACTTATTAAATGCAATACAAATATGCTGATTTTCAAGTTGAGCATTCGTAAACTTCTACTGAACATTTAATTGAATAGTGCGTCTTAATTAAAAATGATAAAGTTGTGACTATATGTTTTAAGGAAGATATGGAACAAGTTTTCGTTCAAAAATCGGACAGCAAAAGAAAAATACAAAAATCATAAAATGAGTAAGGCAAGTCATAAAGTAAATGTATTTGTTTAATAAATATACTATCGAAGCTTTATTTTTGCTATTTTTCAGAATCAAAGGATTGTATTACTATACCATATAACTGTCACACAAATTATTTGTCGAAAACATTTTTGGCTATCAAAAATATCTTCGTTCGAGTGATTTTATACTCCCCAACGAAAGTAAGACTTTTATATTAGAACAATCGGTTGGCATTTAAATGAATAGGTCCTTAAATTGGAGCAGGGAGGCGACAATCTGAAGGATTATGTCTTTTATGATATTTGTTCTTTCTTATTTGTATTATTTTTCGAAAATTTTAAAAGTGCGTGTGGAAAAAGTAAACAAAATGGAGTATTGTGTCAAGCACGAGTAGAACAAATGGAAATCGATGAAGCTAAAGTTAAATATTGATTTTTCATGTGCAATTGTGAAGATCGTAACAAAAAGTGCAATTTTGATTGAAATTGAAATCACACTAAAGTTGCAAAAGTGAAAAGGAAAATTGAAAGAAAACTAACATCAAACACACATTGACGCTGATCAGAGGACACGGAACGTGTTTCGTTGTCGTAAAAGTAAATTGTGGGGTCAACCTCGATGTTAGTTAGAGTGTCGGCTGGTATGCTAAACGGATCCTTGTGCCAGACATACGGTTCCGTGAGCATGACATCGATACCCTTCTCATTGCGCCGTCCCGGCCAGTGTTTATCCGGCTGTATGAGAACTCGCACGGAAAGCGCGCTCTTTGGGCCAGCGGAACCAGTGCGCCAGGGCCACAATGAATCCAGCAGCTGCATGCGTTTGCCCTCTACGGTTTCCAGAGAATTAAAAGCCCAGCATAAGCCATTCTTGCTGCGTCGCTTCGAGAAGATCTCACAGCAATTGTATGGAAAATGTCGCCACTTGCAATCGGTGAGAAGCTCATCGCAGGTCCAGGACATAAAGTCAACGACCAAGCTAAAATTTATGTGGCTGAGTTGCTGTGTGGGCTCGTTGCGCAACTGGTCGAAGGACTCGAAATGACCGAAGGACATATCATCGTAGCTGCTGACGATGCGCTCAAACAAGTTTAGTTGTACGGTATCGCTAACATTGCCCAGGAATCGGCTCTTGGCCTGGTCTAAACGCTGCCAGTTGAGGCGATTGTGATTGCAAATGGTGATGACCGGAAATGGTATGCGATAAACCGGATAGCGTGTGCTATCCACCACAGTTTGGAATTTGCCATCGCTAAACCTTTGCGAGAGTATAAGACACACATCGACAGCGCCCAAAAAGGCGCACACAAACGTGCACAGCCAGACGAAGCGTTCCCAGCGACTGGCCCGTGCAGCGAGTAACTTATCCAGGCCATGGATCGATGTCCGTTTGCCAAAGTTCACCAACAGCTGCCAAGCGGCTTCACCCAGTTGACGCAGGAGGACATAGCGATGCGGTGGTGAACGGGACTGCAGGTGCAGTGAACGTGCCGCCGTATAATAGGCCAGCGTCATGGCTGGGCAACAACTGAATCCGTTGCAAGCTCATTTACGGTCTTTTATATGGTGCGATTTTTGTTGGGGTCTACGTGCTGGAATGTTTTATATGTGATAATTAGATACTTAACCATGCTCTGGGCGCTAACGTGCTTAACGCCTATTAAACTCGTTGGAGACCACTATTGCCACAAAGGTCAAGGCGGACCTAATCGATGACAAAGCGCTTGACGCCTACCCAGGGGATAGGATTGACAATATTTGCATTCAGTGATTTGTACCCTATTTGTATCTATATACATACATATGTCAAGCTAATTGGACCAACTGTTTGTCAATTCAATTAAATGCTTTCAATGCCAAATGATTTGCAAACAGAGATTAGAGAAATGAAAAAGTTGTAACACACATCAAATGCGCTTCTGAATGCTCTTTCTGTGAAAGTTTAGCTAAAAGCTAAAGTCAAGACAATATTATTTGACTCAAAACAAATTCATCTTTCATATTAAGCTCCTCAAAAAGATTAGCATCCGATTGCGTACTGTAGTTCTAAAAATCTTGGAAATATGCGTTTCTTAGCCATATTCGTGAATTTATTCCGAACTCCCTGAAACAGAAAGAAGGAAAGGAATCATAAAATGTACTTACCATTTTTTTTACAAACACCCTTTTGGGTAAGGGTATTTAACTATAATCCCGAACGGTATAAAAGGCTTGACCTACAAACAAAGTGAACACAATATGCAATTTCGTCAAGTGAGAAAAGTGAAACGGAATCGACTGCCAATCCGGGTATTGAAGGAATACCAGCAGCCGAGCAGTGAAGCAGCCCTGATGCACTTACTCCAGCCCTACAGTGGATCGCACATACATGGTTTGTATCAGCTCTTCTGGCCCAAAATGAGACGTCGTATGCGGTGAGTGAAGCGAGTGGGAAGGAGCCTGATTCATGATCTGATCTGAGCAACTGATCTGCAGTTTACTCTGGACGTTGGCGCTACTCTCTGCCTTCGTTGTGCTCATCTATATTTGCTATCTGCTGGGAGAGCGACATCAACGCAAGCGTTTCCACACACTAATTGAGGACTCGCATTGGCCCATTCAGAATATTGCTTTTCCCGTGATAATCGTGTGCAACAAAAACCGCTTAAACTGGTCTCGTTTGCCCGAGATTAGTCGACGGTACAACGTAAGTGCTGCACAGCAGCCCCTGTTTGAACGAGTGCTGACTGCCTATGATGCTCTGACCACATCACGTTTCGATGTCTTTGACACCCTGCATGACCAGCCTCTGGAAACCATCAATCATCTAAATTTTACGCAGATTGTAAGCGAGTTGAGCTGGCGTTGTGATGAACTGCTCGGAGATTGCAGCTGGCATACACAGAATCGTAATTGTTGTGAACTCTTTCGCCCACGTCGTCTGCCCCAAGGACCCTGTCTGGCCTTCAACGAGGTGGAGCAACGTGCCAGTGCGGAGACGGGAAGGGGTACAGGCCTAATTGTTCGCCTACTGTTGAATGAGCAGCGGCATGCGCCTGGCAATCGGGAGGCCAAGGGTTTTGTGGTGCGTATAAGTGTAGCACCTCGTGTGCATTTACCTGACTGACTGGAGTAGTGAAATATTTTCGCTCGATTACTGGCGCGACACTCGCTATAACTATCAATGTTAATATATTATTCCGCAATATATTAAAATGTGTTATATAAAATTATATAGGTCGATCTTATGGAGCCAGGTATTTGGTTCAGTTTCCCCATTAGTTTGATGCCTTATACGGACACGGACATTGGCATCAATGCCGTCTATCATTTCTACGATGAGGAAACTTATTCGATGCACAACCAGCAACGTCAATGCCTGCTGGACTACGAGCTTGAAGGTCATCACTACAAGACGTTAAAGGGCTACAAGTATATGATGGAGAACTGCGAGGCCGAGTGTCAGCAGCTTTACATGCTGCGCTACTGCAATTGCACTTTGGATCTGTTTTATCCACCTTCCGATCATGTCGCATGCCAACTGAAGGATATGCTTTGCCTGGCGGCACACAATCATCTGTTTCAAAATACGGGGCAGCCCGGCGAGCAGCCATATGTAATCCAGAATGAAACTGGTATCATTTGCGATTGCGTGCACAACTGCAAGTCACTCACACTGTTAACCGATGTGCGTCAAGTGGCAAGTGGAAAACGGCAATGGGACAACAGATTCTTTAACAGGACTAACCGTTCCATTTTGCTCAATTTCTACTATACGAAAAAGAAGGTTCTTGTCTACAGGACAAGCTTAATATATAGCTGGATGGACTTGATTGGTAGGTGGTTTCGCTGCTTCTTAATTAATTGTTCAATTTAAAAGCTTTGAATGAAGTTGGTAAAAATACAAATTTTAGAAGCATCAATAAGCGACAAGAGTAATAAATATGAGAACTACAAGCAAAAGATATCTTAGCACAGTCGTATGAATAATTTTTAAATTTTAATAACCAATAATTTAAACAAATGTTGCATATTTATTTATTAATCTCTACCCTTAACTCTTACTTGCAGTTTCTTTTGGCGCTATTTGCCAGCTCTGTTTGGGCTGTTCCATTATTAGCATCCTTGAGCTCTGCTATTTTATGCTGGTCGACGTGCCCCGCTTTTGCTGGTCGCGTTATGGGTCAAATTGACTTCGTTAATTGGTCAAGTTGACTTTGTTAGTCTATTCAATAAAAATGCCATTTGACGATCTTACGAAATGCATCTTATTTTTGGTTTTTTGCTTGACTTGGCTTGCATATGCAAAGCATTTGCTAGCAAATATCCTTTATTGTCTCTTATTATTTTGGGCTAAATTTCACGTTTCTAAAGTTTTTATATTTTGGACATGGGGTTCCAACACCAAGTGTTAACGTGTAAGCTTTCGTCAAAGCTTAAAAACCTCCAAAAGCTCTAAGTGTAAAGTCCATTCAAGCAGTGCGCATTGTAAGCAGTGCAATGACAAAGCTACATCAAAAGCAAGAACATAGAGTTTGTTGCGTTCTAAAACACACAACATACTTTTAGAACATAGAACTTAGTAGGTGGAATATAGAATATCGAATATTGCACAAGAAATATAGAATATAGAATTTAAAAACATTGCGCTTGGTATGCTGCGCATCTTATATTATAGCAAGAACATAGAATTTGGATTTAACTAAAGCAGTCAAATTTTTATGCCGTAGTTACTCTACTGACCGCTAAATGCGCACATTAAAAAAACAAATGGCTGATTTTCTGAATTCTGATATTGGAATGTGCCGGCATATATATGAAACTTGTTTGATACATATATACATACCCAAAATTATTGCAATTTTAGCCCCAGAGAGGTGGACTACGGATAACATTTAGATTGTTGACAAAATGCTCTCAAGTCAAACAGTTTTCCATTCAACCAATAAAAATATTATTCATAAAGTATATTTTCATTGTTTAATGGTTGGTTACAATGTTATGTAATAAATGAAGTAAAAAATTCTGATTTGCTGTCTTATCGAAGTTGAAATCGCACTTTCTTATCCATAACCTATCAAGTCCAAAACTAATGAGGCAATGCTTTTTAGCACCCTGTACTTATCGCAAGGGACATCATTTTTTTCTTTTTTGGAAATATTCAAGAATCTTTTTAAGTATTCTTGTTGTCTTCAGTTAACAGCCGTTTCTCTTACATTAAACGAATTTAATTACTTGTGCCAACAATCAAACGAGCAAAGCAACAAACAAATATTTCTGCTTGCATTTTTGCTTTGTTTAGTAATTATTGTTGTTGCTCAGTTTGTAAAATTGGTTCTTGTTATATCCTTAACCCGCTAAAAATGCGTAGAATGATTATAGAGGCAAAAGGAATCATCTCCAACTCCATAAAGTATATGAATATTTTTTGTATCAGCATCCAAATGGCTTCCCGAGCTACGTGGGATGTGTACTATATGCAACATCTGTTCTGACAGGACGTGTCAGGGCGGCAAATAGAGATGTCACTTTTACAACCGAATCATCCACATATTCAGGGACCTCCTGCGAGTTGTTGGTTTCCAATGAAACCGTTGGCTCCAAATGTGATATGCAGAATCACAATATAAACCGGTTGAGTGTGTACCACAATCTTATCAGATCAATTGACAAGAATATGGAAAGAAGAAGAAGAAGAATGTGATTAATCTGTAGTAAATGTAAAATGAATCGCAATAGATAACTCGTAGAGCAAACGCAAATTAAAAGTATTTTGCCTTCAGATAACTGTCGGTAGTCGCTCTAAAATGGAAACCGAATGCCTTTTTAGGTATATATTCATTTGAATTGCTTTTTATGATCCTAATAATATATTTCAACGATCGGACAATAAACATTGAATTTACTTCCCATGGAAGCAGCAAAGCGTGAGAAATCGTTAAATTCGAATAGTTTAAGATTAAAATTTCTTGTATACACAAGACATTTGCTGGTATATAGCCAATACTCGCTGTTTATTAAAAGAATGATGGGTACACAGACTTGGGCTGTTACTGATATCATATACAGCTAATGTCATATATACTGCGTAGTCGATTAGCAATGGCTGCCCAAATATACAGAGAAATCCTTACTGTCGCTCAAGTTGTTTTTTAACGGTTTATTGACTGGCCGCGGGCTGCGACTTAACTGCTGAAATGTCGTCCTAACAAACAGCATCCGGGCACAGTTACGTGGGTCCTGCTGTCCTACTGTGCTGCTTGTGTGTTCCATACGAAGATACACATATATTCTTCTATATATACACGTACAGCTACGACTGCTTTGTGGTTGGGCGTCTTGCCGAAATTACGCTCATAAACGTGACTTGACATAATAATAATCTCTGGCTAGCTCTCTGAGTGCAGCCGCTGGCTTTGTCTTCTGGCTTCATCACTTGCTGCTCCTCTACAGAGAGACATACATATATATATATATATATATATATATATTTTTTTTTTTTTTGTTGGGTGGCGTTAATTTTTCTCGCTGCCTCTTGTTGTATTTTCTTTTAATTTTTGCTGTTGTTGGCATTGCGGGGTCAACTTCTCTTTGGTTTCTTGTTGTCTTTTGGGGTCAGCAGCCGGTTGGATAATATTGCAAAAATTTCATTAGTTTTACAAACAAGCAAACAAACAAAGCAAGAAACAAATATTTGTACTTGCATTTTTTAGCAGTTTAGTGCCAGTTGTTGTTGTTCAGCTTGTTGTTGCCCCTGGTTGGCAAGCCCTACGTTTTTATCTAAAATAAAAAAGCAACGCCAGCTGGGGTTATGGGCAGGTTCAGGTGAAGCCAACGGTCGCCTGGGATCTAGCGTAAATAAACAAAAAGCAAAACAAAGAGCAAAAACTAATATCAAAGCGTCGATTCGAATATACACTTAACAAATTATTTCTTAAAGAGATAGCGATACACAGAGACAGAGAGAGAGAGAGAGAAAGAGAGAGATTTGTAATAATTACAATAATGATATTCTATTTATGAAAATTTACAAGGTTTTAAAACAAAAAAAAAAATATTCTCTGAGGCATTGTAGTTTTAGAAAAAGACTAAAGAATAATATAGTTGTAATTATAATAATTTGCAATATGCGTGAGTACTCAATATAAATTCAATATTGAGCATTCAGGATTGCAAGGAATGCCACACAGTTTGTATACCCTGACAAAGGGCATAAGAATACAAATGGCGCGTGCGCTTTTTCAAAATTGCGTTGGCTGTTTTAATTGAAAACTGTAATGGGGCGCCCGTTAAAGCACAGCATATAGATAGTGTCGCGAATACACGTAAGACCACATCCGTATACATATCAAAACTTCACATGCATACGCATACTCGTGTGTCATATTTGGGCGCCTCGCTAATTTGGTAGTTTAAAATGCATAGCGTCCAGTCAAGTGTGCTTTATGGGTTTTTGGTTTTTTTGTTTTTTTTTTTTGTGGCCCATGTGTGCGTGAAATGCTCTCATGACTTCACAATAACTAAACAGAAAAGCTGCGACCCGTTTCGGGGTAATTAGACGTCTCTGTTGTCCTTTGCCGCCACATGCCCGCCAGCCAAGAGCAATGGCGCAGAGCCGCTCGGACTGCTGTTGTCTGTTTCATTCTTTTCTATAGCCCTTGCTTATTAAACGGACTAAAAGCGTTGCTCTAGATGCTCTAAATTATATATTATATTGATTATCTGCTCACCATCAATTTCAGAAATCTTTGAGATCAAAATTTTGCATATAACTGTCAAAATTTGCAATGAATTATAACTTAAATAAAGCAGATTATCGGCCCAGGCGATATTCAAGAATGTATTCCCCAAAAGAAAATCATATATATATATATTTATTTCGCTGGCTTTATCTATTGTTTAACACAGCTTTTTCTTGCTCCTTTGAGCTATATATATATTTATTTCGCTGGCTTTCTCCTTTTTGTTTAACACAGCTCTTTCTTACTCCTTTGAGCTGTAATTGCACTGATAGCAGAGTAGAGTATGTGGCAGTCAGTTCCCCGAATTCTTCAAGTTTTTTTTTATAATTTTTATTGTTTATATAGGTAAGTATTAAAAAAATTGGGTATTTCGGCTGTAGCGTAACGTTTGCCTGATATATGCAATTCCATAGATAACTGTGTGTTTAAATTGTTCAACGCCTAACATGTACTTCATACGACAAAGGAATACTACAAAATATGTGCATATTCTAAAGAAGGGATACTTGATGCATGATCAGATATATTTTTGTGAATTATAACTTTGATCTTAAATTAAAAATATATTCATTTTCTGTACAAGATTTCTTTATTTATTGGTCTTTCGTGAACATATAGTTGAGTTCATAAACTTGTTTCATGCCTCGCCTTATTTTTGATAGAGCATTTCGTGATCATTTTGTTCTGGTCAAGCAACCTTTTGTCCCTTATCACCTGGGTTCATAAATTATGACGATGAGGTTACTTTTTAATCAGTAAATTAAGTTTATAGCCTCCAGCCTATATATATTTATATATTTTTATACACATATATATATATAAAGACTTGCAAACACCGAAATGAAAAGTAAACTTTACAACGACATTTTTTGTTTGTTTTTTCTGTTGTTTCTTCAAAAAAATGAACACGAAAAGTGTGCAAATTTAAAACGGTCTTTTTAGAATTGACAGCCGCGACAACAATACACAAATCAGTCATTAAATTGTGCAGCCATTTTGCGTTAGATAATCGAAATTTTAATGCCACGCCCGCAATGTTTGCACAGGACCAAAATGGGTCACATTACTCAGACGCCCCCATCGGGTTGGCGGCGCCGTCCAAATTTGTGGTCTCTCCCAATATCGCTGGCAATGTTTTTGGCACACACATACGCCGTGTAAAGAGGCGGGTATGAGGGGTGTGAGAATTTGGATGAAAGCTGGTGTAGACGGCGTCTGCCCGCAGCCGGTAACCGACACATGCGGTAATTTACCTAATTTTCGGGCGTTACGCCCACATCCACTTTGTTGTTGACTGCTGCCGATAGAGCTGATTGGATTTCCGACTTCTGCGGCACTCACGCAAAACATGCGTTTTAATCGAATGCGTCTTTCAGTATGTTAACGCAGCTAAATATCAAATATTGTCGGTTTCTGTGTTTGCCTGCCCTCCAATCTGCTCTCCTGTTATCAACGCAAGTTTGACAAAATTTGACAACGCTTCGCTCTGAGTACACAAGTTTTCATTATGCATTTTTATGGGAGGCACCGCAGCAGCCGCTTCACATTTGTTAATGATGCTCCTTTGAGGCTTTCAACTTGTTTGCGTGTCATTATATTACTTTTTTTTTGTGTGCCTCCCTGCCAGCGAAAATTGCGATTTGTGGTTTTAGGCTGTCAAGGCTGGGAACGGTGATGGGATTTGGCAGATAGCTCGCTGGCTTATCAGCGATTTCCATGTACATTTAACGGTCAGTTGTGTGCATTGATAGCGGAGTTTAATAGTTCAATAGGCTTATTCGGTGACCCTTATCAATATTTGAGTCACCTATAATCTTGGCAAGCGTATAACGCACGAGCATACTACACTTTGTAATCAAACTTGAGAGTCTTACTCTGAATTCTAGATAAGAGCTAAGAAATTACAAACGCTTCTTGTATCTTGAGCAATAATTGTACACAAACTGTATAATTTCAACAACATCTCAAATATAATCAAAAAATTCGTATGTTTTAGTATTATTATTATTCTTAAAAAGAGCAGCAGATTCTTAAATATTACTTGTAATTAGATTGAAAAGTGATACAATATAATTAAATAATCGATACAGAATGCACAACAGATTTTCCAGTTAAATAATTGAATGCATACGATTTTGATGGGTTATTTCGAATAAAATGATAAGGAAAATAGTTGGTCTTCTTAAAATACAATAATAGAGTTCTTAAAAATGATAAGCGTATTGAAAATTCGTTATTTTGGAATGTTGCATATGCTGTATGCTTATATCTTTTCGGATATATTGGAAATAGTCTGTTCAATTAATAAACTGAAAAAGGGCAACTGCAGAAAGGGATTCAAACGGCTGTCAAAATGTCACAGCAAGTGATTTTCATTTGGTTTTGGGTCAAATCGGAACACATGTATGTATGTACATATATACGAGTATATACATATGTACATATGGATATTGTGTGATATGTGAGTTGTGCCATATGCTTGAGGGGCGCACCTGCCAGACCCAAATCCGCATTGGGCTGACGCGCTTGCCGGAGTCGTTTTAATAAGACACGGATTATCGCCTGGCATTATTTCAATCACATACCAAGTGTCGAGTATTTAGCAGACAAGAAACACGCGCCCAGCTCATCCCTATCCCGGTCCCACTGTCAGCCAGTCGAGCTGCTAAAAAAGCCAATAAAAATACTTTGTTTGACAAATAAAAGCCGCAGTGAGAGCTTTGGCGATAAAATTTTGTAGATTGCGCCCAGTTGGTTGTAAGGGGCAGCGAGGCATTTGAACAGCAGTTGGCTGGCGAATGCCTGCTTAACTGACAGTCACATAAAGCCACATGTGTAGGTGTGAATATGTTTGGGTGTGTCTGTGTTTGTGTGTGTGTTTGTCTGTGTGTCTATGGCTGTGTCTTTCTGTTTGAACGGATGTGTGTTTGTCGAGCAGCTTCTTCGCATCGTTTGACTTTACGAGCCGAACTTAGTGGATAAGTCCTGGCCATCTTGTCTGTCTGACTCCCTGTTCACACACTGCAGCCCTTGGCCGTTTTTGGCTAATACTAGAATTAAGCTTAAGCCAGCGTCTAGTCTTGTTTATCTTTCATTGAGGAACATAAAATTATGAAGCCAAGAAAACTCAGCTAAATAAATAAGTTAAAAAAAGATTACATGAGGAATGTTAGTACATAAATCGATCGCCACCAACCAATTGAAGATTATTGAAGAATATTATGGATTCTAGCTTATTTAAATTGAAATCATGACGAGGTGTATTAAATTTATTAAAATGAAACTAGAATATACAAAGGTCGACTACTGTCTAGGAAAATAGTTTTGCTGGTATGCTACTTGGCTTACTTAATGTTTGCTTCCACTCAACGATCGTTGTTATTGTAAAGGAGGACAACTGCAACAGCAGTGACAGCAACAATAATAACAGCTGTTTCGGTATGGTCCGCCAGCTGCTTTCATCGTTGTCTGTTTGACAATAATCAACGCCGACTCTGATGTCGCTATGTCGCATTTTATGTGCTCGTCAACAAGAGCGGTCATCACTGATATACTTTATATTTTATCCACGCACATATTTATTCTTGAACCTTGTTGCCTTAAATTGACTTCAAAATCAGCTGACGACATCATCTCATTATCATCATCATGCTCAACCCGTTTTCGTGACTTGACGTTGTGCTGTCAGATTTTCAATTCGATGGCTTAATGTGGAAGGGCGTATTGTCAAAAACTAATTAAAACTGTATGGCGGGCAGTATTTTTTTTGCCGCACTGTTAATGTGCAAAGCTTAAAAAAAAAGACAGTTGCCTGCTTTTGGGCGCAGATTGCAAATGCACTTAAAGATGACACAGCAAGCATTTCAACTTATGCACTCGGGCACGTTTCGGGCCTCAAAAGCTCGTTACTTATGGCGTGTGGCCGTTGTTTGCTCATATGCTGCAATTATGTCAACACAGTCATACACACACACACACGCACACACACACACGCACACACACACACACACACGCACATCTATGGGCACATTGATATATATGCCACAATTTGGCAACATTGACAACATCAACTATCCGGCGATTGTAAAGTCATCCAAAGTGCACATATATGTATATATGTGGTCATCGTTATTGAATGTCCTGCCTGCCGTTTGACTCTTGTTTAATTGCAAACCCATCCAATCACATCCATACATACACACGCACACACACTCACACACATACATGCTGCTGCTGCTTTCCACAACTGATGCACCAATCGCTCCCGCTTGATTACTGCAAGCTTCAACAATGTATTTTTGTTTGTTGCATATGTATGTTTGTTATGTCGTTGTCTTTTTTTGTGCCTTTTTATTGGCTGCAGCTGATGCTCATTTTGAATTTCATTTTAATTGTGACATAAATCATAAATCACATTTATAAATTTTTGGTCAAACAAGTTCTATGAAATGGCAATAATAATTTGAATTGCACTTTTAAATATAACTCTCTTAATTCTGTTATGTCAAATTACTATTCAATTTGAGTTAAGATTTTAAAATGTTTGTCATCTAGTGTGATTATTTTGTTTGAAATCGCCGAGATAAAGATTTATTTTTTTTTTTGCTGAGGTCAGCTGACATTAATTCAGTCACGCGATTTTCAAATATACAGATACAGACATAATTACATATATAGTATTATTGTAGAAATGCACAGTGATGTACAGTTATTATAAATAAAGAATACATGTTTTTATGTATGGTTTTTTTTTACACATGTGTGTCAAATTTAATGTGTTCGCATTATGTTTATTCATAAAATAACTTTTCAAGTGGCCTGGGAAATTTGGCACGTGTTTTGGTTTTTCTGTTTGTCTATGGGTATCTAAACAAATATGTTATATATATGTACATACATACATATATGCACATACGAGTATTTGTGTGTGGTTGTGTGTATGGGAGAGGTCTTTCTCTTACAGCCATAACAATGAAGTCGCTAACAATAACATATAAGCACTCGGACAGCTGCTGTCAGCTGGGTAAACAAATCAACAACAACAAAATCATCAACAATTACAAACGCTGCAAACACCAAAACATTTGCAAACACTATGGCAAACCACAAAATTTGTTGTTACTTTTGACATTCTGGCTGTGCCGCAGTTTTGGCAATTGCGAAAGTGCCATTTAATAAACACACAATCTGCTCCTGTTCGGAGCTGCAGCTGCAGATGGTTGGCGGAAACGCTGCGGCACACAGGACAATAGTGTTAAACACTCGGACAGCGGACAATGCCGTTCATGCCACAGACACTCGAAACGTGCGAATTTAGCCACAGATTCTGTTTTCTTGTTGCCAATGTTGTTTTTACTGCTGTTGGCCGGTTTTATTTAAAAAATTGCAGCAAATGAGTGTGATGAATGGTGATTCTATGTGTAAATGATGGTACAACACATGCAATCGCAGTGATGGAATTAAGTGGAGTGATTTCACAAGTTGTGAAACATATTTTAATACACACATAGATAAGAGAGAAAAATAAATATGTTTGTAGAAAAATATTGATAACAGATGATTCGAAAATTTAAGCTGCTATTGAACATTTCTATAACCTTTTATTATAATTTGTTGTCAAGTGTGTATATTTTGGACTCGCCTCAGTCCGCCTCTTTCTTTGCAGAATAGTGTCCCAGTCTTAAAGCTATCCTCATGAAACAATAAATATATATATTTGATTATTATTTTATTAATGACTATCAAATGATGCGTAAAATAGATCACAGAATATTGATTCTCTTCAGATTGAGGAAGAACAAGCGAATATGAGTAGGCAGGTTAGACAGCCCATGCAATGTGTTTGGATTCTTTTTCCAGACTTATTTTAATTAGGCTTATAAAGGTTAATGCTCAGTAGTTCAAGGGTATCTACATTATCCCATTAACAAGATGCGCAATAAAAAATACATATGCATGCAGACGTGTAGATATATATTTGTTCTCTACTACAGATGGAGTTAAACCAATCAATAAATCGAGTTATTGCAAACCGAAACAATAATGGAACACGTGCATCGCTGGCCAAACAAACCGATTAGGGTACGGCCAGCAACAGCAACAGCCACACGTGACGAGCCGTACAGTTGAACGCATGTGTGCAGTGGATTGGGGCGGTCATTTTGAGCAAGTAGATCAGCGGTTGCAACTGGGCAACACCCACTGAATGGAAACATGGCTATACGCAATTGTTGCTATTATTGCGTCACTCGAACACGTGAAATGCCAGCTAAGCAGTTTAAAATTAAACTTAATTATTAAACGATTCGAGACCGCAACGAAACTAATTTGACTTACATGAATGAATGAAATTTCTCACTGATAAGTCGCACAAATACAAACGGAAGCACAAAAACACAAGCAGCACAGGCACACACACACAACCACACCCGGGGGCAGCGGGCAAACCGCACATTGAATATCAATTTGTGTGGTCGCGCGAGTCGGCGGCGAGTTCAGGAAACCGCAAGTTCAGCACGCTGAGTATTCGAGCTGGGGACCGTACAAACTGCCGAATAAGCACTCATATGTATTTATGTATGCACACACACATAAATATATATACACATGTATGTATATATGCATGTTGGAGTTGTCAGCCAGACAATGTGAGACAATCGCATAAGTGCGCATAAGACAAGCGATACCTCCTAAAACCGGGTATATACATTATGTAATGCACTTCGCGATGCATTCATATTACTGAATATAAATGCTTATTAACATTACAATGATTATTAATAGGCAAAGAATTATTATTACTATTTTTATTAATATTATATACATTTTATAAATAATATTTGAATTGTACGATGAGTTTTTGTGAATTAAATCCAATAATATTAATAAGAAATAGTCTACATTATCTACATATCTTAGCATTGTAATTTTGTATTATTTGTTATCAGTATTATATTATATATATATATACAACGAATAAGTGAAATATATTTAGTTCGATTTCAAAGCTGCTTAATTATTTGCGTTCTTTGCTAAATCGAATTAAGTGCAATAAATTCTGTTGGACATTCAACATTTCTGCACATTGGATTATTGAATTCGAATTCGAGTTCGAATTCAAGCACGTTTTATCTGCTTAAATAATTAACTCGAATTTCATCATACCTAAAGCACGCTTAAATAACAAATCCGAATTTCATCACTCCAACCACTTATAAATTGAGAGCTAGTTAATTAAGTTACCATAGCTAAAAAATTAATAATATTAATATATTATTTACATATTACTATGTAGTCTTGGTATTCGAAACTATACATTTAATATGTCTATACAAAGAGCATGTTTTGATCGGCGATTTGTTAGCTTTACTTATTAATAACTGAGGCAATGCAGTCAGGCCAATTGACATGTGGATCACGTGCACGGATTTTGGTAGTGGTGCCTTGTTAATGGTCTATTAATGTGGCCGCCAATTGCGGTTGCCAGGTGACTGGGATCTATGCTGCGTATGAGTAATAAGTCAGAGCGACCTTCAACCAGTTGTCAAGTGAAAATCGACGACGGCTGCTGCTGCTGCCGTTCAGCTGTTAGTTGGGTTGCGCAGGAAGCGCGTTAATTAGCAAATAAATCGAAGAAAAAAAGCGTGCCGGTAAACCAGACAATCACAGTGCGCATATGTTTGTGAATTTACGTGAAAGTTCGTGTGTATGGGTACAGATGTATGTATGTGTGCAAGTGGCTGTTGTATCTGTGCCTCTATTTGAGTATCGCTTGTGCTGCGGCTGCTGTTGCCGTGCCACATGCTGCTGATTTCAATGCATGACGATGCCAACGCGAATTTTCTTTATGCTGCCTCTGCATTTCAGATTTCCCATTTGCAGTTTGTCGAATGCGCTGCAAGTTAAGTTCAGTTAGTGTTCATACACAATGCCTGTTGAAATGTGATGAATAGTAAACGACTATTTTGTATTGGCAGTAAGTTACATTTCAATTTATTTCTGATAAGTCATTTAATTAAATTGCATTGCAGTATTAAAATGTAAACGAGTAATTAATGAAAATCAATTTTAATAAATCTATTAGAACATGACATATTGAAATTATACATACGTACAAATGCATATACAAAAATTGCACTAATCTGATTAAAATTACATTTTCTCGCGCGGAAAACTAATCTAAATACTACGAACTATGATGAAACAATTAAGCAAATTACAATTATTCTCCGAAATTAATTGTGAACAGCTAGATAAAACTCTCACCTCTAATACCTAAAGTTTTTAAAACTATCAGAAATTTACGTTCGGGTCGCTACAGAGTGCCGATAATGGAAATCTGCATCGCTTTTCAATTATAACTTGAATTTTCTTTGCAACTATTGTCAGAGGCACCAAATGTAACTCATAAGCCGGCTTGGCTGCAGTACGTTTGCAAATTCATGTAGCCTAGTGTTTTCTGTTGGATCCGTTTGTGGACGGAGTCGCGTATGCTTTTGGCATTCGACTTTTGCCCGTCTCGCACGTTGTGCACGTAATTGAAAATTAACTTGTCTTGCTGGCTGCTAGTTACCTTTTTCCTCACGCCCGGTGCTTGAGCTTTGCTGCTAGGCTGTCAATGATTTCTGTGGCCATATTGCGTGCCGCATAATAATGAGACAGAAAATACATATTTAGAGACAGAGAGAGAGAGAGAGTCAGAGAGGAAGAGAGTGATAGAGCAGTTACTTAAGCATACTTTTATTTACAATACTTGTTGGCTTAACTAGTTAAAGCTATACACCAGCTGCGAGAGTATACAAAACCATTTATACTTGAAATGCGATACTACCAATATCTGCAGCGCTCGACGGGATTCATGGGCATGCCCGGGTCACACTGAAATACCTCGGCGAATTCAGGCATCTGAGCTAAGGCATAATTTAAGCGCTTGCTGCCCGTGTCATGGTATATGTCCTCCTCCTCGCCACAAAAGAATTGCGCAAACTGCAGAAAATACAAGCGACCATTGTTGCGCTTCTCCGCCGGCTGTTGCATATAGGTTTGCAGGGCCAGCCGTGTGCCACTGATATCTGCAGCACGTTCATTCAACATGATGACTTGGCTGTCATTGAGACAATTCACGCCACTCACATAGTGGGTATTAAGCAGCAGCTGCTCGCTGTAGTCGCGCATCGCACCCTGTGCATCATAGTCCACAAAGTAGGTGTCGAAGGCGTGCAACATCTCGTGCCCCAAAGTGTTGGCCAAGTCGCCATAAAGTAAGGCTGGCCAAAACTCCGCGTTGTAGAATGGCAACTGTACGTAGGCATAGGGTATTATGATGATGCTGCCGAGACAATAAAAATATGGCGTTGCATCAATGTTGTCCAGCAGCTCGGGTCCATGATGATTGAAGCTGTACCACAGTTGTCGCGTGCTGGGATCCACACTCCTCTCCAGCTCCGTCAGATATGTATAATAATGCAGCAGGCTATCCAAGTGATTCTCATAAAAATCACTGCCCACACGCCAACGCTGGCTGCTGTCCACAAAAAACTGTTCGCTCGCATTGCGTGGCATGTTGCCCAAGTTGAGTCGCAAACCGTAGACTTTACGCAGCAGCGCTTGCAACAGCGTTGCATCCAAGCCAAACTCATTGCGTCGCAGCTGCTGGGCAAACTGTGACTTCAGCTCCTCAAAGACACCAAATATGACACGCTCATCTACCTCACGCTGCTTCCCATAATAGTTGTGCTCGTAGGCATAATTCATGGGCAGATAAAGCGTTTTACGCATATGCTGCACACAACTAATTGATGAACTGGCGCTGGCCGTGAAGGGATTGTGGCTCAGTGGATTGTGGGGCAACTTTTGCAGATGCTGCAGGAACCGAGCCCAGCTGTACAACTGCAACAGCCGTGCATCGGCCTGATTGAGATAGGCTATTAACTGTCTCAGAACCGGAGGCTCATCCACCAACAGCTGATGCCCACTTGGGTATGTGGCACCCAGTTGCAACTGCAATACACGTGACCAATTCAGATCGGGCACCTCCCGCTGCAGCTGCTCCAGTGTGTAAAAATGTGACGTATCCTCATCGCTGCCGCCGTTTGCTGGCTTCGACAGCTGCTGCAGCATCGCGTCAAGTTCTCCGAATTGTGAACGCAACAGCCCCAAATGTGGCAGTTGAGCGTGTGTGTGCCGCCGCAAGGCACCGTAGATGACCGCGGTGAGATTTAGGCTTTGAATGTAGTTGTGCGGCTGTACGACCACCACATGCCGTGTGGCATTGTGCTGGCTCACCTCGATCTTCACATAGTGCTCGTGATATCCATAGCGACCGAGTATCGCCAACAACTCCGTCCAATGATTGCTGGCTGCTTGTGGCAGCTGCTCCAAATAGCGACGCAATCGCGGCTTACCCAATGCCCGACAGCTCTGATAGTAGCGCAGCAGTTTCGCATGCATGGGCAGCCGATGCTCCGGGGCGTGTGGCTCCCTCAACAACCGCTCGAAGAGGTCCACGTAGCGTTGATCGATGCGTGCACCGCTTAGCGACATTGCAGACACGCCGGCCGCATGCACCGATCGCCAATTGCCGCAGGAATACGCATGGAAATCCTCGCACGGAGACACATCTGGTCGCATGTAACGCTCCAGCCGTTGGATGTGCCGCAAATTGATGGCCGAGCTGCAACCTGTTGTGAGGCGGCAACTTTGATTCAGTTGATTGGTGGGCAGCGCCTTGACGCTAGCCAGCAGCAAACAAATCGCCCAAAGACGTCGCATTGTTAGGAATTGCCGATTTGAACACTTTCAATTAATTTTGGTTTTCTTACAAAATTATATTTATTTTATTTTTTATTTTTAATTTTATCCTGCAGTTTGGTGCGGTAATTGCTGTTGTTGTTTTTGTTGGTTTCTTTCGGGCGCACACATGTCAACTAGCGATTTTAAATAAACTATTTTTATTTACGTTTTTTTTTCAATTGCCGCTTTGATTTGCAGAAGGTTTGTGTTGCGCGTTCGCCGCTTGCTAAAGTTCAACTAAAAACTCGTTTCATGCGATTTCAATTTTTATGTATTCGGATTTAATTCATTCCACACATACACATTTATGTATTAACATGTGTGTGTGTGTGTGTGTGTGTGTGAGTGTGTGCTCGGGCTACTGTTCATTTGTGTTAAATTCTTGCAGCGCGCTTTTTACATTTTTTTTTTCTTTTTTGCTTGGCTTGCTTATCAACCTTTTAAATACGTCTTTTCTTTTAATTCGTGTGCGGCGGGCTTATCTATGATACACTGAACAAAATGCACGTAGATTGGCCGACAGCATCTTAAATGAATTATTGAATAATATATTCCTTATTTGGAATGAAATATGCAAATAACTCGATAGAGTCTTATATCCTTCTCATATTTTAAAAGC
The DNA here is from genome assembly GCA_035041535.1 of Drosophila cognata. Taxonomy (NCBI): domain Eukaryota; kingdom Metazoa; phylum Arthropoda; class Insecta; order Diptera; family Drosophilidae; genus Drosophila; species Drosophila cognata. The sequence goes on from JAWNLC010000616.1 coordinate 640,756, forward strand.
AGATATTATATTATGGTAATGATAAATCATTATTGTAGTTGCATTTGTTGCAAGTCCCATTTTTGGATTAGATCGAATCTGGCCAAACAAATTGACATATAAAACCCATATTTATTTATAAATGTTAAGCAACGTTTTTCAGTTAGTTTATCAGTTCAAATTTATTACATTTAATTTCGGTCAGTGCATCAGGGCTCAGCTTATATTACAACAAGAAAGAACGGGCATATTAGGCACACCGGCGGTTACATACACTTGCTGGCATCTGAATTTGACTATTGATCAATAAACTCTTTTAATTAATTGCCGGATGCTGATAATTTTATTGTCCAATTTTTAGGAGTATATTAAGACGAATAACTGATGACTTTGTCAAACAATAATTTTGGTCTCATCATTGGACTGATTGTTTCTATATATAGAGATAAGATCCGACCAACTCCGACATACTTGCTGTCTGCTTTAGACAGATAGACGGATATGGCTATATCGACTCGTCTAGCGACAAATATCAGGAATATTAGGTCGGAGTCGACCCTCTCCAAGGGTATAAAAAGAAAATTGTTTCAATTCATGTTTTAGTTATTAATTATCATCAGCGTCGCCATCATGTTCAACTGCCGCCTGATAAGGCATTGAATTAACGAATGACGCAATTTGGCACTGCAATTAATGAGTAACATTAAGCTCGAAAGGTTCTCTCTGGAATCAGAGAGCGGCTACCGCTGCGATATGCTTGGCCATCGCTTATGCATCAATTCAACTCGATTCTTTTGGTCGCGGAGAGGAGGCTTGGCCTGTGCTGACCGTGCATTGGACTTTTGACTCCCGACCAACAGCAGCGAAAGGTCACCAGATGAGGGGGTGAGAGACCAAGGGAGATATGTTTAATCGCAACTGTTTCCATTGTGCCGCCGGCGTCGTCTGTGACGTAAGTGATCCCATATAGCACAATTTGCCATTGGTTGATTGTTCCAGCACTTAAGTGTGCTTTGATTGCCAGTATTTATTCACGAATGGTTTCCATTCGTGCAACTTTCATTCGCAGCTAAAGTTGGAAACTTAAAGCACACTTTTCTGAATTATAATCCCATACATTATAACGAATCATGACACCGGTCAGAGTAGCACCCTGATCAATTATGACAATGCAAATGTTATTTGTGTGACAATTGTTAAGCGTCATAATCTCAAAAAATATGAAGTCTAAATATTACATGGAATGAAAGCTATCAAATTACCATGAGAACAAATTAATAGTTGGTTTTGGGTATATTTAAAACGGAATCAATAAAGAGAAAGCTTCATTTGCTTTTAATTGATTGAATTTTAATTAAACAGCAATTTGTGGCTTTCACACACAAGCAAACATACCCACAGATTCATTTGCAAAGTCAGCAAAATTGACAACACAGGAATTAATAACTATTTTTTAAACATGCCAAACTTGAAACACGCATAATTTCCTTGTCAAAGGCAGATAATTCCTCATAACTATGCAATTTATTTTTAACTACTTTAAAAATATTTGATAAGCTGCAGAAGGGATGAGCGTTGGGTGTAATTTATATATATACACAAAACTACATCTGTATGCTAGGCGCCATATAACAAAGTGAAAGCTCGACGAAAGTTATTTATATTAAAATTTTCACTTTTTCGCTACATATTTCATTAAAGCACAGAGCAAAGTGATTTTGATAGCCATAAAGCAGAATTTCCTTTTAATTTTTTTGTTTATTAACATGAGAAAAGCGCGAAAATTAATCTGCTCGCATCGCACATATCTCGCGCAATTCTGTGTGTGTGTGTGTGGTGTGTGTGGTGTGTGTGGTGTGCGTGAGTGAGTCTGTGTCCGTACAGAAAGTGCAAGCATGTTGAAAGTTGTTGCCGTTAACGGTTCAATGGCAACCCAACACTTGCCCAGCCTCCTCGATGCCATGTCCCTGCCCATGTCCTTGGCGAGTTGCCTGCATCAATGCATTGGCATCGCCGCCTTGTCGAGGCATGAATTTCATAATTCAATTACGCCTGGCAAGTCACGAAAATTATGGCGAAGCGCAGCCAGACAGCCTCGTTCTGATGCTCTTTCCGAACAGCAAGTCAGATAATAAACAAAATTATTGTTTGGAAAGATCTGCATTTAACAGTTCTATGTATTGAAAGTAAAGAAAAAATGAGAGCTAAGACTTCCAAGCTGGGTAGATCTGTCTATATCTTTTGCAGCGGACAGGGGAGCCACTTGGCAATGATTTAAATTTCTTTTGCTCCTGGTGGATCTCTCTTATGCATCATAAGAAACATTCCGTAGGTTTCACAATTTATTTTAATCTATTTGTCTGAATGTCGATTATTAACAACATTTCGAAGTACTAGTTAATATATTCTTAAATATTTCTTTTTACTGTTATTATTAATATTTCCAATAATACTATGTACACCCGTAAGATAAATATTCTTTAATATATTATTATTACTACCTTCAAAGCTCGCATTACGTTATAATATTTCAATGAAATTTTAGGTTGGGGCAATGTAAGCCAAATTGTGATAAAGCTGCGCATGGTAAAGGGTATACAAGGTTTCGCTGAGCAATTCTTTGAGAAGCGCATAAAAAGGAAAAGTAACCCGTAATCGGGTTGAGTAAACTGTTTGCCTTGTTTAATGCTCACTTACGCATGCACTCAACATGCCGGAAGCCTTGTTACCCTTCTGCTTTTTGCCGACCAATAGAGTGCTCCGACCTCCCTGCACTTTTGCGATTTGCTCTAAGAGAAGGGCACTAAATACTTGCGGTTGGTTCTGCATCTTAAAGTCAATGGTTAGATGCGCTCATACATAAATCTTCCTTTCTATTTTCAAGTTTTTATTATTTTTATTTTCGTTTGCTCTCAAGTTACTCAAGTAATTCAATTTCCGGCGTCTGTGAGCTATAGAAATGATATTAAAGATATTGAAAGCGAACGGCAAACAAACAACCGTCAGGCAAACAGACAAAGAAACTGTTCAGCAAAAAAAGATGAAAATTCGACGAAATGTGAAAAACCTTTTACCCATTTGGTTGTGTTTGGTAAATTTGTTGTCTAGACTAGATTCATTGGATGGAACATTCCATGCGTGGAAATATGCCACATGGCTATTAGCAAATTGAAATGGTCGATTTTAGGGCTCAAACTCTGTCGTCGATGCTATTGATAATAATGCAATAAAGTTCGCTACCTTACTCACAAATGTCATCATCAGCATTCAGCATCAATTCCAGCTTAGCACCTGGTTGGCGAATACCTCTCACTTTCAGCTTTGTCGTTGATTTGCATAAGGCGCCAAGTGACGACGAGTTGCCAGCTGGCTCAAATCCAATGAAATCAGAGCTCATACCAAGCGACAAGTTGAAATTTTCGTGTGTGATTTTTATTGTGGCACACACCACTCTCAGGGGTCTAGTTAGTACTCGCAATTTTGTGGTTATTTCTGCCACCTTTTTGTAAGCTCGTTGGTACTAGCATCAAGCATTTTATTGCTTTCCTTGGTGTGAAGGGTTTTGCATGAGTATTTTCATTAAAACATTTTTACACCAGATTCAACGAACTAGAAATTGTCTGTTGATGTTTTCAAAAATGAGGTATCTTTATATATTTCTTACTCTTTACACTTGATAACCTTTGAATGTATTTCTTATCTAAGATAAGTACAACTGTTGTTAATCTTGGTGCCTACAGTAATGTTCCAGCTTGGTGATCGTACTGTCCTTGTTTCTTTGTCTTAATCCAGTTCTAGAAACCATCAACTATTTTCAACACCTTTTTTCATCATTAGGCTACTATCAAGTTTTATTAGCAACGTTTCAATGTTGCCTAAAACCCAGTTTGCATATGCCAAGTCAAAGAACGCAATTCGATAACTTTATTAGCAACGTATTTCGAGACTTTTCACTTACCTGTTGCCTTTTTTTGCTTGTGCAGGTCATTAAATTGGAGGTTTCCTGGAAGGTACCCTGGATTGCTAATTCTATGCTGAGAAAACCCAGAAATGCAGCTGTGTTTCGATTACGAGTACCTGGCCTTTTGGAAGACAGATTAGCGGGTGTCATAAAATTTGCATAGTATTTACCTGAGGCGTTTAAAAAGGCGCTACACAACCTTTGCCGATCACAGTTACAAACTGCAACGTCTAACGTGAACAACGCTAAAAGAAGATTTCAATATGGTGCTAAGCAGTTCCACACCCAATAATCAAAAGCATAACGAACTTGTCGTCGACACGGCGGCAATGAATAGCGCCGATCTCAGTGAGCTTCTGCAATTGAATGCGGAAATTGAGGAGAGACGCTCTCGACACTCCTACTGTGATGGCAACAGCGATGCTCGGGGATTGCTCCGAGCAACAATGACGCGGGAGGAGCTCTTTGAGGTCTCCTCGCTGGATGATGATCGATTCCTGACAGCCTTGGAACATCAAAACTCATATGTAGGCCCGTCACACGTACAAATCACCGATCTAGATCTATCCAGCATTGAAAATCTCATGAAGTACTTTGACGAGGAGGTCCCCGTTACACCCAGCAAGCAAACAACATCAATAGCAACTGCTGCTGCTGCTGTTAACTGCACGGGTAAAGTGGCCAGCGTTATTGCCAAATTGGCCAACCAGCCAATGCCAGTGACGTTGTCCAAGCCTAAAGTCGACAGTGGCAAGCTGAAGATCACCGAGTTGAAACAAAAGTACGAGCAATCGGATCAGCAGGGACAGCTTTCAACTCCCCAAGCAGCTCGTGGTGCCCCAGCGTCCAAGTCGGCAAGCAGCAGGCTGCCCATGAAGGTCAAGGAGATGGCACAGCTGTTCAACTCGAAATTTAATCAGGTAATGCGGCGAGTCGAGCAGCCGCAATACGCCACGCTGCACAATGATCTATCACTATCACCAGAGCCGGTTAAAACACAGCCGAGACAGAGGCAAGCGGAGCAGTCCTCAGTTCAGGGACCCTGTCTGGTGGCCGAGGATGTCTTTCGTGAGCTGAGTGTCAAGGATAAGGTGTTGCTGTTCAATAAGTTTGTCAGCGACATTGCCGCCAAGCATCCCAAATTCAATGAGCATGCTGCCGATCTTAAAGCGCAGGCTAAAAAGCAAATGGCACGCGGTGAAGTTATTGCCGAGCAGCAGGCCAGTGTGAAGCATCTCGCCAAGGAACTGGAGGCCAAGTGTGTGTTGCACTCAGCACCGCCACGACCAACGAAAACAACAACGGAAGCAACAACAACAACTCCAACAAAATTATCTTCACCATCTCTGCATGTAAGCACACTGACTGTGGTGCTGAAGCCGAGTCCAGAGCGGAATGTGATTGAACTGCGAACCTCCAGCGATCGACTAATGCCATCGCAGAAGCGCAATTTGTCAGCTATACGGCGAGTGTTGCCGACGGAGCCGTATGCGCCACCCAAGAAGATACGACGCACTCAACAGGAGCGCTATGCTGGCAATGAGAGTCACCTTTTTTTTCAAAACGAACCGTTGGAGAGTCTCTTCTACAATTGGCTAAGCACTGAGAATGGTGTGCTCTTTGACATAACCAGTGCCTCGAACAGCGAGCAGACCATTGAAATAGCCAGCGGTGAGGATGAGGATGAGAAACCCGCTCAGATCACAGCCAGCTCCATGGGCGATATGAGCCAAAAGTCTGCCGTTGAGCGACTGCTCGAGGAGGCCATTGCCAAACTGGAGCTGGAGAGCAAATCTAAGGAGTCCAGCTATGTAGAAGAAAAGGATGTGGATACGACCACAACGCCAGTCACACCAGTCACGCTCACGCCACGTAACACCAAACGACCGGCGCCTCCAGTTCCTGCTCCACGTCCAAGTCTGGGGCAGCCGCAGTCCGGCTGCATAACATCGAGCAGCTCCTCGAGTTGCAAACAATCTGATGCTGAGGAAAGTGAATCAGGCTTGTCTACATTACCTAAGGTGAGTGCGTCTCCGTTTCACGCTTTTCTTAAAAATTAAGCTGATTTGGTCTTAAGATCAGTTCTTTTATTGAACTCTCAAGATAATTGATAATCTGGGCAAAATTAAATTGTTGCCACGATGCCAAAAATACAATTTTAACTTTCTAAATGTCCTTAACATTCTACCAAAATGGTTAAGATCAGAATTTCCCATCGACTAATTCTAGCACATATTAATAAAATATTTATTTTCATTCTCGCAGATAACCAGTGATGAATCTCAGCCAGAAATGCCTGCAACACCAAGTGAAGCAACCGATTTTGATTTTGCGAAGCCCGTGCGACCGCCACGTAAAAAGAAAATGCGTCGCACGCTAACCTGGAAAAAGGAGAACTCTATTGTGGAGGCCACTGCCAATGCTGTGACCAGCACCGACTCTGAATCCGATTACAAACCAACCAAGAAAAAGGCAACTAGTACAACTAGTCCAACTGCAGCTGCAACTGCACTGCAGCCACTGCCATTGCCCGAGCAAAGCTATATTGAGCTGGACAAGTCGCTGATGCGTCAGGTGAACTCGCCCAGAAAGATCAAGTCTGCGTATACGTTGACAGTGATGTCTTCGCCATCTCCGAATGCGGACAGCGATCAGTCTCCCTCACAGACGCCGCGTCAGTCGCTAGATCAGCAGCTGCGTGATAGTTCCGTTGATCAGGGCTTTGAGACGTGCTCCAATGATGCCATGGACAACAGTCCGTTGCGTCGCTTCTCGCTGGGCGTCGGCCAATTGAGGCCCTCAGGCTTCTCCACGCCAGTCAAGGGACGTAGTTGTGGCAGTGTTGCGCAGCAGCAACTATTCAGTCCCGGACAAGTGGACAAGTCACGTCGCAGCTCGTTAGCCATGCAAGTGATACGGGAGGATCACCCGTTAGATTTGGCCAACACATCGGATGCCCCAACAACACCTACGTGCAGTGAGCGCGAATTCTTTGCCAATGCACCAACTGTGGAAATGAGCTCTTCGCAGCTGGAGGAGCTGCCGCCAAGCAAACCGCAGTCGAAGTTTTGGATTAGCGCCGGTGATTTTACAGTCGCAATCGAAATTATGCACAATGAACCAGAACGTTTGCGTTTGCTGTACGAGATCTTTACGCAAAAGGCGTGGGAAACCCGTGAGCTGACCTTTGGCATCGATGGACACAAGTTTTGCCAAACTACAGCTGGCATCCAGGAGACAAAAGGGGGTCTGCCCGTGCGACCGCCGAGTGTGAAAGGATTCTCACACTATTGGTTTGCCAGCGGTGATCTGGCTGTGCCCTTCAGCGGCAAGCACATGCCCAGCGAGAAGATTGAGCGTCTGTTTCAGTTCCTTGATGCAGAGCTAAACACTGACGTCGGTCAAGAGCTGCGTTTTGGCGTCGATAATTTTGAATTTAGCAGCGTGCCAGAGTTCTGGCTCACATCGCCCAAGTTCTCCATTGAGAGCAGCTACAGCATGCTGGTTGGCCTGCAGACGGGTAATAGCAATGGTCTTGAGGGACGGAGCAAGTATGCCTGGCCCAACAACACTCACAACAATAGCTCCAGCAATGCGATCAAGACCAGCGATCTGGACCAAACCGAATTCGAGTCGGACAGCTTCAGCAATAATAGCGGTCGACTCTCCTTTTCGCCGGATATCTTTAGCCAGGAGTATGAGGCGGTGCCGCTGGATGAGCTCTTTGATAAAACGCTACCCGTTATCCGCTCAAAGCCGATGAGCATGTCCCAAATGCTACGCACCCTGCAACAGCAGCATAGTAAACTAAAGTGCGTGGAGCAGCGCATTCGAAATTACGAGTTGCCATCTAATCTGAACGAGGCCACGTTGAAGGAGTGCCGCACCAAGCCGGAATTTGCCAACAAGCTGCGTGCAATTGACAACATGGCACGCAGCAATGGATTTCGCGCTTGCTCCATGGAAGAGCTGGAAAGCTACATGCAGTTCCTTATCGAGTATGCTGACATTTGTCTGGGCAGCTGCAGTGAACACATCGAGCAGATTGTCGACACGCTTCTGGACCGACGCTCAGTCGTCGTTTAAATCAAAGAATTTCCAATAAGCACTATTTAAAATCGGTATAATCAGCATATTGTAGCCACTAACATATAATGTTATAAATATTACATTACTAATAATCTTTTAAAAAAAAATAAGGCTTGATTATTTACATTACATTTTCACATAAAATAGTGGCTTAAAATTCAAAAATATATAGCTTTTAAAATAAAAAAAATAAAAAAATTTAATGAACAAATGCTGTGGATATCACAAAATTTAAACTGCACAAATTTTACATATTTAGAATCGTGTTTTACAATGCAGAAGACGCTTAAATTAATACATACATACATTCGAAAGTCTTGTAAATTATCTCTAAATGATTATTTTTTATTATATTATAAATATAATTTTATTATTGATACATTTTTTATTATTAAAATATTTTTATAGATACATGGTTCCCAGAAACTATGTCTCTTTTTTAATAACTACGCGGATCTTATGAAAACAATATAATATGCATATTGATGCTAACGTTAATAATAAATTAAGTTCATTCATATCCAAAAAAGATATTAATAAAATTGAATCTTACAACACGAATATTATGCAACCATAACTTGTATATGAGATTGACTTCCCTGAATTGTTTCCCGCTAACTTGTTTGTTTCCCTTTTTTGCAATCAAAGCATATTGCGCTTTTTGGTCGGATTGGTTGGCCAGCTGAAATGTAGCCATTGAAAAGCTACAACTTGCTGCGGAATTGACCCATTCAGCTTTAGTTGTCAAGTAGGTTACTGAATGCCTTCTCAGCATCTTTATCACATCGTTTCCCTTACACTGTCTTTCCTGTGTGTTTACATTGCGCATACGCCACGTAGGACAAGCTGTGTCATGTGGCTCTTGACGTCGCTTTGCAAAATATTTGCCTTCAGTTTTTGTGGCGACCAAACGACATAGCCATGCAGCAACAAAATCTTCTACTTGCCGTAAGCACTTGCCGATGTGCAATGTGCAATGTCAGTTGGCAGCCAAGTGAGTAACGCCCCCGGAATCAATAACAATTTCACGTACTCAAAGTGCTGCGCAAACACGAAATCAAATAAAATCTCTCATGTGCGGTATTTTGGTCAATCTGCTCGTCGCTCTCGAAAACTCGTATGTTAATGAAACGTATTATTAGTATGAATAATTTGTTGAATTAATATCAAATACAAACTAATTTTTAATTTATTTATATTCATTTCACCAAAATCTATCGATCACATTTACGGATTTATTACGTGAATTTTATATTGTGATTTCATTATAGATCGTTAAATTCAAGAGATGTAAGCATGTATGTCATATAAATTGTATTATGCAATTTGCTAATGCTTTACGTGTTATTCAATGATTATATGATTTCGGAAATACATACTTTCAACATATATACTGATAATGCTCTAACACTTTCCCACTTTTTATTTCTCCCCCGCCGTTTTTTCGAATTTTGAGTCTTCGACAACTACACAAGCAAGAATATGTTGTCATTGTAGTGTAGCTCAAGAACAGTTTATATTATTATTAAACTCAACGTCACCAGCACCACTTTGACCCATTTTCGCTGCTCCTATCCACCATACAGAAATGCACATGGTACTGTACTTGAACTGGTTATGTCACCGGCTTGTCACCAGCTTGTAATTGGCTTTCCTGTTCAATACAGTTATAAACTAGCCGGAGCAGGCTGGACAGTGATTGCATCCCGAACTGTCGTCGCATTGAATTTCCTTCGGATATGGGAAGAATATAAACAAGATTGGGTAAATTGCATGCCATAACTGCCACAGAGCCAAATGAAGACTTTTCAGAGAATATGCACGCTACGATAATTTATTGATTGGCAGAACAATGAAAACATGCAATAAATTAATTGTGCATCTATTCTGTGTATATGTTAATAATAATATTTTAGAGACTTTTCTATTTTCGTTGAAGTTTTAGTTATTTAGCTTATTATAAGTGAGACAGACTTCGTAAAAAGAAATTTAATCTGTAGAGCTGAGGCCGATTAACGTCAGGAAAATCTTTTAATAAATGTATAATTTAATTACAAATGTTTGTTTCTAGCTTGATACCTGAAGGTGGCCAGAAATCTAAGTTCCAATTTAAAATCTTCGACTGCATCTAAGCTGAAGTACCAAGAAGTATACGAATAGATCGATAGATAAATATCGCTAACATTGGAAACTTTTAAGGGCTTCAGGGGATATTTTCAATGACTCTCTCATACTTACCAAGGTACATCCAATAGTCATTACTTAAATTGTAAAAGCAAATTATTTATATTTTTTATTTATTTATTTTTTGCATACGAAGCAATCTTATAATGTTGTTTATTCCGCTGCCTCCTGTTGTTTTTGGGGGATTAATTTCATTAAATGTACATTATCACTCTTATCAATTAGAAACACAAACTAAAGCCTATGATATATTATGTATGTATACATATATGTAGTTTAGTTCTTAATTAGGCTGCCATTTATGTATGTGAGCATAGATCAGGATATTTAAATATGTATATCATGTCATTCGAATAGAGTTGTACGTTAATTAATAGTATAATTGCTATGTATAAAAAGAAACTTGAATTTTTCTCTTCGTTTCGATTAACGCCTCTCCAGCGAGATGTAAGAGTAATTGTTTGGCTTCGTAAATAGAGTGTTGTCTAATTTCATACAAATTAAAGCGCAATTTATTATAATGCTTATAACGAGTACATCATTTACAATTGTTTATGTGTGTCTAATTATTTACATATGTATGTTTGACTGCATTTCCTCTTGTTCTTTTTTTTTTGCTGTGTGTGTTTTTGTGTCCGATTTTTATCGTTTAACAATTTGGCAACAATATGTTAAATGCGCATATTTAATAACTATTTGCTTGCTCATTTGCATTGATTTAATTTTCAACATATTTATCAAATGGTCAACTGAATTTATGCGCTCTTCCTGCACGGCAAACGCTCTTTACAAACTGTCAGGCACTGAACAAATAAATATTTGACAGTGAAAATTAGCACATAATTGGGAAAATAATTTAAGGAATATGTATACAAAGTTCAAATCCGAAATAAAAATTGATAAACTAAATACATGGGAACACATATTTTGCATTGAATAACTATTCATTTTTTGCTATGAAATATTTGAGAGGCAAGCGTTACAAACTGTATAAACACATGAAGTAACATGAACATGAGCAAAAGCCGCTCAAAATTTTAATACTGGTTATTTTGAAAATAGGAATAAGAATTAGGGTATTTTCTGTTCGGCTCGACTCTCTTCTCGTGGAGTTGCTTAATTTACTGGTTTGCTTGCCCAAAACAGTTGGTTTTGTTTTTTTTAACGGGGATCGAGTAAAAATGTAAACCAAAATTTAATCGCCATGCAATTGGCAATTTGCTCAATTGTGTGTTTGTTGTATTTTTTTTAATGTTGTTGTAACGTGTGTTGCTTGTTTTTGGCATTTTACTTTGCTGTGTGTTGTTGTGTTGCTTGCGATGCTTTTGTTTTTTTTTTTTTTTGTGTCAATTATTATGTGTTTTTTATTTTTATTTTGTAATGGCACTTTATTAATACAGGTTCCTCTTATTTTTTAATGATGCGAATACGTTGCCAGCAGCGAGAGAAACGTTAATAGCAAACAGACAAAGCCCGGTGATTTTCCAGCGCCACTTTTGCCCTTGGACCAGTCATAGCCTTCCGGATTGCTACCCATAAGTTTCTGTTCAGATTTGCCGATCTCATTTAAGTTAGATTGGTACTTGATGCCCACTGTCAGTAAATATCAGAGAAGCGCAAACTATAAATGTAACAAAATGACAGTCGAATGCTTTTAGCAACTTACATTTGTCAATCACAATCACCGAGTTCGTGGGCACATCTCCGCCGAAGCCATTGAAGGGCGTATTCGAGTCATAGGGCAAGTTCATTGTTATTGTTGTTGTGCGCAATGTTGTGGTTGTGGGCGGTGGTTGTGTGGTTGGTGGACTGGACACTGTAAACAAAAGCGAAAAATGTGTCGGACGTCTGATTAGAATTCATAGTTCAAAGCCAATTAAATCAGTTAGTAGACTTTAAAACTCTAAAAATTAATATTAAGTTTCTATTGAGTGCTTTCATTAGATTCCTAACTTATTAATGAACGAGTGCGGCATTCATGCTATGCAGTGACCAAATTGGCAAATAAACTTTAGATATAGTTAATTATTATATCATTTTTCATATTAATGTGTTTTTCAATTTAAGCGCATTTAGAGAACACGAGAATTTAAAGCGAGCTTCTGAAAGACTTGAGCAGCTATTTTCATCTCTGTCTAATCAGATTTGTTTATTATGGACATATAAAACATATAGCTTAATTAAATAATATAAACATGTTATCATAAGAGCAATCAGTTAAAATACTCGCAGTCTATTATTTCATTTCTAGTTCAATGCAATTTCGAGTATATTTACACTTCTTTAAGTCTTTCATTTATCCAATCGAACCCCTCGTAAATTTTTCGATATTGGCTTGCCCTTCGTTTTCAATTTCTTTCTCTGCGGATGTTCTCTGGTGCCATATCATTATTGACGGCAATTTGTTGGGTAAATTTATGAGGCTGGGCGCTTGGTGCTTGGCCTTGTCATTCCATGACTCCTTATCCGCAGAAATGCCAAAGGATGCGCCAAACTTTCCTAGCAATGCTGACCACTTAATAACATTGTCACAGGTTCATTGTTCTCATTGTATTGAGTGGTGCCATTATTGCCGCCCTCTTATTATCAGCTGCTGTGGCTGCTCTTTGTTACCTTTAATTGGTAGATCGTTACCACCCTCTTCCCACCAACATTCTCAATGACAGAGCAGCAGGCCAATTCACTGTATTGTTGTTGCTGCTGGCGTCGCGTCAGCCTCGATGCTGGCTGTGTTTTTATCGTCTGCGCGCCCAAAAATAAATTAACTTGTCGCATTTTCACATTGACAATTTCTGGCCGCTATTGGCCATGGCCTTTTGCCGGCGCCCTCTTTTTATTGTGGCGCAATGAACGAAACGAACGAATGGATATTTTATATTGTTTTATGAACTTTTGTGACCGGAATTCGAGTTACGTACTTGCTGATACTTACATACATATATATATATTTTGCAGCCGGCTTCTTTAATGGCCCACCAACTGGGACTGATTTAGCAAATTGACAGATTATTGGCATTTTATTGGCCCCATGCCCAACACATCAATGGAAGCAGTTTAATTGTCGCGCATACGCCGTGTTAGCTGCCTATATCACTTTGTGTTACTTGACAAATTGTCATATCGATTTACAATCTGGTTTCATATGTGCCACATCCAAATTTATGCATTTAAAACTAAAAATAATATCTACCCCAACATTTTGTGGAAAATTAAATACAAATTTGCAAAGTTATCTGAGAGATATTTATAGGATTTAAAAGGATTTAAATCAATTTCCTTAAATTCTTAAGTATAAGTTAGATAAAATAGACACAAATGTACCTGAATGAAGACAAAAGACACAAAACTGTCTTTAAAATACAAATGAATTTGTAATATATATAAAAATAATATGCAGATTCAAAAGCCCTTAGTAGGTTTCAGCAATCAACCTAGGTTTTCAATATTTCTAAAAGGGTTTTATTCTTTGGCAGTAAATAAACTTATGTTACGTATCTTTCATGAGATGTGTAATATATCTCATATGTGAAGTGCATTTAAATTCATGCTTATATTTAAATATGTATTTTGTACTCCGTACATATATTGCTTTAACAAACCAATTGTTACGTATTCCAGCCTGTTGCCTAACTAAAACAAATGACCATATTATCTAGCACACACATAGGCAAACACACACAGGATGACCCCGTCGGACGCCGTGCCATCAAGCATGCATAATTGTGCGCCATAATTAAAGCCACAAATGGTATACTTTTGAATTTAGCCGTGTCAGAAAAGAAATGAAACAAAATAAAATAACAACAAGTACAAACAAGTCCACACACATTTTGACCATTTTGGCATTTATTTATTGCACCTATGTGCGTCTGTGCCAGGCCGCACTGTTCACGCGTTATGGGCCAATATTAAAGAGTATAAATAACATTGCGGGCACTTACTGTAGAGTTTTATGTTGCCGTCCATGTCGCCACGAGGATTTTTGGCGACACATTTGTAGTTGCCATAATCGCTGCCCTCCACATTGGTAATCGTCAGCCGCATTGTCGCCTTGTACGATGGATGGCCCGGAATCGTTTCGGTTCTGCAATGAAGCAAACAAAAACAAAAGCCATTGTAGTAATAACATAAATATAAACAATAGATTGTTGTGTACACAAAACGGTTGCAACAGCAGCATAATTTGAGCAAGTTCAATGACAGCAATTGCGCCGTTCCTCGGTATAGGTCAGTGGCGAGTGGCGTAGATTCAATGAGAGTCAATCAGGGGAATCAAGGCCAAGGTGAAACTGATAAGCGTTGTCTGTGACCAATTAGGTCTAATCAGAATGCGACCCGGCACCATGCGCACAGTGGCCACAAAGCAATTGCAAAACAGGGTGTTGTGCATTTGTTCGTTGTCGTTTCTCAATCATAATTCCAATATGCTTTTCAAAATTTATAATTATTATTACCTTAATTAATAAAATAGTTTCATAAATAGTTTAGTAGTAGTATAAACTACATTCTATTTGGAATGGATATAAGGTAAGTGTATTACATAAATTAAGGAAGTTAAAACAAAAAAAATTAAAGAGAGAGAGATTTAATATTTAATATTGTATTTTTTTCATATTGTATTATTTTTGTTTTAGTTTTCGCACTTCCGTAACAGTGTGGCGAGCGTTGCGATGAAGACTGACAGGCAGTCAGCGCTGCTCGCCGCCGGCTAGGCAGCCAGAGCCAGCGTGTCGGCTTATGCTCTGGCCAGTTATAGTTCAACGCAGCAACATGCTGAAGCTCAGCCTGATTGGCTGGCTGTTGTGCTCGCTAACGTGGCGCACTACGCCCACAAGCTGTCGTCAGACGCGAACAGCGCCCAGCATACAGGAGCTGCTGGCTAATCAACTATATAGCTACATGGACACCAAGGCGCGTCCGTGCGAGAATTTTTATCAGTATGCCTGCGGTAATTGGCAGTTGCAGCAGGAGGAGCACACACAACACACCCCACATTCACAACAGCAGCAACAGCAAAAACAACAACAGCTGCACCAACAGCGACAGCTACAGCAGCACAGGGAACAACAGGAGCAAATACAGCCAAGCGACACATTGGCTGTGCTGGACCATGCACTGAATCGTCAGTTGGAGCAACTGCTGCGCCGCATGGGCAGCAATGAGAGCAGTACGGAGGAGCAGCAGCAACAGCAGCAGCATCAGCTGGTGGTCCAGGAGCAAATGCGTAACTATTATCGAGCCTGCAAACGCCTGAAGCCGTACAATCTGAAAAAGTATTTGCAACTGCTGCAACCGGGTAACGGAACAAACTGGCCACTGCTCAGTCGCAGCTGGCAGCCGGAGAAGTTCAACTGGCTGGCGACAATTGGACGCTTGCGCTTGTACGGTCTCAATGGGGTGCTGCTCAAAGAGCAGGTGTTGCCGCGTTGGGATGACTCCAGTAGCTATAGCCTTTATCTGGATAAGCCCAGCCTGATGGAGACGGCGCCAATGGGTGAGGGTGCTATGATAGAGCTGCTTCTGGACATTGGACAGACGAAACGTGTGGCCAACGAGCTGGCCCGGCAAGTGGATAGCTTTGAGCGGCAGTTGCATCGACTGCACGAGCTGGAGGATGACGAGGGTCCCAAGGAGATGCAATTGGGCTATTTGGCTGAGTTTATGCCGCAACTGCAATGGCTGCCATACATGCAGCAATTACACGCCACAGCAACAGATGGCAACGAACTGGATCTGCTCTCCACACTTATCATCCAAAATTTGCCCTATATGCGTGCCTTGGATGAGCTGCTGCAGCGCCACAAACCGGAAGCTATTTGCAATTATATAATGCTCAAGTTGCTTGCCTTTCTCAAACAGCAGGGTCCAGCGGAAATATCCCGCGTTGAGTGCATGGCCAGCTTGAGGCGTGCCATGCCCCTGGCTGCGAGTTGGCTAATTGGCCAGCGATTCCACGAGCCCAGCTTTGAGCCGCTGGTGAATGATTTGTTTAATCGGCTCAAGCAGCACTTTGATGAGCTGCTGAGCGCGAATCGCCTGCAATTGCAGCAGCCCATTGTGCAGGTGTTGCGCGAGAAGTTGCAAGCAATGCGTTTGCAATTGGGCTACGTCCAGCTAAATGACTCCAGCTATGTGGAGGATTACTATGAGGGGGTGCAGTTAAATGCGCACAGCTTTTATGGCAATCAGCTGGCGCTGCTCCGACTGCGCGTCGAGCGGAATCATCAGCTGCTGCTGGACGGCGGGCAGTCGGATGCGAACAATGTGAGCTACCTGATGGAGCATTGGTTGAGCAGCAGCTCATCACCGTTCTATGTGAAGCCGAGGAATCTTGTAGTGGTGCCCTATGGCCTACTGCAGCTACCCATTTGGCATCGCAACATGAGCGAATTGCAGCAGCATGCGACACTGGGATTTGCGTTGGCCCATGAGCTAATCCATGGATTCGATAGCTCGGGCATTGACTACGACAGCGTCGGTAATATTATGGGTCCCAGCGAAGAGATATCGGCTAATGCTCGCTTTGTTCACGGTCTCAATTGCATGCAACAACAGCTGGCCACCGGCTCCAGATCCCTCAACGAGAAGCTGGCCGACTATGAGGCACTGCGTCTGGTTTATGAAACATTTTTTGGCGAGGATATGCTAATTGAGCGACGGGAACCACGTGATCCTCTACTTCCGGAGTTCAGCCAACGCCAGCGCTTCTTCATCAGCTTTGCGCAGTTCTTCTGTGGCAAGTTGCAGAGTCTCAGCTTACATGCCCAGCATCTGGAGCATGCTGTCGACGAGTTACGTGTACTGCAAACCCTGGCCAACTTTGAGGAGTTCGCCCGAGAATTCGGTTGCGAGAGACGCAACAAGATGCAAGCAAAACAAAAATGCAGAGTGTGGTAAAGTGTCGGTGCAAGCAAAAAGCTAAGAAAAATAACATATGATGCAAAATAATGTAGTATTTAATTAAGAAGTGTGGGTGAATTGATGATCCATCTAAAAGTACGGTGATTTAAAGACAACGATAATACTATCAACATTATTGAGAAACTATAAAATATTTCAACAAAATAATGCTTTTTACATAAAATGGTTCCTTATGTTATATGAAAGATATCTCACATTCGACTTTTGCTTTGTTTCAAATAATATGTATTTAACATTGCCAACAGAAGAAATATAAAAGGTGTATAATATTAGCATATTATTAAAATATTTGATATATATTTAACTTGTTTGTTTCATTATGAGGAACTTCTTAATTGTCTGCAGTATTTTTTACCACAATCGACACTTTTCAGCCGGATGCATATTATCGAGATCTTGGCGGCAACCGTGTGTCTCCGCAAAGGCTGAGAAGTTGATCAACATCTGCCTCAGACGCATCTCATCCGGATCGTGATCCTCAAAAACATTTGGCGCAGCATTGCCACAGAAGAATTGTGCCGCGTTCAGGAAGAAGAGCTGTTTCAGTGTCCGATTTGTGAAACTGGGCTGCGACTGGCTGAATTTTGAGTCAGGATCAAAGTAAGCATCATAGGCAAGACGGATACCAGCAATGTCCGCCACACGTTCATTCAGATAATCGGTTTTAATTTGATTGAGACAACGTTCTCCCGCCCTATACTGACTTGTATCAGTGATCTGCATACCACGCTTATCGAAGTTGCCGTGGGCATCCACGACCAATCCCGCAGATTCGAAGCCGTGTATCACCTCGTGGCCGATAATGAAACCCAACAAACTAATCTTGAATATGTCGTGTGCGTCGTAGTAGAAAACGGGCTCCTGGAGCATGCCAATGGGCACAATGATTGTATTCTGGTGGACCAAATAGTACGGTGCCGAGCTAATGCTCTGGTCCGAGTCCCACGTGAAGAAGTAGTCGCTCGCACTAATCGGACTGTCCAGCTGCTCTAGCCAGCGGCGAGTGCGTAACTCCAGCACACTCAAATGGTTCAAAGCATAGTCACGACCCTGAACCAGCTGCAAGTCTGCATAGAAGCGCGTAACGAATCTTGAATGATTTGCATTCATTGGCAAATTGCCAATGTTGATGGTCATGCTGTGCATCTTGGCTCGCAGCCATGCCAGCTGAGCGGGCTCCAAGCGCAGATGATTCACATCTAACTTCTTGAGGAACTGTTTACGCAGCAGCTCAAAGAGCTCCAAGACATCCGCTTTATGCTGTCGCACCTTGTCCGGGCCAATTAAATGCTGCTCATAGACCAAATTGGTCGCTAGCTCCATGTAACGTCGCACATACTCAACGCATTCAATGGACTCATTGCTATCCACGGTCTCCGCCTGCACATGCGAAGCAAAGTTCAACATAATGTAGCTAGCTAGTACCTCACGATCAAAATTGGCGACTAGCTGTTTTAACTTCAATAAATATTCCGCATTTTCCACATGCAACACAAGATTGGCGGGTACGATGCGACCAAGCAAGATTTGCAAATATTTTCGCCATTCTCCGCCAAGCTGCCGCAGACTCATCTCCTCATACAAATCTGATTCGGACTCGTAATCCATTTCGGCCAACTCACGCACAGCGATCTCCAACTTATTGATTTCCACCGCCAGAGACCATGCCCTACCGTTGTGAACGCCCAGCGTTCTTAGCGTAAGATAGAACATAAATGTCCTCAGTCGCTGTGACGTCTGCTTGAAGTAGGGCACATCAACGTATATTAAGTATCTGCTGCTGTTGTACAGATCGCGCCGCACATCCAGGTGGAAGAGCACATTCTTCAGTCCGTAGCGTTGCAGTCGTGCCAATGTTTCCATCCAACGGAATTTGCTGCTACCCCAGACATCCGATTGGCCCTGGAACTGCGGCCAGGGTATTTGCTCATTTGGTGGCACCAGCTCCAGATAATGTTTGCCTGAGCGCGTTGATTGGTCTGCCTGGCGGCAGGTCTGATAGAAACTCAAGACCTTGGCCTCCACACTGTTTGCTGGGAACGAACAATTCAGCTGCTGCTGTTGCAGTTTAGTCATAAGAGTTACCAGATTGGCATTAACTTTGTGATCAATAAGGCCAGTTATCTCCATAAAATCAGCATTCTCATGCACCTCTCCCCACTTGCCACACGCGTATTTGTAGTAATCATCGCACACCGGGACACTCTCGTTAACATAACTAAGTATCTGATTCAGTAGCTTATTATTGGGATCAGTTGTGTTAAGATGTTTTGTCTGACCATCAGCCGACAGACACAATAATATTATTAATATAAATCGAAAATTGCGACAACTTGATGTTGGTGTCGACATTGTTATTAACGAACTGTCCGCTCCGCTCGGCTGTTTTTTCGATTTGAGCTGAGAAGCTGATCTATAATCAGCAAATATGTATACTATTTAATAAAGATTGTCTCAGTTTATTTCGTAGAAAGTGCAATTAGACAATATAAATAGGTAAATTAACAGATAAGCAACAGGAAATATAGTTCAAAAGTCGTGCGAAATGGTATTTCTGTAGATCAGTTCATTATAATTTTAGTCTTATCTTGTTGATTACCATTTTCATAAGAAAAATAAATGTGATTTTTGAAATAAACCAAATATTTAAGAGCAATCTTGAAAATATTCATTTATTTGGAATCAGAAAAACCAAAAAATCTCAATTTTTTCGATGATATATAAAAAATACAACTTGAACATAACATAACAAGTTCCTTAGGCCATTGTTGTGAAAGTAAAATCGTAGATAAAAGTATTTTCACATTTTTATTGTGCTCCAGTAATTTCATCAATATTTGAATAAAATTGCGAGTAATAAAAAGAGTGATTTCTCAAGCACACAAATGACAATTATTGAAAATTATAATTATCACAATTCGAGCTAATCTACATATTTTTAAATCTAGCGAAAAAGTTGATTGTTTTTATAAAATGTTTGAGCTATGCACTTTTTCGATGTTATAGAAACTGCAAAGAACTCAAAGGACACATGCAACAAATCAAGTGTATAACTTTTTATCCTACTCAGCAGCCAGCTGATTTAGATATCGTATTCAAATATGTTTATTCCCTTCTTTTCTGTACGACGCTGTCTTGTCTGTTTTGAACCTCTTATTGTTGTTCTCACTATATGTGTCACTATCTTATCGTGTGTATTTAAATTACAAATTATTAGAAAGCTTTGCATAGTTTTGGTTGTTGGCAATTTGCCAAAATCTCTCTCCCTCTCTTCCGCAGTCTCTCTCCATCTTTCTGACGGTCTCTCTCTCTCTTTCACTGTCTCACTTTTCTTCTCTTTCTTTAATCAAGTATAAGTCAAGAATTGTTTTTAATGCCCGCATAAAAACAAAGTATTATCAATGCTTACAAGATAATCAAATGTAAATCCGACAAATTAAAAATGGGTAGAATTTAATATATATTAATATAATATATAAAACAATATATTAATATAATTATATACGCACACATATGTCAGTACATACATATATAATATAACTTACTTGTACTTTGATGACTCGGTTATCATTTGTTCATTCTCGCGCGTCCAATAATTGAGCGATGTGGGATTTGCCTCTATGAAGCATTCTAGCGTTACATTGAAGCCCATAGGAATCCCAACTAGCTGATGGGGTATCCAGACCATTGGCGAAACTAGAATGCAATTTCAAGCATTGGATTATGTGTTTATGTATCGATTGAATCACTTCCCAACTTACAGTCAACGCTGACTTTGATGCGCTTGGAGACACTGGGCGGCACACCATTTGAGGCAATGCAGAGATAAGCACCCATGTGCAGGCGAGAGATGCGCTCGAGTTCCAGTGAGTCTGTCTCTAGGTCATTCACTGCAACAATCAGCAATGCAATGGAGTCAAATATATTATGCGAATTGCCTTGCAGTTGGACTCACCTTCGAGCGTCTTGTTGATGACAATTTTATGGTTGTCATCTCGCTTCCATTTGATGGACGGCTCTGGGCTGCCTTTCGCCTTGCAACGCAGGGTGACATTATCGCCCTCGCGCACAATGACATCACTGGAGGTCAGCGCATCGTCAATGTTCGGTGGCACTGTACAAACAAAAACAAAATATGAAAAAACAAAAACGATTGTGGGGTAAGGAAATTGGTATTGTTATTTCTGCCAAGCAAAACATAAAATCAAAGCGAGCAGTGCTTGATTTACATGCAAAAACTTTTGCATTTTGGCAAACAGCGTTGCCAAGAAAGTGGACACAGCTAAAGCCGAAGAAGTCAAACAAAGCGTGCAACCCACGAATCAAATATACACTTTTAGATTCTATAAATCCAGTCCATACAAATTTGTTTTATACGGAATAAATTGTTATTATTTGGAAACATATTATCTGGTTTTCAAATGTGTTTGAATTTCTGTTGAAATTTAACCATTTCATCGTGAATAAAGCCTTCACTAATTTCTGTACTAAAATATAATAAAAAATTACGAACTTTGAAAGAAATGATTGTTGGCTTTTTTCTATAAAACAAGAATAACCAATTATCTTTTTAATGCTTACATTAATCGAACTTTGGCAATATGCAACATGTTTTGGGAAACTCTTTTTAAAACAATTCGCAAACGAATAAGCAGCTAGGGAAAGCGAACAAACAATACGACAAAGTTCGATTGGACTTTTGGGAAGTGTAGAAAAAAGCATTTCACGCATTGTTGACTTTGACGCGCTGATTCAACTTTGTCCCAAGAGATATTTTAGTTTAAGCCTAATTAGCTTTGCGACAAGACTTTGGCCAGGCTAACTTTTTGGGCGAGTCTGTTAATTTAAAAATCGATGCAGCAACCTTCATCAAATTGTCATCAGCCTTGGGGGACACCGTTGCGCTCTGGCTTTCAATTGCTGGCCGAAACGTTTCTGTCGAACCCTTTATTTTTTAACTCTCTTTTTGACCATCTCTATGCTTTGCCCTTCAAGTTGAAAATCTGTAATGAAAAATCTATGCAAATCAAAGCGCACAAAGCCAGAGGCCATGGATTTGGACCAGACGAGCGGACAGACGTAAACGGGCAGACAGGCAGACAGACATCCGGCTAGCTGGACATATGGACCTGAGCTGTCGTTGCCGCTGACAGACGCTGCAGTTTGTCTCATTTTATATTCAGAACGGCGCCTGTAATCAAAAGATATCGCATGCAATTTTTTTCATTTGGGTTAAGGCCTGAAGAGGCTTGTGAGTCACGTGCCCGACGCGTTTAGTTGTCGTCTGACGTTTGACGCCTTAGCTTTTATCTCGATGCCTGACCTCCAATAATCAATGCTTCCAGAGCATTTCAATACTTAAGCGCGTAAACTCAAGCGTAACTTTACATAGCTGATAATTCAAAATAGACAACATTTAAATTTACAGCGTAATTTTCAGCTTTTACTTAATATCGATTCACCGACTTTTCTCTATTCCTGTTGAGTGAACAATCTTATGCAACTTAACTCCCTCGAGTAACATATCTTCATATTAAATGAAGATATGAATTGTGGCGAACTTTTTTGCAAATGAACCAAATACGAATTGCGAATATCCCTTGAAATGTGTTTCAGTTTCAATAAATCTCAATTAAATTGTTGAAAATTTGTGCAGCGCCGCTTAAGGCTGTTTCATGCGCATTTAAACTGGTTAAATCTTTACCTTTCGGTCACATAGCCATAGGGGACATGGCGCAAAAAACCGAACTGTAATTAAAAGTTCCAATTACTTGAACTTTTTCTATGAGCTGTAAACTTTTGTCTTTTAGCTCCTTCGATACGCTTGCCCCATAATGGCCAGGACCTTTATGAGCCAAAAGTGAGAGAATAAAAAAGTTTGCTCAAACCGTTTGCTGTGCTATTAATAAACGCTTGATGTGCTAATCGCCGAGCTGGACATAAGCGCAGCGAATTGCTCCTAGGGCAGCTGTTGCCCTCCCTATTTGACAAATTAGTTTCTTTATTGATATTTAGCAGCTGGCGACATAAGAAAAGCTAGAAAAGTTTTCTTTACCACAGACGTGATGGCTCGTATATTGTTTTTCTTTGTAAACTTTTCACATACAAGCTGGAAATTTAATTAGCCAAACTAAATCCAATGTACAAAGTTTGATTTTGAGCCTTGTCACAACTTGGGTGCCTCATAAGCCAGCCAAGCAACGTTTATTCAATTTATAATTACAGTTTACAGTTCACAAAGAGTATTAGCCGAGGCAACACATAGTGGGAAATTATTTAATTGCCGCCTCCGCTCCCAAAGTTTTTCAGTGTCCTGATAACAACGTGACCACCTAACCGCCTAACTATCTAATGAGCTGCAATTAGTCTTCATATCCTTAGCGCACAAAAACCCAGGCGAGTTTATCATGCAATGCATACATTTTTGTTGACCAACAATTTTGAAAGTTATTTAATAAATGTGAATTGGAAATGCGCTTTTTGCACGCTCTAGTAATTTTTGCTTGTAATATGAATAATTTGTCTGTCTTTTGATATACCATAATCATAATTATACTTCATATTATTTTAAGGTTGTAGAGATTTTTTTCCTGCATTCAAGATCCATATGGAAACGTTGACTATCGAAATGCTAACATTTTTTATATACACTGTATTTTATATAATTGAAACCCTATGTTCAAGCCAAAATGTTCTTCGCCTGAGGTTGGCTGCAAATTGTGCAGTCTTTTGATCATTTAGATTCAAAAGTAATAGATTTAAGGGCATGTGAGTGTTTTTAGTTGAGTCTATGCCCATAGATGCAGTCTTGCACATAACTCAGACGCAATGCTGTTCGCCCCTTGCCTTGGGAATGTCAACGTTGTAATTGAATTTAATAAATTGCCTCATTATGTGAGTAGAAATTAAAAATTATGCGCCAACAGAGTCAACATTTTGCAGAGCTCGTTATTGTTGTTGGCTGCTGTTACATGTTGTTGCATTTGTTTTGCATTTTGTGCGGTCATTTGGCCGACTTTTGGGTTGGGGATTTCCCCACCAATTGCGCACGCTCCATTCCCTGGGGCGCCGCAAAGCATGCAACACAACTGCTGTTGCCAGTTGGAGCCGCATTTAAATGCATTTTGTGTGCGTGGCTCATAAATTCAAACGCGTTTAATGTTTGTTTTTACCGTCCCGCCATTTTAATATTTCGTGCTCTTGGGCTCGTGTATATTTTATTTCGTTTGCCTCGTTTCGAATTCGGCGTTTTCTGTTTGGCTCAGCAAATTAAATACACAAATGTTGCTCCGAAATGTATTTATTTATTTACTCGTGTGACCCACAACATTCCAAATATATTTTTTGCGCTCTCCATTTAGACGGCAAATGCAACGATTTCATTTAATTATATTCGCTGCACAATGTAATTATACTTTTTTTAGTACTTAAATTGTCAAATTGAGTGTCTTTCTAAGTGGCGTTTCAAAGAACTCTTCCCAATAATCGTGTAGTCTATTTTATTGTTTTTTTTTTTAATGTTTTGGTAAACATTATGCGACATTTAATGTTGTTGCCTTTAATTGGATTTGCAATTTAAATGAAATGCATTTCATTTGATTCCGTTTTGCCACGTTTATCAATTATAAATTTGTGTTTATAGTCTGTTGTTAATTTGTATACTATTTAATAACGTAAAGAGGATATCAAATTTCAAATTTAATTTAATGCTATGCTTGATTAAGTCTATTTCAAGTTGATGTTTTTAGAGATGTAGTAAGGCTCTGACTATAGGGTATCTAGCAATCGAGCCTAATTACTTATTTTTAAGTTTCCCATGCAGCTATAAAATTCAAGCGCATTTGATTTTCAAATTAGCTTAACTTATTTACACAACAATTTTCAAATAAACACCGATTTTCATTTGAATATTGCATTTAGGCATAAATCAGATGAAATTGCCAACCCATTTCCATTTTCGGCTCAAGGGACTTAAAGAAAAACCTTTCATTTTTAGAATTTAAAATATCACCTATTTTTGCAACAATTGACAATATATATATATAATATATACAATTAAGATAGAACAGAACAAATATATAATAAGAATTATTGAGGGATATTCTCCACACCAAATCATCTTGTATTATGTTATACTACATTGGCATTGTCTCTCCTTTAAGCTTAATTAACAGTGTTTCTCTCTTTTGGAATTGTTGCCACATATGTATTCCCCAAGCAATATTTAAGTTTTTAATTGAAATTTTTTAATACTACCTCACTTCTGACGCTAGCATATAAGTATAACGACAAAGGCTAAAAGCAGATCCAGATGATTGAAGCGCTCGTATTTCAATAAAACCGAAAATAAATATGAAAAGGACTAAATGGCTTGCGGCAAACAAAGTTTCCACAGCGAATAAAAACACAATAAATGAAAAGGATAACTGCAGCAATTCAACTATACAAAAGTTGAGGCACAGCATGCGTTCGGAGATTGGGCAATTTTCAGTTTGCATTGTTAATAGTTTGGCAGTTCATCGTTTATTTTTTACTCAACGCGGTTTTCATCGGATTGGAGACCCTGGCAATGGGGCAATCGGAAAGTTGGCCTATAAATCTAACAAAAATGCAAGCAAGTTTTCAATGTCGTGGGAAATACAAGAATTTCGCACGAGATCCGCTTTTCAAGTTGACAAATAAACATCATCCGGTGGACAAACATAGAGCACACTGGGCAGCAGGGCGTGGGTGTGTGTGTGGATGTGGATGTAGATGTGGATGTAGGCAACATACGTTTTCCGGCAGTCACATAAATCAGTTTTTGTGGCAAAACTTGAAAAATATGTGCGCAGCCAAATGGCATCCAAACGGAGTCTGCTGCAAAACTGAAAACTGGGACATGCAACAGTTTGGACACGGACCAGTGGCACGGACAGCGACTGGTACAGAGAGGGGTCCGCTTGGTTCGTACACATGCAAATGTGCGACAACATACGGAAATGGCAAATATGCTGTATGTGGCAGCATTTCAGTTTAGACTTGTCACAACAGAAAAACAAAAGGAAATTACTGAAGAAAAAATTCAATAATATATTATGGCTGCTCGATTGCCATAATAAGCAATAAAAATTTAAATATTTATGATTTACTAGCTAACTAATTACGTTTTGAGTTTTTGTTTTTTTTCTCTGAGTGTTACCAGATTTGAAAAATAGCTAATATACCCCTAGCGAGTGTACAAATGCCAGTCGCATATCTTAAATTATTTTTTTATTTTCGGTGGTATTTTTCTTGTGGTTTTTATTTTTTGCCAGTTGACCAACGGCCAAAAATATCCTATTTTTTTCCGGTAAATTTGCCTTACCACGACTTTTGCCACATCAGCATGTGTGTGTATGTGTATAGAAGATAAGTGTAACCATCGTCAGTATGTTCGTGTGCGAAAAAATTGCACAAAAAAAATCAGACAACGAGATTTCAGAAAATTTTGTGAAGCTGCCGCCGCTGTTTTGGTCACGCCACGTCGAATTGCCAGAACACGCATGTGGTGCGTGTGGGGCGTGTTATTTGAGCATTTTACAACACTCAAGCGTGCTTAACGGCTTTTTGAAAGTGCTATCAGGGAGCGAAGCCCAAAAAAAAAAGAATTGTTCACAAAAAATACAAAATAAATGTATGTACACAAAAATGTGTTCTCAGGCATATTGCAACGCTACGTAAACGTGAAACGCTTAGCCGTACACACATATGCACTTAAGTTTGTACTATGCCATGTAATGGAAACTATGGGCATCACATATGAAACAAGAGCCAGGTGGCCCAGTTATGCAAATTGCTAGAAGACACCTTGTCAACTTTGCCATCGATTTTAAGTTTTTAGTCAACACATTTTTAAGTTCAACTCAGAAGATCACAGCACCTCTAACAGCATCTAAATTGCATATAATCTCTTAGCTATATAATGTGACATATTGAAATATTTATGAGACGCCAACATCTTAGCACTGCTAGAAAAATTCTTTGTTACGAAATGCACAAATTTTCATACATTAAAATGCCAAGAAGTCTTAAAAGAAAAAGAAAATTCAACATGAAAAAGTAAAAAAGAATCTCTACATTTATATGAAAATAAAAAAGTAACTTGTTTGAATTGCAAAAAATGACGTTCAATCTAATGCTGATAGCTCATAATGTTTATCTACTCTTTGCTGCCTGGACTTGTCACAAAGATTCTGCTGGCCACATGACTATTGCATTGTCGTCCATTTCACAGTAGGCCAAGTACACGTTGCAGGCAACCGATGCCCATGCAATTGTTCATTCTAAAATGTCGTATTTCTTTGAGTGTGTGCTTGTTTGTGACTGGCCGTCAGAGGTGTGAATGTGAGAGGCAGCATTTGAATTGCAATTTTTAAAGCATACTTATATGGGCAGAGTGGACAACGCAGACCTGAGTCAAAGTCCAATGTTTGCTTGCCTTAATAAAGTGCTTTGTATGGAATTTAATTGTATGTTAGTTTGTTTTACTTGACCGAAACAAGGCCTAAGCAGATTAGGTTCGGACTGCGTGTTCCAGGGAAGGGTAGGGGCGGGGGTGCATCAACTAATACCTGGCTATAGTTTGTCTGGCAAATTAAATGAAATATGCAAGGGACATGTGTCCAAGTTGCGACGAGTTGTTCATGTAACTAGAGGCGCACGCCAGAACAAATAATTCAATGTCAGCCATGCTGACATTGTATACTCACGCACACACACACACAGGCAGGTACACACAAAGGCACACGGAACAGCACATATAGAGACATACACACGATCTCACTTACCGACAACTTTGACAAAGCCATATTGGGTTTTGGCCGTCACCGTGTTGATTTGGCACATGTAGCGTCCCATGTCCTCCTCCTGCACGTTGTTGATGTGTAGAAACCAGGTGCGATGTTTGTCGTGCTTATCGTGCGTCACGCTAATCCTCGGATTACGTGTTATCACATGATTGTGTACCGTCAAAATGGCCGATTGCTCGAAGTGCATCCACGCCACCTGCAACAGAAGCAATGTTGACTTTTATAAATCTATTTTTAAGTTATGCTTAAGGCCGTTTATCACGCCAAAAGTATCAAATGTTAATTTATAAGCAGCTGACAAAAATGTCAGCATTCGTTATTGGCAAACTTCGTCTGCCATCATCATCAATTTTTATGAAGGATTAACGACAAACGATGCCGTCGTGGTCCGTTGGTCAAATTGCCAAAGTTCGCGTCACATGTGACAACAGCTGCTGCCGCAAACTTTATTGCCTTGGTGTGTCATCAGGATGCGCATCCTGGACGACAGCAACCGCTCCATTTCTGTCGCTTATGCAATAGTTTTACAGAGAACAACCAGCAATTTATGCAAATTTAAGCGAACAGAGAACATTGGTAAGACGTGCTAAATATAAAAATACAAAATATAAGCAACCTACCATTGTGTACTCTTCCGTCGCGTCGATGCCATTTCAATGATAAATTCGAGCACACACACAAAACAGACAGCAGCGGCAACTCGACAGCAACAACAAAAACAACAACTTTCAAAAGAAGTAAATAAAGGGGGTAGTGCCCATCAAGTTGACGAGTAGGATGCGCCAATGTTGGCTCTGCATACATAGCAGAGGCTTAGGAAAAGGTGCAGAATATATTTTGTAATTTGGCTAGATTACAAAATATAACTGGAGATATAACTAAATACTAAATCGGTTTAGCTTCACATATACCAAAATTATATTTGGATTTTTGGAAAATTCGAATTGTAAGCTGCTTAAATAAATTAATTCCAACTAAAACAAATAAATATGAAAAAGATTATTGGATTATTTGAAATAAATATAAAGCACAAATAATTTAGATTTCCTTTTGTAGTCATTCAATTTTACAGATATAACATTTAGAGTGTGTCTGGTTTTCTGTTTTATTGCAACACACAATATTTAATAATACTTGTATTATTATTGATCACATTCTTATTGGATAAATAGATGTTTTTATAATTTAATTTTCATCTGAACTTTTAACGAGGCAAACTGAACAATGAATTGCAGAACGGAAATAAATACAAAGGAAAGCATAATGTGGATTATCCTTAAGGCAGCGGAAAGCAACACATTACTAATTATATATTTGGACATAGACTACGCATCAACCGCTATGATTGATATGCCGCGGCTATCACTCACAAGGGACTCTCTCGACAGCAGACTGCACTTAACTTGATAGCTCTCAGTTCATGCTGAAATGGCAGTGACTTTCACTACAAGCTTTCATCTAGTGTCTGCTTTCGTTGCGCTCCTCTTCGAGGCCACCTCTGTTGTGGCGCGCCCATTGACATGGTTGGGAAATGAAGCAGGGGAAGCTTGTCCTGCTCATCGCCGGCATAGTGTCAGGCAGCATAGACAGATATCGGTTAATTTTTCAATGTCTGCAATGAAAACGTGCGACAAGCTAACAAAATAAAAGGACCTCCTTGCCTATTGGTTCGTTGTCTGACTCTTTGGCATCTCGACTTGAATAAAAATCAAGCAGCTGTAGTTTGCTTAAGTAGTTCGCAGTTCGCAGTTCTCAGCTCTCAGCTAACGCCCCCAACCTTTCTTGTATAACAACAAAGTCAAATATTAATGAAGCCACGTTTATCAACCGAGTGAGGGCAAAGAGCTCCAAGTGGCAACCAGGACAAGCCATATGCAAAATCAATAAAACTGCATTAGCGCTCAACTTGGCAAAGCTTTTAAAGCGTCTGATGCCTAAAATGCATGCAGACCCAAACACACACACACACAGACACACACGCACACACACTCAACAACATCCAGATGGTCCGACATTTTAAAGTGTTGTGCACAAAATTTGCTGAAAATTCGCTGCATTTGCATTTCACATTTTGGTAGTTTTTGAGGTCATTTAAATAAAATTAATTAGGCTCATGTAACGCCAGCGAAAAAGTTGAAAAGCCAAACAAAATGGCCATTAGCTCCCCTCCACCCAATCCGCAACACCTCCATTTGCACAGTCAAAAAATGCTCTGCAGATTTTGGGACATGGAAGCGTTGCCAGTGGTTTGAGTGTGTGATATTTGGCTTAATAATATTCGGTTGGAAAATGTCAGCGGAAACCAAGGCAAATTTGACTCTGCTGTGGGAGGCTGTGACTTTTTAATAGGCTTTCCATCTGCCATTAAAATTTTACGCATATTTAAGCCCATTTACAGTTGCAACGTCCTTCCTAAGGATTATAGGGAGGCTGGCTAAGCAGATGAGATCTCCACATTCAGACTGAAATTCGAGCTCGTCTCGCGGACGACTCTGCTGGCTGAGTCTGCATGAATCTCAATTTAGACTTTGCGTAATTCAACTTATGCCAATGAACTACATGGGCACACAGTTGTGGATACAGATTGTTCGTTTGCTAAGTGGACAGAGCTCGGCGAAAGCAAATGTTACTTGAAGTTCATGTTTAACTAATGAATAGAAAGTGCTTTCTGCATTAAGGTTTGTCAAGACTTTTGGCTAGAAAATAGTAATATTTAATGCAGTAACAATCCGACCAAACAAACTTACACAAAATTTAAAGGTAATGTTGCTATTAACTTTTGAACATTTTTTTTTTTTTTTTGATAAGTAAATATGAACTTGAAAATGTTATATTGTGTAGCGCATCAGAAATAGTAAATGTATGAAATATTATTATATTTTACATGTTTCAGAGCATTTATTGGTGATGACTCTTTAAAACTAATTCACATCGTTTTTAATAATAACAATCATCAACATGCCTCTTGATTTAAGGCAAGTTTGTTAAAATGTATCCTTCTCAGCTATATAGTTGATTTTTGGTCATAAATTTGTAGTGTTTCTTATAAATTGTATATTTCTATTGCACTGAAACTAATTTAAAATGTCAGAAAATGTAAAATGCGAAAACATACGGCTTAAATCAGCAAAAGCGCATTGTAAACAATTCGGGCGTAATTTTCTATCGTTCAAATGACAGCTTTCAATTATAATTATTTGGCTTTTAAAATTCAATATGTATATAGCAAATGGACATGACTGAAATAAAAATGCAAACAAAAAAATGTACAAAATGAAGAGGCGTAATATCGAAAAAAAAGCCAGAAGTGAGGGTTTATTCTATCAATGTTTAATGAATGCTTTCAGTTATTTTGTCAGTAAGCAGAAACGTAAGCAGAGATAAAATGTAAATTGAAATAGTTGTCGTGCATTCTTCGCTTAAATTACTTGTAAAGTTTCTAAGAAAGGGGTACCTAAGATTGGAACACCTAACTAAAGTTTCATAAATTTATTAGTTTTACGCGAATTCTGAGTCGGTAAATCAATAAACTGTGTTGGTAGTGGTTGCAGCTGTTCATCTATTCATAAAAAAAAAACTATATATATATATATATTTAATTTGAACAGAATTGAGATTTATTTTAATTTCGTGATGTCAAAAAAAAAGTTAAATAATCATAATAATCATCATCGTACATATAGTCATCATCGTTATCTACATAATCAGTGACATTATCTTCTGATGAGCAGGTATCTTTATTTTCCATTAATATGTTTGCTTTCTGTGCATTCGATTTTGTTAAGGATTTATTGAGAACAAACAACTGTTTTTTATAATAATCGAAACATTTACTGCCGTTTTCTAAAAGGTTCCAAAGCTCATCAATACGTTCACTAATTTTTTCCTCAAGCTCTAAACGCCGCTTGTTAAACGATTCAAATGTCTTAAAAACGAAATACTTCTCTGAATAAAATTGTTCCGACAATTTGCTGACCCGAATTACATCGTCGATGTAAGATTCATACTCTTCATTGCCACGAAAGGATCCTTCTTTGGAATTGATAAGCCTTATGAGCTTCTCAGTTAACTGATTATCTAGACCTTTGATTATGCTCTGTAAATTAACCTTTGGTTATAAGTGCTTCAAATAATAAAATAAAATGCTGTATTTTACTTCTGTTGTTGTATCAGATGTAGTATCACTTGGTGACGGATTTAATGTTGTAGTTGTTGTTGTTTTCACCGGTTCGCTTCCTCCGAATATAATTATGAGCAGCATCGCCAGTACGTATGTGAGTAAACTCCAGTTCCCGATCATATTTATGTTACCTTGGATTTTGCCAAGCTCGACTGAAGAGTGTTCTCCATTAGAAGGGCCTTTTATATCAACGCCAAGAACAGCTCGTTAAATAAAGGCATTTTTCTATTAAGCTCAATCTGATAAGAGATGTCAAAAGCAAATAAATCTACTTACATAATCACACTGTAAAGTTTCGCGACTTATGAATACTCTGTATCCAAAGTTTGAAATGCGCAAATTTGTTATTGGTGACCATTTTTATTATTATCTAAATAAATCTGTAAATGGGATTTCCCACATGTTTTTTATGACAAATGGTGTTTTTTATCATAATGATAAAAATTCATTAATCATTCGACTCTGTTTAGACCAAATAACGAAAGCAACATTTGTTGCAAGCAAAATATCATTAATATGCATAAAAGTAGATAACTTTGAAAATTTTAATTTCAAATGCTAAAAAAACTCTACATTTGGCGTTACTTCCCATACCGGGAATTGAACCCGGGCCTTCCGGGTGAGAGCCGGATATCCTAACCACTAGACAATATGGGAGATAATCAAAAGAGCGCCAAAAACTAGTAAACGAGTGAGCTTGGCATAAATTCTATGCATAATTAAGTATTTTAAAAATAGATTCATTTATTTATATATGTATATAGAATTTTAATTTTAATAAATAATGTCTTAGTTTATTAAAATAAAATTGTATCTGAAAATCTGATCATACTTTGCATTATTAACAATGGCAAGGAATAGAAAATTTAACCAGATTTATAGTTAAATTGCTGATTTTCTGATTATGCTCTTTGAATTGGGAATCAAACTTCAAGCTAGTCGGTCATTGTCTGGTCAGACCATTACTGGAGCTCGGAGTTTTTTGTTTAGTGTGTGCTTTAAGTCCATGCATATTTTTCCAGAATCACATGGATGCTGTCAGGACTGAAGCATATGCCGAAGGCGTAAATCGATAGACGAGACAGACAATGGCCAATTTGCAATTTGCGTAATGGCATAACTTGATGTCTTTTGTTCTCACTTGGCCAGAGACTACGCTATATGCACGATATACTAAATGAAGTCATAAAAATTTAAACAAAAACTACAGGCGGAAGAAAGAAAAAAAAGAAAAACTACAAAAACTTTCAGCCAGAACAAAAATAAACACACTTTATTATGCCTGAAAATGTTTATGGTTGACTCCGGCGTACAACGATGGCAGGCAGCATCTGCAACAACAACACAACTAAACTTATGCTCATGCTAGCCTTGTTGTTATGTCTGGTTGTTTGTGTAGGCGTTGAAAATTGAAATACAAACAAGAACATGACAGCATAAGAGCCGACAGTTTTGGCATGAAGCTACTACTCGGCAACTCAAGCAAATGGTTAATGGTAAATGGCTGAGCAACGCTCGAAATATTAACAATTTAAGCGTAAACGTGTTAAAGGGGCGTCGGAGAACTACGCGAGTTAATTTACACGCAACTCAAATATTTGCACGCCAGGAATAGCAGCAGTTGAAAAGAATTAAGATACGAAACTAACCATTAGCATACCGACGCTAAAATACTCTAGCAGACGAAATTAAGCCTGCCGCCAAACCATTAAGATATATATATCAGCAAAGATCCATTTGAATTCTTATTACATTGTCGAGCAAATTGGTCGAACAGGATGTACCCAAAGGTGATGTCTAAAAAAGCAATATCCTATATAGAAAATATTTGACTACGATCCAAAAACACATTATCCAAACTTTTTGTTTTAAGTTTACTAAACCTATATTTACTGAAAATTCATACTTAATTAAAACCATGCTGTTACATGTATATTCCAAAGTATTAATGTACAATTCCAAGTATTTATTTAAATATAAATCAAGTCACACAATATAAATGTACAAGTTAAATAACTCAAACGATCAGCTGCTTATAGCCCATTTATGAACAAATACAACTTGTACGGCCGTGTAGAAGTCACCAGAAAATGCACTTTGGCCAACTTTATAAGAAAGTTTTTGTACCCACGGCCAGGATATAAAAATCAATCCCAATGTAACCTGCTCCTTGCTGCCGGCTACGCAACTATTTTGCATGCAAAGTCACGTTTTATTGCAGCTACGCGTTGTTCCTGCTATTTTTGCTGGTCTTTTTTTGCTGGTTAACTTTTGAGCATACCTGCGGCAACTGCGGCAGCGAAGCTGGTCGCCTGGGCTTCTGCGCATTGTTAGTTTGGGGCGGTTGGGCTGGCAGAGTGATTGCTATTGCATGCCAAACTTAAGGGCCATAAAAATTATTACGAGCACATAACATGCGCTCGATGATAAAAGATGAAGCGAATATCTCGTTATGTCTCTCGTGTCAAATGGAATTTATGCACGTTTCGGCCGACGCATATTATGGAAATTCAATTGGATGCAAATTTAAATCGCCGGGCACTCAAACACACCCACACACACGCAAACACACTGAAAGCCATTGACGCTCAAAGCGTTCGAGAGCTATGCATATCAAGTGCAGCCCAAAAGTATGCAGCGCACAATGAATATTGAACAGTATCTCTCCAAGTGGATTGTACAGACCATCCACCTTATTAACGTGGCCCGACATGGCCATTTGAGTGTTGCATCTGGGGAGACTTGAGCACAAATTACTTAATTAAAGACACAGCTCTCTGCAATGTTTGGCTGTGCTGTCGAGCGCTGAGCAGAGGGCAAACATGACTGGCACAATATTACACATAAACAGAAACAAAAACAAAAACAACTAACAACAACTATGAGTACAACTCATGTGTTTGGCAGAGCCAGGCAAGTCAACAAGTTCAATGTGTTGCCCTTCGTGTCCAGTCGCCGGGGGGCGCCTGTTGCTATATCTATTGTTGTTGTTGTTGTTGTTGTTGATGTTGCTTCTGTGGACCTTGACTTGTGTCGGTTTGTTGTTGTTGTTGAATGCCCCATAGACATGTTTGTCTAAGACAGCGGCATGTTGGTTCCCTGCAGGCTTTCGTGTCTGTCTGTTAAACACACTCACAAACTCTAGAAAGCTGAGTTAACTACTACAGTTAGTTAAAGTTAACTGGCACTCAAATAAAGTTCACTCTATGCGGCAGATTAAATTTTGGGCGTTAGCAAGCAGAGAGTTGGTAAAATACTTGAAAAAGTAATTCTTGAAAAAATACAGGGTATTTGCAAGCACATTTCACACTGTCATTTACATTTTTTCTAATTAATCAACAATTGTGATATGGCTATGGTGTGTTTACCTTACCTTATATGAGCCGAGATTCTTGACCGAACAGGCCAATTTGACATTGCGTCCCGCGGGTACTGTTATGTTATCAATGACGTCCGTGAATTCTGGATCCTCCTGTATGACTGCAAAGAAAACAGCACAAGAAAAGTACAAGTTATTGTGACATAACTAATTAAGGCAGCAACTCAAATTAATTTCCCCCAGAGACAGACATATTTGTAATATAGTTTTTTTTCTTCATATTTTCATATATGTTGCTCTATTTATAATTGGCTGCGCTCCCAAGCTACAATCAAAAATAGTTTTGGGCTATCGTTAATTTTCGTTGAAGGAGGCAGACATTTTTATGGAGGCACTTCAAAATATTAATAGCTATAAAGACGCAAGCCAAAGTGATTAGCCCATTAATGGCTCAACTTTCGAAAGTTTTGACAGCCAAAAGAAAAAGAAAAATAAACTGTCAATAAAATATGCATTAAGCAAAACTAGCTCATAAAATTTGAATGGGCTGGTTTGAGGCGTTAGCCGAACCCAATACAAACACAAACACACAGTTATTTGCACACAATTGAATAGCCTAGCAAAACAATAATTCATAATTGAATTTCACGCCCTGTGCATCTTGATAGCCAATGCTACAAAAGCTACAATACTCAAAACGAAGTGTCGGGCGAATTGCGAACCGCTGCTGCAGTTTAGCCTAGTGTGAAATTGCATTTCGCGGCATTGTTGTGTTCCCCCCTCGCCTGCTATGTATTGTTGGTACTATTCTCACTGTAAGGGCTACTCGTTGTAGCCTTTGCCTTGCCAGCGGGCCCCATCAGCAAACCCACAACATGCCCCCACGAGCCATCAAGCCACCCAAAAGCGAGCTGCGCTGCTGTTGCTGGTTCTGTTGCAGCATTTAAGGTGATAAATGTTGTGTAAACGTTTGGCAGTTTGGCAGCACGGCAGCTCGGCAGCTCGGCAGCTCGGCATGGGGGCTTTGGTTTGCTTAGGGCTGAATCAATAGTTTTATTCTCTGCGTAAAGGTTTTTGGGCAAATAAGTCAGATGTGCGATTGGCTTGTTTGCACTTTATGTAATCGTCTTAATGCTCTCTCCGTTTTATCAACATTACAATGATGTTGCCATATTATTTACTTGAATAAACTCATTTTATTTACATATTCCACAAGAAGTCAACACTGAAATGGAGCTTATATTGCAATTTTCTGTTAGTCGTGTCTTATGTGGAAATTACATTGTTGAAAATAATTATTCAAACACAATAATATTAAGTTAAAACTTAGTTTTTATTTCAATAATTTCAAATAAAGTTGTATTAAATTATATTTATTTAAGATACAACTTAAATGAATATTAAAGCAAAAATTATTTGTGTACTTTAGATATTTTGAAAAATAAAATTGTTCAGAATTACATTCACAGTTCCATGCACAGTTGGACATCTTGTTACAATGCTGCTGAGAAAACTAATCAAAATATACCAGCTTGAAGAATTTCTCACATTTATCTGGTGTCAAAAACTTCTACGTTTTTAAATGTTAAAGTGGGCATAAGTGGTGTAAGAGCAGATTTGAACGAAATTCGGACAACTAAGTAAAATTTAAATGTCAACTATGTAAATATTGTCATCGCATTGTCCAATGCGATTACAGTATTTGAGCTCAATGATGTTTGCCAAAATGTGATACAGTCAAATGACAACAACTCAAACATATTGGATTACTTGCCACAAATGTCGTTTTGGACACAGCCATGCAGACAAACTGTGTCGACTACTGTACATATTTTGCAATCGTTATGGTTACATTTTGGGATCGCTTAGCGTTAGTTTCAGGTACGCTGATGCTGTATGATGCTGACCGCCGCTGCTGCAACTCATTTAAGTTCTAATCACCTGAAACTGCGGCAATTAATTAGCTGGCTTGGGCTAACGACAACGGCAGCAACAGTCATTAGTTTGGCAGCCGGGCTGCCCCAAGCAGCCAACTAGAACCAACCTGGACTAGCCTGATGGCAGCATCAGATAAACAACCACATCAGCATCAGCATAATGCGGCAAAGCTCAACCAGGATGGCTGCGTGCGACGAGTGCGAGCGAGAGAGGGGCAGAGTTGCGAGTGCCCCGAGTGCTATTAAAGCGACATCCGATGCAGCACCCAGGCAAACCGTGACGGATATTACAAAGTACATAGCAACAACAGCAACAACAACATTGCAATACGAAATATAATTAAGCTGTGCTTCTATTTGACATCCCTCAAAAGCAGCGCTCCTTAGGCTCGCCTTTAGACATTGAATACTGAGCCTCATAGTATTCAAAACGGAACTCATCATTGGGGCTTAAAGTGGTATTAAGTTTCTTTGCAACTCAATAAATTACATGTACTATGATCAGCCGCTAACAAATGTGACTTGAATTTTATTGTTATATGTATTATATTGTACATTTGAAAATTTGTATGTAGTCTAATTTGACAAAGTGTCGTGTGTATAAGTGATAATGCATGCATTTCAAATTGTATTGAAGTTGATTTGAATAGGTTTTTAATAATGGAATTATAGAGTTTAAGTAGAGCTTAATAATGTGGGATTTCGTACAGGAAGCGGTTAAAGCTATCTGGCAACCATTGCCGCGATATTATTGAGAGTAGGTAATCGAGTCTGTTCCGATAGTATCGATATATGATCGACATCGATACATTCAGTTGCAGTAAGATGCATGAAGCGCAATTAAGCATAAGTTCAACTTCATTACCCATTAAAAAAAATATATATATATATATAAATATATATATATATATATATATATATACATATATGACATAATATCTACAATAATAATATCGAGTTCTCAAGCAAAACTCAGTTAATTCTGTATTTATGGATTTGCATTTTAAAGTATTCCTAGAGAAGTCCCTTGCACTTGGCCTTAATCATATTGAATGTAACACTGCCCACATTCTGTGCCGCATTGCTGACCATCTCGAAGATGTGATGATTCTCCTGACCCTCATCGACAGTGCGCTCGTGCAGGTGTCGCAATGCCGCTGTGTATGCCTCATATTTGGCTGCGCTCTCCGTGTCCAGTTTGAAGCTTTCGTAGAGCTGTTGTATGTCATACAGCTGCCGGCTAGTCTCGTCGTACAGTAAACTGGGCGTCTGCGGCAGCAGCTGTGACCAATGCTCGTGCACCTGTTCCAGAAACTCAAAGTTGCTAAACAGAAAGATGACAAACAGATCCAATCCCTTGGTCTTCAGTTGCTCCATTAGCTGTTCGGTAAAATGTTCCTCAATGTTGTCACCCTGGGTCATTTGCTCGCGCCTTGGGTTGAGATGGCGTTCCATAAAGGCATAAATACTTTGGCGCTTGTCAAAGAAGTCCGGTATGGCCAGCATTTCGTCCAGTTGTTGCACCAGTCGCTCAAGTTGTGTGGTTTTCGCCGATAGATCGGCATGCTCGCCATCGAGAATGTCCTGCACTAATCCTCGCAGCATGTGCACATAGCTATCGATAATCTCGGCACCGGAGACCTTAACACGCTCGTAAAGCTGCTTTCCAAATTGACTCAAATCTAGTCGGGTTTCATTTGTGACACTGTGCGTGAGATTTAGATGCTCCAGTGCTGCGCCCACAGTTTGATCATTAATCAGGCGATGTTCGCTATTTGGACGAGTTCGCTCGAATTGCTGGCAGAGGCGATGCACTCGCAGCTGGCGTATCTCCTGGCTACTGGCATCTCGGGCAGCACGCAGCTGCTGCTTGAGGCGGCTTATGAACAGTAGATTGCGCAGCATACATGTGTGCCCCATGTCCAATTTGTTGTGTTGTTGTGCATCCAGCAACTGCTTTATGAGCAACACCTTCGGCTGTAGCTTCTGGGATGAGCGTGCATTGTTCAACTGTTCAGTGTAATTGGCATAGATAGCATTACGCTGCAATTGTTGCAGGTAATCGTTGAGGCTCAGCTCGGCACGCTGCTCGGCAAACTCGGCCAAGGTGTGCAAAAAATCCAGCTGAAAGTCCTTGGCGTTTAGCTGGGATTCCACAGAAAGAACTGCTGCTGCAGTCACCAGCCACAACAACGAACAGCAAAAGAGTAGCGGCAAATTAAACATCTTTTCACGAATACCTTGGTTTGCCAACTAACTCGGAACTCGGCGTGGGTCAGTTTCAGTGCAGTCGCAATATAAACAGCACTTGTAACAGCTGTCTGATTACATTGGGAGCGGGGAGAGGGTACAGAAGGGAAGAGGCGGCGGTGCTGTGGTTCAGCGCTGGGGTCAGTCGGTTTGTCGATTGCAAGCGACAGCTACTGCTGAATGAAGCCTTATCGCTAAGGCGATGACTGCAGCACAGACTGCATCTACACTGAGCGAAATGCTGTGGGCAGCCACGAACACAGCTGCATTTAACTTTGGCACGCGAGTAAGCCACAAGCCATTTTAAGCCTCACAACATTTTTTTTTTTGCAGTCAATTGGGAACATGAAAAGTTAGCTAAAAATGAAACTGATTAGCGGCAACTTGTATACTCTTCTTAATCGGAATATTGAACTACTGTTAGCAAAATAACAAAATGCCAAATTAGAGAAATAAATACAGAAATGATCTCATAGTCTTGATTTGTGTATTTCCCTATGCTTTAACCTTAATTACTGTCTATAAAATGCCAAATGCAGCAACTTTAAGCATATTGATGTATTTATTGAAGTAGAAGAAGAGATATTCTTGTTGCAGCAAGTGCAAAGCTGCATTGAAAAGTCTAAATCATCAGGACTTAATAGGGACTCGAGCAGAAACTGCTGCAAATAGCTAAAAAAAAAAAAAAAACCGACTATCCACGAGACATTGGTATACCACTATACCGTTGCCCTGCCCCGCACACTGTGTTTTTGTTTGTGTGTATGTGTTTTTGTGTGTGTGTGTGAGTGTGTGTTTGTGTGTGACCCTCTACGTGAGTGCACGTTCTAGGCGGCAATTGTTGACCAAGCACGGTTGCTCTCTGTGTGTACGCTGTGTGTGTGTGTGTGTGTGTGTCTGTGTCTGTGTCTGTTTGTGTGTGCAACTGTGGCCCTCTCGCAAGTTAAATAAAAGTTGCAGACGCTTTTCATTCATTGACAAAACTTCAACGGCATCCTAATTGTGCCATGGCGTGACTAGGGATGTACCTGGTTGAACCTGGACGCTTTATATCTATCTAACTGTGAGCTGTGAGGCAGATTTCACCGCAACCTGATTGAAATTTGTCAGGTTGATTGAACTCGTTTTGATGAAAACCCATTTTATTTGAGTATACCTTTTTGCCGCTTTAAATCATTGCAAATGCCAAACGAGTTTAGTTGCAGCTTAGGTTCTGCTTTTATTTTAATTTTGTTCGTTTATTTATTGGAAGTTGGCAACGAGCCCATTTTGTTCATTAGCTTTAAATATTTGATCAAAGCGACTAATGGCCAAACACACACACACACACACACATACACACACAGTACAACCAATCGAACTAAAAAGTTCGTCTCTGTTTCTTACTAGTTGTTGTCCCAATTCGCGTCCTGCAGCCGCAAGAATCTTCATTATTGCCAACACCTATTAAGGCGGCAGCCCTCAGGTAGGGTCCGACTGGCGCTGGCAGCCACAACACACAAAGCTCACGGGCGTAAAAAGTGGAAAAAGACCAATCCAACAAAGAAAAGGCAAGAAATAAAAAAAGTCGCAACGTACAAGTTTTTAGCTAAAGAAATTTTCCAACAATTGCACAATTGGCATGCGCTACGCATGCGGATGAATGGGCTGCTGTTGGGAGTAAAAGACAGAGTTTGCTCAACAACAAAGCCAAACTGTGTGTCCTGTGCGGAAGGGATAGCAGACCTGGTCAAGTCCAAAATTTAAAGACTTTATTTAAAAGTTACCTTACATTTAATTAATTGAAAAGCTTCAAAGGAAACTGTGCTTTTGCAAAATTGATGATTTGCATTAGAATTACTTTTAAAGAACTTCTTCTAGATATATTTCGCACTTTATATATCAATTGACAACTTAGAAACTATATTCTATTATTACACATGCACCTATTTTTTGGTAAGATGAGAGTAAATAAAAATAATTATTAAATAATTTTAAAGATTAATTCTAAAATCATTTAAAAACATAAGTCTGATTTCGTTCATTTCATTATTGAGCATATATTAACTGTTTAATTAGGAAGTTAACGAAACGAAACTTTGAAAATTAGTTAACGCCAATAAATGAATAAACACGATACAATACGCCCCTATTGCCCAGATTGTGGGGGAATTTTCTACGCTAGTTAGCCTGATTTCGCTTACTTGTATTATTCCGATAGTTTCACAACGTAAGTCGCGGAACTTTGCCATTTTTCCCCATCAGCAACAGCGCCAGACATTTTTTACAAAACCGAAACAAAACTTTGTTCCTCTATGGCTGGCAATCATGAGGCAAAGGGACAACGATGTCGACTCGGGGCCATCCATAAAACTTCAGAAGAGTAGGAGACATCCTGTTTGGCTGGTGTGAAAAGCGCTAAAAGCGTTTAAATGAATTTAAAACAGCAAAACTTTTGTTTTTCCAACAAAATGCTAAAAAAAAAAAGAATACAAAAAATACTCAACTCTTTGGTGAAACATTTCTGCTTTTGTGAGTTTCACATTGTTTTTGCAATGCTGTGATTTTGTTTAAAGTTGTATAAAGTTGATGCTTTTGAGGTCGCTAGGAAGAAACGGATTGAGTGGTGTCTTTGTGTGTGGATAGGGTAATTTCCATGCAAATGATAAGCTGACTCTTCGGTTACCACTGCCGGAAGCCAGTGCTAACTTAATTGATATCCTTTGCAAGAAAAACAGACCCCAGTGACAGTCACTGAAACTTGAGCTTAGCAAACTTTGCAACGCCCCGCCACGCCCTCAAACGCCAACGCCCCTACAGCCGCCATTCTTTATCTCTGCCCCAGTCTACATATTGCTTAGCACAAACTCCGTCTCCATGCAGTAACCCAATTCGCAAGTCGCACAAATTGAGATCTATGGGCCATATAAATGCAACGGAAAATCGCAAGAACCAAAAGACAAGGACCACAAATTGTTCAACGTCGAATCCTAAGACACTCTTTAAAATTACATTTTTATAATAAAAGTTATGAATATTATAAAATTTAATTATAGTCGTCATAGCTCTATTTCTATTTTAATAAAAAACATTTTTTGTATTTATAGTAATACATATTATTAATATTATTATTATTATTATTAAACTCATTTCATGGCAACACACATATTATTAATTTTACTTAAAGTTTACTTACAATTTAAACAAAAATCAACAATTACCAAATACTATCAGCCTAATTGTAAGCTTTAAAATACAATTCCTTTCTGTTAATTTGTTCTTTGTTAACTTGTGTAAATGAAAGTTACAAATTGAAAGCCAAATGATATAAACTTAAACTCTGCAAGTGTATAGAAAGTTAGTCTTTCTCAAAGTTCACACTCAGTGCTTCATCTCTCTCTCTATCTCTCTCTCTCCCACACTCTGTCGTTGTTTCTAGTTGGCGGATTAAGTGATGAGTTGAGAAGCGGCCAATAAACATACCAGAAAAAATAGTCATATATTTTCCTAGTTTAGTTTGCGTTGTCTGCAGCTTCAACTGATGAAAAGTTCTCTTTAAATAGTCTGCGGCATAAAAATACAAATGAAGTGTCTGGGGGTATATTTTCTGTTCGGACTGGCCTCGAATGTGTGTCAGGTTGGCAAGCCTATGCATTTAACAACGTGTCTCTTCCACTTAGGTGGTTCACTGGATTCTGGTTTTTAGCCAAATCCAGGCGGCTGCCAGACTCTGTGGCTGCAGTCGAGAAGCTGCTTCAAATGCAAAATCACATGCAACCATAAGCAGCTCCTGTGCGAATGGGTGGGGCATGGTGCGGTGCGTGTGGCGATAGGATACAAGTTCAATCAAGCAAATGTAAAGCTGTTTCGTACGCCAATTGCAGACGAATACGTATAAGACAAAGATTGAAACTCGCATTGACAGTTTGACTGAATGAATGAGTGACATGATAATAGTGTGTGTGTGTGTACGAGTGTGTGAATTTGTGCGTGTGTGTGTTTTTCTGGTTGTGAACATGTTCTGTTCTTGCTCTTGTTGTTTTCGCTACGGTCCAGGTAATTATGAATGCAAGTGGGCCGTTCGAACAGTTACTTGACTATGAAACTAGCAAATATCTATTAGTTTTTTCGAAATTTATAGCTACACTAAAATTGGTGTTAGAATTCTAAAAATCATTGAAATATAAATTCCTTAGAATTGATTAATTAATTGTTAAAATGGTTGACTTGTTATGCATATATTTTATTTTATATAATTTCCATAGAAAAACTTTTGGAAATTTTTGATTCCAAAATAATTTTAGGAGATACAATACTAATTTCTGAAAAACCACAATGAGTGCTGAATAAAGCTGCTCAGCCCTCGCACATGTTTGTACGCAGCTGCACACACAACTACACACACACTCACACACACAAATGCATGCGTACTATATGCACTTAAATGTAAGCAAAGCAAGACAGGAATGGAAACTACTCAGGCGGAAATGCGCATAACTGCATCACAGCCACGACACAAAGATACACACACTCACACACTCACACATACTCACACACAAACACACAAGGACACACTGAACTGCGCTCAGGACTTAAGTAACGGCCTGGTCATCGGCAATGGCAATGGATGCGTCCATTGGCTTTGAATTTGCCTTAGCCTCTCCTCTATCGAACGCTAAGTGCTGCTTTATTAACCAGAAGACAACGAGGACAACGAGGACAACGAATACGACAGCGACTCACCATCGAGTGCTTCGATGTTGCACGTTGGCCACAAACAACAAACGAGTAAACAAGTACACGGAACCCCAACGGAACTTCAGATTGTCCAAGAACACTCAATTATGCACTTTATCTGCTGCTCCTGCTGCGTCCAATTGAATTATAACTAGATCGGAATTGCATTAGGCAGCTGGTAGCAGATTACACGCTTGCAACTGATGCCAAATGCAATGCCAATTTCATTATATTCATCAGTCGCGATCAGTTTAGTCATCGCCATGAACTGGTGCAGAACCAAAGGCTGCAACAACGAATATATTATTGTGTACAAATTATCGCTTTTGTTGCTGCAAGCGAATGTGGCAATTGCTCGAAACTCACAAAGTGTCACGGGGCAAGTACAAGTTACTCAACTACTGCGTA
This sequence comes from Drosophila cognata, assembly GCA_035041535.1. Taxonomy (NCBI): domain Eukaryota; kingdom Metazoa; phylum Arthropoda; class Insecta; order Diptera; family Drosophilidae; genus Drosophila; species Drosophila cognata. The sequence continues at coordinate 685,529 of JAWNLC010000616.1, forward strand.
TATGTGGCATATAAGCACATCTTTGGGTTGTGTACAAAATATGTATAAATCTTTGAACATTGTGCATTTATATTATTAGTCGATTTATAATGAAACTGAAATCATAAATTAACAAGTATTTTCCATGTGGACAGCTACTATGCCCTATCTGCCGCAAGCAGCATCTATTCGGGCCGTCCGTATGGCGTTGTTTTGGCCACCTTCAACTGCAATATCAAAACCAGTTTTGAGGTGTCTATTAGTGGGCCCAGTATCAGCTTAAGCGTGCAGTTGAATACATCACCTCTGCATCCGTACAGCTCGCATGTATTTACTGTGCCGCAACTAGTAAATGGCACCTACTTGCTGCGAGTGAAAAGTCTGCAAGGATTGAAAGCTGACAGCTCGACGCAATTGATGTGGCGTTATTTTATAAGTTTTATTAAAATACTAACGCCAAAAACACTTTACCGACCCGGACAATTGTTGCAGTTCACTGTGTTCTACCACAATGAGAAAATGCAAGGTGTTGTCCCACATTCCAATGCGCTCATCTGGATTGAGGACTCCAAAGGGAATCGAGTCCGAGTTTACAACAAAATCACGGTTAACAAAGGTGTGTTTCAATCGGAACTGCATCTGAGCCGACAACCCAATCTAGGAAAATGGCGAATCTGCTCCCAAAATGGAATTTATTCCGTTGAGGAGTGCGCTAACATAAGGGTTGAGCACTATGAGCTACCTCCGTTCGAAGTTAGCATTGATGCGCCGGATGAAGTTAAGTCAACGGAGAAATCGTTTGAGGTAAAGATCGAGGCCAATTACGCCATCAATAGACCCATCGATGGTAACCTGACCCTGTACATTCGAACCCTCCCGGAGAATGGGACTTCGCAGAAGCCTGTGCTGCTCAGGCGATCGGCCACGCTTACAAACGGCCAAGCTACGATCCTGTTGCCACTATCATATTTCACATCAAGTGTACCCTTGCGAATGCCGCTGCAAGTCAGATTAAGGGTATTGGTTCAGGAGAAATTCACAGAGAAACTGGAGACTAACACAAAATTTGTGACTTTATTGGGTGACACTAAGGAATCTTTGATAACCCCAAATATCGACGAGGTCAGACTGCAGCCCGCACCCGCTGAACCTGTCAATTTGTAAGTAATTTGCTGACAAAATATATGACTACTCCTAATTGGCAACATATCCGAAATCTTAAATGTAGAATAAAAATTATAAATTTCGGTACACCATTAAAAATCCCAAGGAAGATACGTTTTGAGCTTAGCCATAAACTTACAAATGCCATATGCGTCGTATTGCTTATTGGTCGAGTCGTGGGCTCCGGGGAGGTCTTTCCCGAAAAAAATACCAATAATTTTGATATCCAAATACAATTTACAAAGCAAATGTGGCCATTTGTGGATGTAGTTCTGTACGGCATGGAAGCGGACTCCAACGTTTTAATCGTAGCTAGTCAGACCATTAAAGTATCGCGAATTGAGCAGGAACACGTGAGTATCCAAATGCAAAATCAAAGCCAATCAATAAAGTTCTGTACCCACATAGATTTATATAGAGGCACCGACGCAGGTAACTCCTGGTGAAGAGATACAATTTCGTATTGGCACATTGATCGATTCATATGTGGGCCTCACAGCAATTGATAATCGCTTAGTTCGCATCGCAGGCGATTCAGTTAATGACTTCAGTCCAGACTATTTGAATCATTTGGAGAACTCGATGCGAGCAACTGCTTCTGATTTTATACCCAATGAGAAGCTATTGCATCAAACTTCTGGCTTAATTATATTGAGCAGTGCAGCTAATGTTTTGGATATAACAAGCGAGACACAGTCGAGAACCACACGGTCAGAATTACGCCGTAATAAGCGTTCTGCAGATAATTCAACTAATATACGCACACAAGTCAGCACAGAGCAGGAGACAATCTGTTGTCCACTACCAAAAGTTAGAGAACAGTACAACGATGTTTGGATATACGACAGCATAAAGAAGTAAGTGAATTTTGCAAACATTTTAACAAAGTTACTTGTTGTTTAAAATTTAAAAGTGCATTTTTCGATACACAGTACCAAAACTGGCTGGACAAATTGGAAGACACGTGTTCCCGATGCGATCGCCAACTGGCGACTGAGCGCCTTTTCAGTGAATTCCGAAGTAGGATTAACACTGCTCGCTCCGCAACCCTTTATAGATATTAAGAGCAGCAAGCTCGTCTTTCTGTCTATTGACTTGCCATATAGCATTAAAGTCGGTGCGTTGGCATTGCACATAATGATCGCATAGTTTTTATAACGATTTTCTCTTTCTGTCTGTCAGGTGAAGTTCTAAAACTGTTTTTAATATGTTCAAATCAACACGATATGGAGGCTGAGGTCGAAATCAAACTGAATCAAGATCTCAATCGGTATCAACTGCTCAACAATGATGGCACTCCTTTGCCTGCCTCGGATTTCGCTAAACAAAATACCAAAATAATGAGCCATCGAACGAATGCAGTCACTTTCAATCTACACGCCCTGACAGCGGGCACATTGAATCTAACTTTTAACGCAACATCTGATTTTGAATGGGATATTCTAAGTCGGGAAATTGTAGTCTTACATAGTCCCCAACGGTCGCAGAGCAACGTAGTGTCCTATAAAAAACTTACAATGCACAACCCAAAAACTAAGTTCAAACTGCATTTACCACATCAACCATCAGACGATGGCATCAAGTGCTCTGTCAGTTCACATGTGATTTCCAGCAAACTGCACAATTTAAATCTTGTTAAGATGTCGGACAATGGTGAAGAATTGATCAGCAAGATGATGTCCACATACCATTTGTGGAACTATGTGAATGATAAGAAATGGCTATCGAATCGATATAAAAAGTTTCTCAAGGATCAGCTAAGCGATGGCTTTCAATCCTTGATGCGTTTACGTGCACGCAATGGAGGATTTAAGTATAATGCAGCTAAATCAGAATCTATCTGCAGTTCAACATGGTTGACCACATTTGCCCTGCAGCTGATACAGTTGCTAAGAAACACGCCCATCAGCTTTGAGGATAGTGTGGAAAAGCAAGCAGAGAAATTTCTGATGAACCGCATTGTCAGTGCAGGACACTTTGAGGAGCGCTGTGTGACGCCAGGTCGGCGTAAGATCGAGACATTGGAGTTGAACATTGAGGTGCTCAAAGTGTTGCAGCATTCAAATAGAATACTGCCTCTGCAAGGGCCCCAGAAATGGACGAACGATCAGATGAATGCTGTAAACGATTACCACTTGCTGGCCAAACGTGGACTTGACGCAATCGAATGGAAACGACCGGAAAATCAATCAAATGTCAGCTGGATGGAACAGCGTCGTAATCTGGAAACCGCTGGTCGCATATTATCCAGTAAGATGGGTCAACTAAACGCTGATCAGCAGCCTGAAATCTTTAATTGGCTTACGGTCCAACTTTTTGAGGTTGAGAAGAATATCGAATGCTATGAGTGCTCTGTGGCCAAACAGGCTTTTTTCGAATATCTGCAAAACGATGTAACTAATGTACCAAGATTAACCGTATCGATTTGGGGAAAAAAAAATAGAAAAAACCAAAAGCAGATTTCGATCAATGACAAAAATCGCTGGTTGCAGCAACAAGTGCTGATCACCACACCAACTCCAGTCATTAATTTAAAAGCGGAGGGTATAGGTCAACTACTGATACGCTGCACCTATCAATACGAGCCAGAAGACTTAAACAACCAGAGCAATCGTTACAACATATCAGTAAAAACCTCCAGCGGTTATCTGCTTAATACTACGTTTTGTGTGACCCGTAATCATCACGATTTGGGAGACTACGTGGGCAGCAACATAGAGTTGCACCTTCCCTCGGGCTATGTACTGGACCCTGGAAGTGTGCAGAAGCTGCTGTCTACGCCAAAAGTGCATGTAAGTTATATCCAAATCTTATGTATTTTTAACAGATTATATTTATTAACAATAATTAGTGCATTCAATAGTTAAATCGATTTATTTACAATACATCAAGGAGCTTAAGTATCAATTAAATTTATATTTGGTAGACATAAAGAAAGAAAAATATTAAATAATTTCGAAATCTAATATATTTCTCGCTCATTTTATAGCAAGCCAACGAATTCGATGAGCAAACGAAGCTCTTTGTAAATCTGATAGGACTTAAGCCTGGCAAATCAAGTTGCAGTTCTGTGATGGCTAGGAATTACCACAAACTGAAGAATCTGAAGCCGGGCATGGTGTATGCCTCGGATATGAATGATATGAAAACGAGCGAAGCGTTCGCCTTCAAAGTAACTTTTAGCTAGATTTCTGCTGCTTAATTACCAATTTCCGGAATAAACGGGTGTAGATTTAATATTAATTAGTCGGCTTTCTCATTAGCAATGTTGCTGATCTAACTGGCAAAGCTATGTTTGGAGTTCAAGTTGCTTACCGCCCACTCTCTACCAGCGAATAAAAAACCCAAAAAAAAAAGAAACAAAAACACTCACACGCTGCTTGTAAAGTTCAAAAGAGACGATGGGGTTGAGGGTGTTACAGGATTCGGAATTTAATGACTGACGCGTGGCAGTTGCATATTTGTTTACGCCCCTAAGCAAAAATGAAAGCCACGATTTCTGTCTCATGTTTTGCTGTCGTGGTACTTAAATTGAATGGGTCTGGCACAGGAAATGGACTTCAACACTCCAGCACTGATGCAAACTCAACAAACTCAGTACTTAAATATTATTGCATATTAATGAAGGTGCAAATGGGTGTTGGGCTTGCAAAGAGGTGTTTGTGTGTGCAGCATGCCTCAATAAATACAAATAAATTAAAAACATATTACAAGTGGCACACATCACAAACAATTTAAATAAAAATGTAATGTGAGGGCAGCATTTCAAGCATAATAAAACTGTGGCAAAAAGTGTGCCCAGCTTAAAGCAAAACAACTGGATTTAAACATGAAATATTATTAAAACTTATAAGCGGATGAGCTTAAATCACATTTAATGAATTGCTTTTAACTATTTCTGGATTGAAAACAAAACATAACTTGATAGGAAAATAAGCTAACCAAAGATTAAACAATGAAGCTTAGTTTCGTAATTGATGATTACAAAGAAATTTCTGAAGAGGAAATAAAAATCGAAAAATCTAAAGATTATATTCCAATTGCATTGAAATTCAAGAAATTTATTGTGAAAACTAAAAGCATTTCAATTTTTTAATTAATATGCATTTTACAACACACATATAGACTTTAGGTCAACATTATCATGAAATTGTTCAATTCAATCTTTTGAATAACTTAAAAGGCATAAAATATTTGATGAGGATTTTAACAAAGCAGACATTGGCCATAAAATAAACATAAAATATTTGATGAAGAGTTTTCATATTTAGAATGGCCTGCAGGTGATAGAGAAATGCAATCGAAGCGAAATTTCAAATATGTGATTGAATTTTCAACAGCTTATCAAAAAATGGCCCCGACAATAAGCAAAGGAAACAATAAATGCTGAGACAGCCGTCACATACATCACCATACATATGTATGTATATCGCACTTCGGTATGCTAAGCTTATGATAATAGCCAGAATGTCCAAATGCTAATATAAAACCTTAGTTCCATTCACAATCTCAGCCCTTAGGGCAGGCCAAGAAAATACCAGGGCTGCATACTACTATTCTGACGTTTGCTTTTTTAGTTGTCCTGCAAAATTTTCAATTTCTTCAAAAAATACAAAATGAAAAATATTGCAAAAATATACATAACGTATGCAAAAATAACAAAAGGCGAATAGACAGCAAAGCCAACGGCACAACCACCCCCTGTGTGTTTGGGGTGGTGAGTGGTGCAGTGGTGCGGAGAGATTGGTTCGAGGCGATAATGTATGAAATAGCCTCAATTATGTATGCGTCCCACACATAAGCAAAACTTGTTTAAGAATAAACTCAAAAGTCGAGTCAATAAACTCTGCCCAACAAGCAGAGCAAAAATTAATTTAATGCATTGAAAAGCTTCTAATAAAATGCAACAAAAGCATTTATTTTAAGTTGCATAAATGCGCAAGAATTAAATAACGTCTCCAAAGCAAAGGTAAGCACAGGTATAGTATGATTGCTTGATTAAACTATTTTATAACTAAGCTATAATTATGAACTTTAAAACGAGAGAAAAACATAGTAGTAGATGCATAATATAATTGCTGTTTAATCGTAATCGATGTCAGTTTGCAGCAAAACCACAACAAAAACAATTTCTTAACTCGTCTTAAAATAATTGTATAATTGGCCAATAATCTTAATTGGCCTGCAACCCAATTACGTCACGGCTCTTGTCAGTCCAAATAGAACTCTGTTCAAACTTTTCGAACGAACCTCGCTTCTCGCATCATCACTCATGCTGCATGCCCATGCTTTACGGCTTTATGCATAAGTAATATCATGTTAGTGTCAATAGTTGTCAACGAAACGTTGTTGACAGACCCCATCTGCTAAGCTGATGCCTCCCAAAAAAAACGAAGAAGAAAAGTGCTACCCACTCACAGTGATTGTGTTTTTCGTTTTTTTTTTACTTTATTATTTTCTTATTTTTTTTTATTTTTTTTTCTATTTTTTTTTTTATATGTCGTACATTTGTTTTGTGGCACTTCGTTATCGCCACATACGCCCATCTAGTTTGCTTTGACGGGGCGTGGCGCCCCCTCAAGGCTAACACATGCTACACATTGTATTATTTTAGATTGGCATTACTTTTGGGGCCATTGGAGATGCCTGTGCTAAATACAACGAAGCTCGTTAGTTTTGCTCTCGGCGTTTGGATTCAGTTTTTCGTTTTATTTGTATTTTTTTTTTTATTTATTTATTTTTTTTTTGGGCGATGCGTTGCCAACTTCCGGCTGGGCGCGTTACGTTGCTTGTGGCGTGTCCTTCAGCCAACGCCTTGCTAGTTACTTTTACGTATACGTATACATATCTGTCCATGTGTATATATATATGTGTGTGTGTGTGTGTGTGTGTGTGCGAGTGTGAGCTTGTTGGAGAGCCGCATATGTTACTTTATTGGCATTCAATTTGAGTTATCGCTATTTTTTCCTGTTCATATGCGTTATTTTTTGTGCCAGTGAAAATGAATTTTTGTACTCTTCACAATGTCCATTTTTGCTATTGGTTGTTCGAGATTGAATGCAACGTCCAGTTTGAGATTTCCACGCTAGTTTACTCATGTATCTGGGCACGTTTTTGTGCGTCAGACCTCGACTATTCGGGTAATCACATTTTATTTTAACTTTTATCTCAGTTTATTTGATTTTATTCGTATGCCATTTGGCCAGTTTGCTGTGCGTTCAAGTTGATTTAGCAGACAGTTTTTGTTTGCCATTGTTGTTTGCCAGGCCAAAAGTCTTTCCAAGCACACTCAAAGTTCAAAGTTTATTTATATTGATTGGCTGGGCAGGTCATTTGGGTATAGTGTGTGCCTCTCTGGACCTCTCTGATCAAAAGTCATTGCAACAATTTTGATTGATGTTTATGGAGAAATCAAAGTACAGCCACTTGACAGTTGCATCATTTAAAAATAACTGACCTTTTTTTGTAAATTGGGTTAAGCAGTTTGGAAGGACAGTCAATTCAAATCAGAATAGATCAGACCATCGGATGTGGTCTCTTTGTATTGCTTGATACATTTTTTTTTGGGCTGCAACAGCTTAAGTTTTTCTTACCACAATCGCATCTTTAACTTCTGACCGCAAAATTGCATATATCTTTCTGTTATTATTTAAATTTTCTCAGCTTTGCTCATAATTAACAATCCACTTGTTTTCGTTGTTTTTCGAGACCCGCTGATTGCTCCTCATTTGACTGCGCTTCCGCGTTTAAAAACTTTTTTAAAAACTTCCAGCTCTCAATTCAGACAGCTGCCAGCCGCATACACATACACACATATAAACGCACACATACACACACACACACACAGAGAGATACACACACAGAAGTGAACGCCAATCGTTATGCCGTTGAGCGGCGCTTTTAATTAAATTAACAACACAAATTGTCAGAAGCAGGCGTTGCAAATGTTACACGAACCTCAGGTATGCATAGAGCAAAAATAAAATCAAAATAAACAACAAGTATAACATCGTGGAGCAACCTTATTAAAAACGTGTCAAAAACATTTTCATAAATATATCAAGTAAAGTTTTTGTGGCTGCTCAAAGTGCCAGTTCCAAGTGTCAAAGTATTTGTGGAAAGGCTACGCAATCAATAAACGGAGAATTCTTTTATTTTAAAGGAGCAAGAATATCGAAGTTTGCTTATTATGCCCAAGATTTATTTAGTTCATTCAACTTGTGTATAAATAAATACAGGAAATTAGAAATTTAATGAATTATGAAGTTTATAATAGTTTATTTTAACCCGTTTTTGTGGTCCACTTTTAACTACTTGAATCGCCGATGAAAACTACACATTTGTTTAACAAACAGAAAATGAAATTAAGTCAATCAATTTTTTTAATTTGTATTAATTAATTTACGCCTGTTCTGGTTGGGTCCTACCAACGCTTATACCCATTTTGATTTGTATTCAATAATTCTGTCGCTCTTTGAAGAGATGTGTCGGTGATTTGAGGGAATATATACCAACAGTTTGGTTTATTTAAAGCACACACTAGTTTTCAACTGTAAATATAAATTTGTATCATGGCAATTGAGGAAACTGTTTTAGGATGCTGTTTGGGATGTCCACTCATAAAAAAAAAATCCCAACTTTGTACCGTTTGCGATAAAACGTACATTGTGTTAGCTTTCGGCTGATCATACGCATACTAGTATACAAATGGGAATAACACACGATATCAATAAGCGTGGCAAATAAAATCAATTGTTATGATGCCATAACATATCACATGCCACATCTTTAGAGATGGAGATAGTCACGCCGTTGCAATGTGCGACAAAGTTTTTCGTTTGCGTTGGCGAAAACTTCAGAGCCTCTGTGAGTGTGTGTGTGTGTGTGTGTGTGTGTGTGTGTGTGTGTGTGACTGTGGGTGTGCCTTTTTTATTTCCTTCCTCTTCTTTGTGTGCGACTTGGGATAAACAAAGCCATAACTCAAGCAACGTTTTACTCGCAGCCTCGCAGCCTCGACTTGCATAAACAAATTGTGCCCAAGTGCTGTAAATGTTGCTTTCCGGGTTGCGGGTAACAGGATAACATATCTCAGTTGTTTTCTCCCCGGACATCTGCGCAGAGTGAGGGAGCAAGCTCGTCAAGCTCAGCGTAAACATGATAGATTTATAGTTGGCTCGGTTTTCTGTGGTCGCCGGCGACAACATTGCAGCAGTGAACAGTGAGCGCAACGTGCGGCATACTTAATGGCGCTCGTCGTCTTGCTGCCACAGCCACAGTTGCCTGCTTAGCCTTATCATAGCTCGTAAACACATGGAGTACCCACAGAATCTGCTGCAATCTCAGCTGTAGTCTCGAGTTTGGGTTTGCTCGCCACTTGACTTTGTTTTCGTCAATAAATTTGGGGCAAGTTTTTATTTTTTTTTCGTCCGATTTTTTTTTTTTAGTTGTTGTTTCCTTTTGCCCCTTTTGCGCCGGCTCAGCTGCCATTCCGAAGTTGGGTAGCCGGTTAGTCGGTTCACCGAAAAAAATAGGAAACCACACGCCGGGCGCCTGTTGGCATGCCACAGATTTCACGCATTTTTTTGCTGCTCTTTCTGCGGCGCCCGAACGTAGGCAAGCGTTGCGCAAATTTGCCTTTAAATGGCGTGTTAACATTTAAATGTTATTTTTACGCCTCATAAAATGGCTCTATAAAAACAAGGCAGAAGTACAAAAATATAAAAGTTTTACAAATGTTTTGTTATTAACCAGTGAACAAAGAGTAGGCGATACGCTTTGCTGCTCATTTACGTGTGTTGGAGTGAAGCGCATCAGACAAAGTGAAAAACATTTCTCAACTGATCCCAACTATCTTGAGAAATTTGCTTAGATATGAATGAATATTGTTTACTATTTTCAATGTGTATATTTTCTATTTTGTTTACTATTTAAATTACTTTAAGTAAATTATGAAGTATATTAAATAACTACAATTTATGGCATTGTTTCTCTGTACACCAAAATCTGCATTATTAAATTATACAATGCTGGCCAATTTATTTATCACTATTGAAGCATTTGTGTATTTTCGAGAGACTTAGAGCAGCTTTTGGTTTTTGTGTCCGTTTTTTGTGTATTTTATTCCGAAATGATGTTTTGTTTTATTGCTTATGCAAATTGGCTGACTAATTTTGTAAGGACTCACAACACAAATCCTTTAGCTTCAGTCGCTTAGTGAACCTTTTCCATAGCTACCAAGTTTATCTAGTTTGCTTTGCCTTTTGGAATTTATACACACAAACACCAACACACACACACACACACACACACACACACACACACACACACACACGCACACACTCGCATATATAGCAGCAGAGTTGTTCTTTTCTTTCTTATTTTTGAGAAAAGGAAACTTTATTTTCGCTTAATGCGCTTGAATGAGTTGTGCGTTGCATTTGTTGTTTTTTGGCTTTTCTTTCTTTATTGTTTTAGCATTTTTTTTTGCATCTCAGATATTCCTTTACTAAGCATTTGGCAGGTTATTTTGTTTCCGATATCCTCTTAGCCGAAAATGCCTTCAGCTCAACTTTGTGCGTACTTGTTTTGACCAAGTCTTTGTTTTATTTACCAAGGGTTGCGAAATGTGCAACGTGAATTAAGTTATGTTTAAATTTTAGTTTAAATTTAAGATGTGTTTTTTATATATATCAATGAATTGTATTTATTTATAATTTTGTCAAACTTCATACTTTAAGTGTGTTTTTCAAAACTTGCAAAAACGATTTCAGAAACCTATTTTAAATACAAAACAAAATACATTTCAAATTTAAAGCTGCTAAAAGTTTGCTATGCGCCAATTGCAATGCGGGCGTCTACTTTCTATCCCTTTTGATGGCACACAGTGGCAGAGGCCACGCCTCGCTGCCGCCGAAAGGACTCGACTTGACGCCAAGGTCTTTTATCAAAGCGAAAGTTGTTGCACAGTTGCATGGCAAACACACACACCCACACACAGACACAGAGTCATACGCACCCACCCACATAGATATTCTAGCTCTCGCCCGCTTGCAGGTCAATTATCGCGCTTTGCATGCCGCGAGCAGTTCAGTTCAGCTTAACCCCTCCCTCCCCTCTGCCACCTGCAGCTCGCCACTCGCCCCCACCTCCTGGTGGTTGGTGGTTGCCGTTGGCGTCTGTGGCTAAACCGAAAGCCAAACAAATTTGTAGCTTCAAGTTGGCTGTTGTACTGCTTCAGCTCCCTTCGTCCTTCCCTCCGTCCGCCTGTCTATCTGTCTGTCTGTCTATTTGTGTATCTTTGGGTTTTGTATGACCTGCGGTTAGCAATTGCAAGGCACAAACTTTTTCTCTGGCGCTAATTAGGCATTACGTATACGCCATGGTTAAGCATCTTGAAGTGCACTAAATTGCGCTAATCATAAAACATGCACACACACTCCCACACCCACACATATAACCATAGCACAACTTTTAGTTGGTGGCCTTTGTGCGCCTGAAAGTATGCAACGGGTTTGTTTCAAGTGTTGCTGCCATGTAAAGTATGCCACCAACACAACAACTACAACAATAAGAACAGCAACAACAAAGCTCAACAGTGCCCAAGAATTGTGGCAATGTGCACTCAGCGTCATTTAGTGCCACGCCCACACACACAACGCCCACATGGTGCTCTATTGTGCGCATTGACGGCGCGTGCAACGAAGTGACTAAGTTGAATGCATGAACGCATGCTTGCTTAGGGGAGGGGCATGAGGTGGTGGTAGGCGGCAGTTTGGCAGTGAATTGAAGTGGGTGTGATTAGAGTGCGATTGTGTGTGTGTGTTTTTGCGTGTTTGTGTGTATGTGTGTGTGTATGTTCCAGTTGTCAGTGAACACGCATAATGCATGTACATATATGTATGTGTGCGTGGCGACATTTCCAGAGTCCACAGTTAAGTGGTTCACTATGTTGCCACAATAGTTGCCTATAAATTGGTTTGTTTATTGGTAAATAAACAAGCACACAGCACACAAGAGACAATTTACTTGCTGCCACAACACAAAAGCTACAATACATGATTATATATATTGGAAGTGAGCCAGATATTAAACAACACCTTGCTGAGCACGAGCTGAAAGCGAAAAAGTAAAAAAACACATCGAGCACTCTCGACTGAAGCATTCTTACTCAATTCATGGTATCCCCAATTTCTAAGTGCACATTCGACCATTGAAGTGAAGAGCTGCTGCTATTTATCAGCTAAATATGACCAATATGACTGTGAATTATCGGTTCCACTCATAATCGATTTAAATTATCTCAAGTACGGAAAAGGCTTTCATTTGTGCATCGTTTTAAAATAAAATGAAGAGTTTTTCCCTGTAACTGCGCTTCAAGCAAACTAAATTGTTTTCAAGTAAGAAAGCTGTTTGCAAGTTAGTTGCTAGCCCAGCCATTAAATGTATTATTCTAGTTTAGTTGCCAAAATTGGCTTTAAAAATTTGGTAAGCATTTAAACATGCCTGCGCAAGTACAATAAATTATTGCACCCGCATATAACAAGATAGGAGAAAATGTTTAGGGTGTTCCTTATCCTGTCTTGGTGAATTTTGTTCGTTGGTCAATAAAACAATGTATATTATGCATCAATTGGAAGTCTTGCCTCTAAAATTGTGGCTTTTATTGCTATCGGAAATCGATATGTATCGCGAAATGGGAGCAGTGATCGATCAAACTTGATAAGTCAACTTCTACTCTTATACCGACTCGGCAGTCGATCCTAATCAAGAATATATAGATGCTTCCTTCTACCTGTTACAAACCAATGATACGCTTTTTACCCAATTTGAATAGGTTCAGGGTTTACAAATAATACAAAATTGATATCATTGTAAATAAATATGTGTATGTATTCGAAAGCTAGAAAATGGTGCAAGCCAAAAAGGGTTTTCCTTTCACTTAGTCGCCTGTTTTGGTGAGCTCGTCGAATAGCGCATGCCAGCTAAAACCCATGCGACCATCGGCCAAGTGCAAACGACAGCGATCAGGAATATGCTTGAAGAGGCGCTGGAAGGGCGTGTAGCGTTGCAGGCAGCTGGCATCGCCTAGAATAATTAGCTTGTGTTTGGCACGCGTAATGGCAACCGTGAGACGACGCTGATCCTCGAGGATTTCGGCCTCACGTGACCGTTCCGCGGAGTCAGCAGAGCTGCCCGTTTTTGTGCAGCTGTAGATGATTAGATTCTTATCACGACCCTGATACTGATCAACCGTATTGAACTCGACACCGTTTAGATCTTTGTCTAGCTGGCGCAACAACTCCACTTGAGCGCGATATGGTGCAATGACGCCAATGCGTGTTGCATCATAGCCAGCAGCGAGTAATTGATGGAGCAGGTGCCTAACAATCGCCGCCTCGCAATAGTTGGTATATTTGGGCGGACGACGAGATCGGGCAGTGGTCGGCACTACTCCATCCTCACCGTAGTGCTGTTCAATGGAGTCGCCGGTCTGGCCCAGCTGCGTGCTGGCTGTAGCATAGTCCAGGCAGCGCTGTGAGCAATCCGATGTGTCCAGCAGCAGCACAGCCTGCTCAAGATGTGTTTGTAGCGCACGCTGTACCCAGGCGCTATTGCTATTGCTTATCATTTCCAATTGGAGCCTGGCATTCTCCACCTGTTCGCTGGCACACTGCAGCGCCTGGCCATAGGTCAGCTCATTGGCCAGTCGAGTGATGGTTCGATTCATGCGATACTGGAGTGATAGCACCGCCGTCGCCTCATCACAGTCGAGACGTTGGAACAGTGTCTCATCGGCGCCACGCTGACGTGCCTCACGACTGCGCACCAGCGGTGGCAACTGCTCCGGATCGCCGACGAGTATGAAACGGGTGCAGTGACTCAGCGCACGCAACACTGTCGGCTGCAGCACCTGTGTCGCCTCGTCCACAATGCAATAGTCGAACTGACGGTGCTGGAAGAGGGCGTGGCCGGCGCCCAGACACGTAACACCCACAATGCTGGGCTTGTGCAGGGCCTGCGTTAATTGCTCTACCGTTTCGCAATTGGAGGTAAGCTCGGCCTCGCTAATTGCTAGCAACTGCGGATGAATCCGAGCACTGTTGCCCAGTCGCAGCATGGGTAGATTGTGTGGCAACAGTCGCAACAGCAGATTATCCACAGCAGAATGCGTTTGCGCTGTGATTAAAACACTGCGTTCCATCAAATGCAGCAGTCGCACAATGGCCACCAGTGTTTGGGTTTTGCCCGTTCCCGGCAGACCCTTAATCAAGAGATGTGTGCTCGTGGTGAGCGCTCGCAACGCGGCCAGCTGTTGCACCTTGTTCAGCGGACACAGCATGGGTCCGCCCTTGCTACCAATAATTCGTGGCACAATCTTGTGCTGCATCGGCGGTGTTCTTGCCACCACAATGGAACGCAACTCGGCGGCTTTTTCACTGGCAGCCAGCAACAGCGCCAGATTGGTGTAATTAAAGCTGGCAAAGCTTTGCGACTCGTGCTTGTCCACAATGAAGCTCTCCTGCGCATAACGCTGGCCAAGATCACGCTCCAGCTGCACGCACAAGCTCTGCTTTTCCAATCCCGTTATGTAGCCAGCGGCAATCGCCAGACGTGAAGAGCAGCTAACGATCACATATTCGCCCAGCTCAAACTGGAAATGAATTTGGACTTGATTTAGCACTGGGATAAATACAATGCGTCGACATACAGAAAAAATTAGAATCAATTCAATTACGTCTGTAACTAAAGCCGCCTAATTTTGAAGCGACACAAAAACTTTGGATAAATTAAAAGCTGTGAAAAATGAGGTTTGCAGCTGCTAAAGATAAGTCTCCTAATCAGGCTCAATCAACTATATATAAATATATATAGGCGCAATTACATAAAAATGTTGCCGTAGAGACAGAGAACTCACGCCGCTAAGATTTAGATTGAAATCCTTCTCCGCCTGCGC
This sequence comes from Drosophila cognata, assembly GCA_035041535.1. Lineage (NCBI taxonomy): Eukaryota > Metazoa > Arthropoda > Insecta > Diptera > Drosophilidae > Drosophila > Drosophila cognata. The sequence goes on from JAWNLC010000616.1 coordinate 700,626, forward strand.
TGATAGCACCAACTTGTGCTCGAAGCGGCCATCCTGGGAGCGGGCCTTATGGCCTTTGGGCAGCTCCAGCTGATGAATGGCGCGTCCCTGCTGCTGGCGCCTCGCAGGCGTTTCTGTCCAAAGCGAACGCAGCTGATGCGACTGGCGCGTTTGCTGCTCCTCGAGAGCTAGAAGGCCACACCAGTGCAGCACATACTCGTAGTCCGGCTGGCCAAGATGCGATAAGACTTGCGGCATTAGGCGACGCAACGGATGTGATTCACTTAGCTCCAGCTGAGGATCGGTGGTGGCAAAGCTGCAGCAGAGTGTGGCATAGGCACAATTGCCACACGCACTATGATGTGAGATGGGATCAGGCAGTTCAAACGGTTGCAGCAGTTTGCCGGGCTGCTCAGGCAGTGAGAGTGACAACGAATCTTGTCCAGCCGCTGGCAGCTGAGCGTCGCGTGTTAGATAATGCGCCAGATCGTTGCGCAGCAGGATGAGATCACGCTGCTCGTTGCGACCCTCGTGCACCTCACGCATGATGCCCTCGCGCAGATAGAGCAGCAGGCCGCTTCTTGTGTCCTGGCCAAGGGTTGAGTGCATCAACTGATACAGCAACAATTGGCCCTTGTGCTCCATGGAGAAGCTGGCACGTCCTGTTTTCAGCTCGAGAGGAATTGGCTGCTTCTTGTTGCGCACACGCACAGACACATCCACTTTGCCCTTGAGTCCCATTTGCGGCACCCACAGGTTCTCCTCAATATCGTGTATCTGCTCAATGCGACCCGCAAACGTTTCCGGCAGCTGTATGGCTGGAGATTCACCGTCCAAATACTGTGCAACAAAGGCAACAATGGGTTCCACAAATTTATGCAATTGTAGCCCGATCTCGGCACGACTCAGCTGTGCGGCATACAACATCTGAGCGAGCTGGGCGCTGTGCAGCATTCGCTGCAGTGCATCCTCAATCTGCGGCTTGCGACGTAATCGCTGCGCAAGCACCGTTTGCAGCAGCTCATGCACCAGAGTACCAATGATCATCTGCAAGTGGTTTGCTTATTCAATATATATTATACACATTATCGTTGACTTCCACTTACGACCGCATTAGCCGAGTCCACGCCGCGAAAACGATCCTGAAGCACCGCTTTGCGCCGGCAGAAAAGAGAGCCGGTGACTGAAGTGCTAGAAATCAAAAGATCCGGATGTATCACACAATAGCCATGCTCCTTGTTGATCACATAGGCAGCCAGTGTGGAATGCCAGTGCGCCTGTAGCGAGAGCAGATCACCAATCTTGATGGGCGTCTGGTTCCAAGGTGCCTGCAAATGGCAAACAGCTTCTCCAGCTTCCTCCTGCTCGCTGCTCAGTTGCAGGAGCAAATCTTGCGTTTTGGGCAAGCGCTCCACATGGCGTACCACACACCGCTGCCAGCTGCTCAGCTCTAGGCGAGGTTTTGTGCTTACAGCTGCATCCAAAGCACTCACATCGAAATCGTCGTCGTCGTCCAGCAGAAAATCATAATTTTCCTGTTCTTGCGGCTGCAGCGGCGTTGGTTTATCGTGATTGATTTGTTTTTTGTACTTTTTGCCTTGCGCCGGCAGATTGTCGACCTTGCTGGGCGATAATAGGCGCTTAGCCGCATGCATTGCTGTTTGCTTCTATTTATATACTTAAAATTCCACTATTTAGCGCACATTATTTTATTTTTCGCGCCAAAATATATGAGCCAGTGTGCACACACTTGTTGCGGCACATATTTACACAGATAACAAAGAAATTGAACGAACGTTCATTCAGTTCGTTCGCTCGGTTGTTCGCTCTTTTGATTCCGATAACAGATCTTTTCAGTCCGATCGTTTGAATCCGAACATCTGTTTGGCGCGCGTTTATCGGTTGCGACTGAATAGTTGCTTGCAACCCTTTTGGCGGTATTTTTTTGCAAATTACAATTAGGGTATTCAGTTCAAACATAATTTTGTTTAATTTTAAAAAAATGCTACAAATTGAGTATTTTATATGCCTGCCTAATGTACTTAAATATGCGTTATATGCTGCATTGCAACACGAGATATTAAGAATTGCGGACAGTATTTTTTCCAGCATTTGTGCTCACAATTTTAAATAAGATTAAATTTCAATTCAAATTTAATGGTTAGCTTTAAAGTAATTTCAAAATATACGTAAAAACAATTATTTATAAAGACCTTATTTAGATAAGAATAAAATGTAGAATCAAAGAGCATATTTAGACAAGAATTAAATGCAGAACCAAACTAACAGCAAGTGTAATGGGGAAAAAACCACCCTTGCCATTCACACCTTTCCAGCTCGTAACCCTTATGATGCTCATTAAACTGAAGACTAATTGGCTAGTCAGGATAACACGCCCGAGACATAAAATGCTCCTAAAAAACGAACAGACTTTCAGCGTCCCAGTCGCAGATTGTCCATTGTGTTGCTGTAGCAGCAGCACCAGCACCAGCAGCAAAGGCGACACTAAAACACGAAAATCCGCAACTGCTTGTGGCTGTCAACTAAATTTCATATGCAAATCCTTGGCCCTGACTATCGCTACCTGATAATCTACTTGATTTATGCGGCTACACTGGGGCACACAGACAACGCTAATAATGCCCTGCCGCCTGTGGCGTGCCGGGCACATCATTAATCTCGGGCTCATGCGGGACGTGGCCGACTTGGCCACATGGCACTTGGGCAAGCAGTCCAGCTGAATGTGTGTGTGTGAATGAATGTATGTGGCAGCCACGTGGCTGACCTTCAGCATAATAATTCAATGTTAGTGCTGCTGGACGGATTTTGTTCGCACAGCAGAAAAGACACGTGCTAATTGCTAATCAGAACAGATAAGACAATGACCCACCCTTTCCTTCCTCCCCCTCCCCCCTCCACCCCCTCGCTGCACAGACCACCTCACACTCCCTGCGGCCATTAAACGATGCTGTGAAGCGAAAGGCATTTTATTTTTAATGGCCATTTGAGGCACTTCCTTAAAATGTTTCAGCCATTTGGTTGCAATGCCTATCGCATACAGCTGTCGCTCTTGAGTTTTTCATAATGGAAGGCACAGATTTTGTGCCCCCCTTTTTTTTGGGTGTTTTTCTGGTGGGAGGAGGGCATGTTGGGGAAACTGACAAATGATCTTTGCTTATGGAAATAACTCACATTGTGTCTGTCATCTGGAATTAGAATGCTGCATGCACCCCACTTTCAATCTCATTTTCAGCCACTCTCTCTCTCTGTCTCTCTCTGTCCCTCGCTCTCCCTCTCTCTCTCTCTCTCTCTTAGTATGCTCTTGCTGAGCGTATTTTTATTTCGTGTTGAAATTTGGAATGCATTGAAGGAGAATACCCTGAATCAATGAAATATATTCATGTGTCAACAACTCTCTTGACTGTCGGATCAAAAATTAAGAAATTTAAGGTGCTAAATAATAAATGTTGCTAAGGATCATAAATAGAAAAAAAAACAAACTTTTTTAACCTATGACTGCCAGAGACATCTTATTGAATAGCCAAAAAATATATGCATAGAATCAAGAAACTATTTTTTTTTGTACTCAAACTTGGCTGTCTAATAAATGTCTAAGAGGGTATTTAGTATTCCACATGCTGAGGCTAATATTCCTGCTATTCTTTCACTTGCTATAGTTATAACCACTTGACTTTCTCGAGGGCACTCTTTCAGTTTCATTTCTTTTCACATGTCAACAAAGCCATCAACACATTTCACACGCGCTCCTTTGTTTAAATGTCACATTACATAATGATACTTAACACATAGCAGAGACGTTGGGTTTGTGGGGGGGGGGGGGCGGGGGAGGCTACATTAGGGATGGTGGGGGAGAATGTGTCCTTTTTATGGCTGGCGCGCTAACAAAAGGAAAAACATTTTCGACGTTGTCTTCGTTGTCGCCACTTAAATGCCAAATTAAGTGTAATTTTTATTGTGTTTACAGCGCCACAACAACAACAGCTTCAGCACTTGACAAATTTGATTTTTCCTGACTGACTTTGTTACTTCCCGTTACGAGCCGCCACTTGACATCTCTTGACTGTCGTGTGTTGCCTTGACTTCTAATTGTTGATGTAATTGTTATGCACATGTGTGCCAGAAAGGGACAGACAAGCCGACAAGCGACAAGAGATTGATCAGGAAAGAGCAAGTGCTGTCTGCTGGGTTAACTAATTTTAACTGCCGGCTAATTGCTGGTAGTTGCGAAGGATATGCTTACATGGAAATGACGACAACATTTATGGCCAACATTTTGACGAAATGAAATCAAAACGTTTCTAAAGCACCTTGACTTTAATGACTTGCTTTTGAATTGGCACATCAAATTATGGCTAATTGGCAAATATCATTTGTCAAATCTTGTTAGTCAAATTGAAAGCAGCTAACTGTTAAGCACACATTTCCACCAAAGCATAAACAAATGTGACTTACGAGATGAAATTGCAATTTGTGCAAGAATATTTGATGCGTGTTATATTTAGGAGATTTTGAACAATTCAACACGTCAAATTTTGATTGCTTAAACTCGAGCAAAAGTTTATAAATGATTTAGATAACCGCATTTATATAGAAGTGGCTCAATTAACATATACACATTTTTCACCCAAAGGATGAATCAAGAAGTTAGCTAATTTATTTTACAGTGCAATTCAAGAAATTGTGGTAGGGACGGGTCAAAGCTTTCCAGAGCCATAACTCTGTCAAAAGAGGCCTGGTTCCCACAAACAACGTCTTTTCATCATGCATCTGCTCTTAAAGTTGGAAACGCGAATTCAGTTCGAAATTCTTGTTAAAATACCCTGAAAAAAAAATGAGAGTAGAAATGGGTCAAAACTTTCCAGAGCCATAACTGTGTAAACCCTCAAGAATGCAGAGTGCGGAATTCTAGCTAATTATTTGTCAGCATATACAAAGTCAGGTCTTAATTGCAGCGTGACAAACATCAGTATCAAAGTCAATGTCAAAGCCAAAGTAAAATATCGCATTCTGCTCTTATGCGCATTTTCAGCAACTAAAAGTGGATGCCACTTGTGAACTTTATATTAGCCACTTGATACGCAATACACAGCCCCACAAGGCCACACACACACACACACACACACAAACAGCCATATTTGAGGCAAGCCACTAAAAAGTCATCAAAGTCTCACAGCTAATTCGTTAGGAATTTCAAAAAGAAAAATAAAGTTCGCAAAAGTTCTTATCATAATTGACGCTGACCACAAATAAACACACAAAAACGCAGACACAAGCACACACACACACACACACACACACACACATTTATTTACGCATACCCGCACATTTCACACGCCGTCAGTTTTTGTTGCATATTTAGCGGTGCAAATATTTGGGATGTCAGGCCAGAATTAAGCACACATATATATGTGTATATACACATACACACAGATGCCAATGTCTAGCATGGATTTAACTTAACCCCAGCATATCACTTATGGTGTGCCCAGCCAAACCACTCACACAAAGCCCCTCCCCTCGTCACCCTTGGTGTGGCAGCAACGCATTTGCTCATTAGCATTATTGCCTCCGACATCACTGTTTGCTCGACTTTCTCGTTTTCTTTTCTGGCCACGCAAATGAGAATTTCATTAACGTTATTAATATTTTCATTGTTGAGCATTTTGCATGCCTTCCAGCTGCCTCGTAGTTTGTTGTATATACATATATACATATATATATATATATATATATATATATATATACGTATGTATGTGTAGTATATGGCAAAGTAATAACTTGATTATGACGTTTGTTGACTTGGCTCATGTTTTTGTTGGGTGTTGCTTTGTTTGTTGTTCTTTGCTTTTTGTGTTTTACATTTTTCATGGCTTAATAATTGCTCATTTCAACTGCAGCTGCCTTTTGTTTGGTTTGTTGTCGTTGTTGTTAACAATTATGAGGCCACTTAAATAAATTTTATTGCCGTCAGGCATTGTCCTGGGCCGCCTACAAACAAATTGACAATTATTTCGCTTGTTGGCCAGCCCCAAAATGATAAACGAGCGGCCAAAAAGTTTTCGTGCCATTTATTAGCTCGAAAGTTTTGCGGGTGTGATTTTGATTTAGCTTCGAGCCAAATACTCCTAAGTGGCAGCACCAACACAAGTGGCAGCAACAGCAGCGGCAGCAGTGGCAGCAGCGACAATAACAACAGCAGTTGCCTAATGAAGTTTTCAATGGCCAAGCAGTTGAGTTAGCTCAACTTTGCCAAACAATTGAGAGTTGGCGTGTTGAATAAGTGGCACAAACTTGACATTTGAGTTATGACCGTTATATTTATCTTTACTCACTTTTTAATAGTGAGCATTTTGCAAAGTTATACCTGATTATATTAATTACTGCAATCAGGTGAACTTATCAATCGCAAATTGACCTCATAAATAAATACGACCGGCATTTTGATAAAGGACAATAATTGCGGGTACAGCAAGTTCAGCTAGCCAAGTAAATTCACAATTTATGTAATGTGCTGCTGCTGTGGAGTCTGCCAACTTATTTCATAGAAGCACAAGATAGTTTGTGGTAAAGTAGTTCTAGTTTTGAGTTCATAATTAGCTTAAAAACAAAATTTAGTTCTAGTTTATGAAATATTATTATATTTAATTGCTAAAATGTATGGCATAATTGAAACCGGGCCATAAATAAAGGGCTGGCCTTTCGGCAGTATTGCAAGATATATTTTCAATCTATGCGATCTAAACCACTTAACCTCAAATCAAGCACTTAACATATTTAACCTGGGGGTTCATGACTGGATGAAGTAAATGCGATCAAATCTGTAGAACTGGGATAAATATATAATAATAAAGGTTTGGGATTGTTTAATATTTAAAATACGTTAAATTCGAGTTTAGATGAATCGAACATCTATCTAATATATAGCAACAAGTACAATTTGCCAAGTAAATTGGGGAAACACAGCTAATTTGAAGTCCAGCAGTTAATCGCTTTAATGTACGCCTATTTAGCTATCCAAATATAAACACATCACAATTTAATTTATATGTTGTCGTTTTCAGTGTTTTTGAGCGTGTAGCATTATTAATTTAATTATTGTAACCAACCAGAAATCTCATGTTACACGCTAAATAATAATTGAATCACATTTGTGAGCGCGCTTTTTGCTCACATTTTGGTATTATTTGCACTATAAATGAATAAATAAATTCAACGTAATGCGCTGCCGGAAATATTTATGAGGTCGCCCTACAGGCCTGTCACAATGCAATTATGTAATCAAATTATTGAACAATTACTTTACTCACCATTGTTAACAGTGGAGCCGCCAACGCTGCCGCCCACGTTGCCGTCGCTGCTCAGCGCCAGGGTTGTCAATGTCTCGAATACCAGCAGAGCTGTCAGTATGCCGTAGAGCAGGCTGCACATGTTGGCCAAGCAATTGATACCACAGTGTCTTCCAATTGTATGATATATTACACTAAACTTCTTTTTTTCAACTCTTTCAATTAGCGCAAACTTTTTATCATCGCGAAAAGCACTTTTTTTGTATATGACCTTTAATTAATTACAAGTTTTTAGCTTGTTGAGTTGATTTAAATGTTGCACAATTAATTAATATTCAATTTCTTTGTTACTTTTTTGCTTGTTCTTTTGTGCTGCAATCAGAGGAAAAAGAGAAATTATGAAATATCATGACAGGTTTTAATCAATGGCGGTCATAAATTTACTGTTAAATTAAGAGACGCGCTCCAATTTGCTGATACATTTGAGTGTATTTAATGCAGAGCCCCAAATGCCGACTTTTCTGATTTATTTGCTAGACAAACAGCGCGGTCAAAAAACAACAATAACAACAACGACGGCAAGCGGAACGGTGGGGGTAAAAAGCAGTGAAAATTCTTGATTGAATTTCGCCTGACGTAAGCGGATTAAAAAGAAATTCTATGAGAACGAAAGAAAAAAAAAAAATTAAATAAAAATAAAAATAAAAAAAACACAGAGCAAACAAAAATAATAATAAACCAAAGTATAAAACAAACCAAAGCATAACGGTCAAGTCATAAAAACGCAACAGACAAATGAGAGCTGCGTGCTTGGCAGGGGCAATCAGCAGCATACATACAAAAACGGACACGAGCCAAAGGATTTTCAATGGGCGACTTCCGACACGTACCCAATGACTGCAGGATGTCTCCTCAATAACTATAACTAACTGAGGCATCCGCACGTGGAGAGACAATTAGAATGTAGTTATTAAATTGAAATACATTTTATACATTTGCCATCAACATATTTGATTTTGTCTCACGATTATTCTCAATTACTTGTTTTCATTTCCATATGACTTGTGCCACATGTGGCAGCTTATCGGCTGGCCTTGGTGTTCGCTCTATAAAGTGCTCATAAATGAAGCATCGACTGCTGATTATGAACTACCCAAAAATCGAGGCCACTGCCAATAACTCAGCCAGTTGTCCAGCACTTGGAATGCGCTTAACAGCTCACAACCCTATTGCTGAAGCCATTCAAGCCAAGCAAATGCCATGGCCATCATCATCAGCATCATCATTATCCTCATCATCATCAAAACCCTCGACAGTCTCTTAGTCTCTTGGCATCATCGTTTGCTCTGCTTTTGGCTTGCTTTTGCATATATGACAAGAGGAGCATACAGACACGTTGCCCTTGGTTGCACATATACCCTGGACATAAGTTCCCACAATCCTTTTGGACTGTTCAGATATACAGAAAAAGAACAAATAGAAATACTGCTGGACATATTTAATAATAATAGTTAACTGAATATTTATTATTTATCAAATGTCTTTCTCCATAGTTATTTAAGGGTCACTGCTAAAAATAATTGCAAGATAATAAAATTATCTTAATAAAATAATAAATTATATAAATCGCAATAAATTGAAATATAAATTAGATTAAACACTTGAACTAATAGTAATATTTATTTAATAAATATCATTATTAATTGTCTTTTGATATATTTATGGAATTGCCATAACGATAAAGCATAGAGAAAATAAGCTCTAAAGTAAAACAAAGATTAAAATAAACATTCTCCCATTAAATTTAGTATTTATAAATTTTTTGAAATAATTACAAAAATAGGAGTAAAACTTTATCATTGATACAAAGTGGTCAAAGTAGTAAAAATTGAAAATATTGATTTCAATTTATTTATATAACATTTAAATTTGAACATTAAAGGAACTATTTTTTCTTTTCCTTCTTCGTAAGGTATTTGCAAGTCAATCAACTTGCAACACTGCCTTCATATTTGACATTTTCTTTTAGCCTGGTCTTGTCATAAGCGCAAAGCAATTTGCCCTGTCAGCTGTAGATCTCTGGATAAACTTCGCCGTCCTATGTCAGCCAACTCCACTCCAGTCCACTCCACTCCACTCCCTCCACAACACAACACACCATTTCACAATTTAGCCCTCAAACTTTTCGCTCTATTGCAATATGAATGCATTTTAATTGAAATGCTGCCGTTGCTTTCTTATCAACAGCTGTTGTGGTTTTCTCGCTGCGTTTGTATTGTTTTTATTAGGTTCCGCTCTGTTTTGTTTGTCTTTTGTCCAAGTTAGTGAAATCAATTTGTTAACTTAATTGAATTTTGGAATGCCTTTAAGCCGCAGCCACTCGTGCATCAGAAAAGCTGGCCAATTGCAATTTGCCTGAGTGTATGCAACACATGTATGAGAGACATGTTTGACATGTCTATTAGACGCCAAACACTTACACACATCACACACACACACACACGAAACACATACACAAGCAAACAGAGCTATGCATGTTTTAAAATGTTGTTCACAGCCCAACGATTTGGTACAAGGCAATGTGCCAAGCACATCTCTCTGTCCCCCACTTTCCCACTCAGCCCCAGTTCACCTCAGTTCACCCACGAACTCGTCAGGGCAGGACAAGCAGCATGCTTTTTGTATTATTGCCAAAAGTTATTATGCTGTGGCATTCCATGAATTTTGCTTTGTGCTGCATATTTTGCGGATGGTTGAGAGTTGTACCAGTTGCTGATGTTGTTGTTGTTGTTGTTGTTGTTGTTGCTGTTGTTGATGTTGTTATATTGTTATTGTTGCGGTTTTCTATTTGCTTGAAGAGAACTTTAAGCGCGTGATTTTTGCAATTTGGCTAATAGCGAGAAGTCAACGCTGCACCGCCGGCTTTCAATGGCCGCTGACAGTGAGTAATGATGGACTGAGATAGCTGTTGCAAATGCAACTGCGCGTAATGTGCACCACAGTTGCCCTCTCGCTGTATCTCACTTAAATCAATATTAATAGCAATGTAGTTTATGCCCACGCCGCTGGCCAACAATGTATGCAACACCAACTGAAGATTTACCTACTTTTCTACATCTTATTTTTAAGTCTTTTATTATTTCGCCCTTCTTTTTATTTTGTTAAGTATTTGTTGGCCACCAGGCCAGCATAACAAAGGAGCCGGAGGGGGTGTGTGGGTTGTGCGTGTGCAGCCGGCGCCTCCTGCCAAGTGCTTCATTCAGTGGCTTGTGCATAATAAATCAATTTACGTTTTCTCTCGCCACACGCAGAAATGAAATGCAAATAACGCCAACAAACCGTGAACGATGCAGTTTATATGCATATATATAAATGTATGTAGAGTGTGAGCCCCAAGCAACTGATGAAGCAAGAGGACCTGGGACAGGGACGGCGGCTGTGGCAAGGGCAATGCCAATGGCTGAGGAGCTGGCAACACTTTTCACCGCAAAGATTTACGCGCACTTAAATCACAGACACCAGAATTGATCGGCATCAATGTAAAGCAGCAATGAAATAAGAACCAGTAAGAATCTCGTCGCATAGAATATGCACGACCGGGCTTATACCCTGTACACACTCTGCCAAAGACACCAAAAAAGCATTGCCAGTCTCATAATTGTGTAAGTAGTTTATTTATATTCGTACAGCTCTATCTTCTCCCTTTCAGTCAAATTATGAAGTGCTGATATTGACGGGTGTGAAATCATAACAATTACTTTTCCGATTGACTCGAGTGTTAAGAGCATATCAACTTGACACAAGGCAACCATCATGCCCAATGTATGCCCCTGTACAGGGTATACATGCATAAATAGCAACAGCTTTGCAAAGAATCTACCATGGGAGCTGAAGGCGCCGGTAGTTGGCCATTTGGTGAAAGTTGAAGTGTTTGCACTTATTGTGACACTTAATGAGCATAAAATATGTTAAATACCCAGCTATTGTTGTTATTATATTCCGAGCTGATGCGATTCGCGTTTTATGCAAAATCCTTGATGGACATCAACAGTTGACAGTCGCCAGATAATGTGCTAATCATCATGATGCTGTATTGTAATGGAGATATTGCAAGTTGAAAATGTAGTAGAAATTGATTTTCCAGCTGAACTTCATTGACATTGTATTTGTATTAGCATCGAGTCGATTTGATTCCGTTTTATTTGGGCCAAGTTGGTTATTCAATTCCTTAAACCGTAAAAGAGATATTCTAGGAAAATATTTGTATTCAATATCCATTCTTAGTAACATTGTTCTGGTAATAATATTGAATATAATTTAATATATTCACTTAACTTACATATTATTCGCTATCTTAAGAAAATCACTTAACTATCCAAAACTACTTATCTCTCAATATTTTTTAGACATTGGAATGGGGCCAAAAACAGTCCCTGTAATGGCAATAATGGCTTAGCCCATAATTTGCAGCTGGCTCAAGCGCAAGTCGAAAATATCGTGTCGATTCTGATTTGTATGTAATAAAAAGAAAAAGAGGCGTGAGCCATCGGGATTTCTAAAACTACATCGAATTGCTCTTCAGCTAAGATATTAAATTTACCAACTTATCTCAAGATGACTCCGAACTAATTATAGCCACCTTATGTCAACTCAGAACTTGCACCCTTAACGACGGCATTAGTCTATTAATTCCGAACTCTCTTGCTACCCATTACTGGATGATTGTGTTAACTTCAATTGCTTTTCATTTTCCACAATTTTCATAACTTGGCTTTAACGAATTTTCGCACTGTAATTGGTATAATTACTCGTACAAGAAATGCTGTTAAACCACAATTGCAATACGCACAAATGAATGTTCTGAGCTAGACACACACGCACACACATACTCATACACCAATACCAATGTCACTACACACACGAAGCACTTAACGCCTAAACTACTCTAGTGTTCAATTTACTAAATTTGTTAAGCCAAGTTAAGATTAAGTTTTCAGTGCGTGATTTTTCATGCACATCCAGGCCTGCATTCGTCTTGGTAATGAAACTTGCTGAGAAGTTTCATACGGTGAAATTGCTATTGGGGGAGGGAGTTGTAAAGAAAATGGGGTAACTGCATACATTTGACGCTGCAACGGAAGTACAACATAAACAACAAAGCGAAGCCAAAGCACAAAAGGCAACATTTTGCAGCGCTTTGGTGCTGCACGCATTAATAAACAAAGCAGACAGCAAAAGTGTTTAATACTTCTCTCAACTAAAAGGGGGCAGCATGGTGCAAGGGCTTGGTAGCGCCTTGTAAATGACCGTCTGAGATGGAAATGAGCATCTGCAATGCCAGCTGCCTGCACTCACTAAGAAAACGCAACGAATATTTGGATCTGTTTGTATTCGATGTGCATCTGCCGAATTTAGCCACACTTTAAATATATGGGAATGAATCGTCTGTTTGGGCCCTTGTAAATCATTTGATTGCAAATGCAAATTTGGAGCAATGCTAATTAACCGAATTACAAATTTGCTCTCATTTATCGACATTGTGTGAAGGAGAAGCTATTTCCTAAGATACTATTGCTGACTAAGAATTTCATTTCCTGCCATTTCTTTGAATCTTATGAACAACTTACTAGCTTTGTACCTATTTACTCTGATCTTATTTTCGACTCGTTTTTACGCTTAAAGTTTATGTCCTCCATAACATTGAATGGATAGTTTATTTTTAGAATCACATAATTCTTAGACAACAAACAAATTCGAATATAAAAATAAATAAAATTAATTTTATGATCTTCATCGAAATTATTGCTACAAGCAACAAAATTACAACTGAAATTACCTCCCCTTTAATAAAAATAAAAACAAAAATAATAAATATAAAATGCGATCCTTATTTCTCCAAATGCAACTTTCTTTTCTTAAAGCGAATTCAGGTTACTTTTGTCATCCTTATATCCTTAATATTCAAACTAGTTTTCCCCCGTATTGTTGTGGTTTGCTATCTCCTGGATTTTATTTTCATTTTTCTGCTCTTTGTCTTACCATCTATTTTACGAAAATGCATTTGAGGTTCTTATAAACTTTGGTTCCCTTGCTTTGCCAACTCACCGTGTCTTTTTTTTGGCGAGGGGGATGTGCAGCTGGGCAGCCTGTAAATCTAATAATAGATCAGCGAGATGACAACTCGACGCATTTTCATGTTTGTTGCAGATCGGTTTATTTGCACAAGAACTTAATTAGGCTGATGAGTTAGAGACGTATAAATTTAGTTGCAGACACACCGACGCCGGCACAAACAAACACACACACACATGTACACATAGTATATTAATACATATATTAGGCAATTGAATGCACAATGATCAATTGATGGACAGCAGCTTGCTATTACAAATAGATTATTGTGATTACTATTCTCGTTAAGCGCTTCACATAAACAACAACAAACCAAAGACGCGTCTGTGGCTTAGCTAGGGCAACCCCAACCACGAACTATAGCAACGAATAAATTACAACCGCGCACAACGACAGCCGATTTGGCACTGAAACGAAGCAAGAAACGAACGTAGTAGCATCAGCGTCAGCATCAGCATCAGCAGCAGCAGCAGCACCAACCGCCGATGTCGAGCCCGAAGTCCATAGCAAACAGACACAGAGCCGAGACGAAATGCAGACAAAAGTCATCGTTGGTCGTCGTGGACTTCGGCAACTTTACGTTATGCTGCATGGCAAGCGTGGCAAGTACTTAGTACCAATACTGTTTTAGAGCTTCCGATGGGATTATATTATTCCATTTGATAGCTAATTCAGTTATCAAAAATGTGCGTAAATATTGTGGCCATAACAAGCTTATACTGACTACAACTACTACATAGATTTCTAATCCCTATAAAATCATGACCATCATATTCATTGTGAACATGTGAAATAAACAGTTATCCGTTGGGCATATTTGATTATCTCCAAATTAATTACTCATGATATCAATGTACATCGTTTAGGAAAAGACTTTTGTGTTTCTTCACTAAATATGGTATCATATGTATGGAACACAAAGATAAAATTAAAATATGGTAAATTTATATTTTATAAAACCTAGAACTTGAATTGAACTATAAATAAAAGAATCTATTTCGTTTTTCGACTTTCATTTGAAAAGTCTTTGCATTCTTTTTCAATTGTTTCTCTTTTAATTTCAAAAATAATACATAACTCATAAAATACATAAAAACGAGCATAATGATGAAACGCTTATTATGAAATGCTTTCATCGTGTAAAACGTTTTCTCAAACAATTTACAAAGTAGATTTCATCTGTTTATGTTGTACGGATATGTGTCTAGCATATGGTATTAGAAACATAAGCAATGTTGCTGTTGCATTACGTTAACATTTCAGTGTCTGCATTTCACATGCATGAACATGTAAGTTTTAATAGTAGCTGGGGGCTTGAAGCCGTTGTACTGTTAATGTATTTTAAAATACATATCCAATGGCATTATGGCTGTGTGCGTGTTAAACGCATTAAAAATTGCTGGCTAGTCCAATTTTTATGGCTCACATGTGTGAAAAAATAAATATTGTGAAGGGAGACTGCTTAATGGAAAGCAATAAGAAAAATATTTATGAATTCCATGCACAAGAAGTTGTAGTCAGTTTTCAGCTTCAAATTAATTTTAAAAGAGAAAAATGTCGTCACGAATGCAAATCATTTTTTTTGTTTTTAATTCACTTATTTTCCTTTTTAAATGGCAAAAAAGCATTAGACGCATTCGACACCTTGAAATACATTTAAGAGTTGTGATGATTTAACATGATAATTTAACATACCTTAGTTCTGTAGCAGACAAGACCATTCTTACACTGTTCTGCAAACCCCTCTATCAAAATCAGCATTAACAGTGGCGATGGAACAGCATCAACTTTTCAGCAGCAGCGGTATGTAAAGTACCCCTTGAACTTATGTTAAGTAATAACTGTTACTTACTTCTATGTTAAATCATGAAAATTTCCCACTATTACCCCCAAAAGTTGTAACTGAGCTTTAACAGTGCAGCAGCGCTCACCTTTTAACTGCGGAGGCTTTCGAAATTTAGGCAGTTTTGAAAAGCTTTTCGCTCTTGACGCTTCCTTATTGACTTCAGCGGCAACTGACAACTGCAAAGCAAATGGTAGAAACAACAGCTGATTGTCAAAAGTCAACCCTCAACCCCTCGCGCAGACAAGTTTGCCAGCGTCAGCTGGAAGAAAGTGTAGTACAACAGAAAGTTTGCAACTGTTTCAGTTTACACACACGAATGGAAGCCAGTGGAATCATGCGGTGCGTCACCAAGTGACGTTCACACATGGTCAAAACAGTTACGCGTGTCTCGGGGCTTTCTTTATTTTAGTGCCACAGTCAGCGTGTGTGTGTGTGTGTGTATATGTGTGTGTTTGTGTGTAAGTGTGTTTGGAGTAACATTGAAAAATGCTTGGGACAGACAATACAGCCAAAAATAGAAAAAGGAGATAGGCAAACGCAGCAAACTAAACCTTGACCTCAAGCAATGCAAGTGCGCAGCAAACAACAACAACCAACAAACAAAAGCACAGACAATCTGGCAAAAAGGAACGTAGTGAAAAGTGGGCGCGTCATGCCACCCACAGCGAGTCAATTAGTTTAACATTTTACTCGCCCCAAAAGCAGCATAACAACAAAAATCAACTGTGGCAACAACAGCAGGCAGCAGCAGGCAGCCCTGTAGAGCATGGGTTCATGTCTCAGCAGCTGCGTTGCCGCCACCGCCACCAACTCTGCCGCAAACTCAGCCACAGTCTCAACATCGTCTTCCTCATCGAACAGCTCCGCAACCTGTGTTACGGCCGTGGCCAACAGCTGGCTGCTTTGGTAAGCCTACAAAAAACACTAGGCAGCTATTGCCACATTCCACACATACTACCACACACGCTTAATTAAAATTGCCTTTTTGTTTACCATGCGACTCGCACAAAAGTATGCTATGCCATGGCAAATCCAATAAGCGAGCCGCTGACAATCAATACAGCCCCAAAAGGGGCACGCCACCAGTCCACCCTGCCGTTAGCTCCCTCTAATTAGCGCAATTTGTGGGCCGCCTCCATTAAAGGGCACTTTTTATGCCAGTCTTGGTAAACGTCCCGTTCTGCTCCGTCCAGCGTTGCAGGTCAACAGCCTAAAAGTATGCAACGCTTAAGTGCGTGTTGCCGTCACAAAAACAATGGCCGGCAGGGGCTTCGCGTGCCCCATGACCGGGGCATAAGCTGCACAGGCAAGGAGCAACATAGTTTTGTTGTGACATTAATACTCTTTATGCTGATAATGTTATTTGATTTGGCTTTAAAGCCTTAACGATAATTTAGCCATTTTAAGTAGCTTTTTTGTAGATTGTAGATTTCATTTATGTTAACTGAATTTTTCATTTTTAATATTCTTTTAAAATTATTTGAATTCAATCTAAGATTTAGAATATACATATATTTAGAAACTTTCAAGCTTTCTAATGAAAATGTAGTCGAGATTAGAAAATATCAAAAATATATATAAAATCAGGAAACTCCTGTATTCATCATTAACTATCATTAGGATTCAAAATATATCGAAATATTTATAAAACATTGAAAAATACTTGATCTGGAGACAGCGAAAAGCATATTTAAATTAAAATAAGAGATCACCAAACAATAATCAACTATATTAGTTACTCTTAATATATTCTCATGTCTTGCAAAGTCATTGTGTTATATACTTAAGTCGTGTAACAAACTGATTGAATAAAGTCACATAACCGCTATTTATTTGTGCAGAAATTACATACAAATTGCCCTCTCTTGACAGGCGTCGTCCCAGAGCGAGGGCCACCCAAGCCACTGGAGCTGCCGATGAGCCGGAAGTGGAGCTGCTGTCGACTGCCAGTGAGCGATGCCAGCGACGTGGCCTTGTCTATCGCATACTGAAGTACAAGCGGAAGCAGCAATGTCCCCAGTTCCTGGATAGATACTGGGAGCAACAGCCAAGCTATGCAAAGCTACAAAATGACAGGTGAGTAGACGAAGAAAGACGCACTTTCGAACAACCTAACCTAATCTTTACTTATTAATGCAGTGGCCTGGCAGACATACAGCTGCAAAATCTGGATGCACACAAGCTGCTCAATGCCACAGCGACGCCCAGCAAGGAGACGGAGCTACAGAACTACACACGCCTCACGAGCTCAAGAGCTAGCTCCTCGCTGGATCTGGAGTGGGAGCATGAGTATTCCCAGCTGCGCCAATACCAGCAGCGGCAACAAAAAGCGCAGGAGCAGGAGCGACAGCAGCAAGCACAGCCACAGGACACCCCATCCAGGATGGCGTCGTCTCAGGCACGCTATGCTTCATTGGACCAATTGACGACAGCTGCATCGCTGGCCACCAGTCAAGGACGTTATGCGACTGTGCGACACGCACGTTTGGGTGGTCAACGTTATGGTGGCTCCCTTACGCGCACCTCCTGCTGCTCGTCGACGCAGAACTCATGGTCACACATCTCCACGCCCGAATCCCTGGAGTGGGACATTGATGCCGAACAGGAGCAGCAGCAACAGTTGCGGCAAGAGGATGATAATTTGGATGACGAGACGCTCAAGCTGCTGCATCAAATCGAACAGCTCAAACATCATGTGCTCCAGGAAACGGGAGATGGCCTCAGCTTGGGCATGGGCGTAGGTGTCGGTGTGGGCGTGGCTGTGGAGGAGCTCAGCGATGGTCTTCAATTTCGTGCGTCCCACTTTGCTGTGGCAAACAGCTCCGAGTTGGAGGTGCATATTAGTTGATTAGTGCAAAAAACCCTGTAAATATATAAATGAAGTACAATAGACCTACAAAAGACCTGTGCGTGGTATATTAATCTATACTATAATTATTTAAACAGCTGACAATTACAAAAATGAACAGAAGTGATTAGGACAGAATTTTAGAAATGCACTCTACTACAAAACCAACTATTCATTTGAGAAATTCAATACACTCCCGATTAGAGGCACTTAGCAAATGTCTAGGAAAATTTGAAGTAATCAGTTCAATTCAAAATAAAGCTTCTAACCCCTTGCAGATATATGGCATAAACTACAATATTCCGACCGATGTTGATAAGGTTTTAACAAAATTTTAAAAGCATTTAAAACTAAATTAATACTTATTGAGAAATATATTTGCAACATACTTATTTAATGGCAAAGAAATACTTCAAGTTTCACACAATATTTAATGGAATTAAAAGTCAAGTTTGGCTAGAAGTAAATACGGAAAGTCTGACTAGCAAGCGGAAATAAGTAGCTACAGACCAATGATATACTAATTTTAACTTTAGAAATGCCTCCAGAAAAACAAATTCATTTCCCGCATATATCGACATATGTCGGCACTAACTCGAAGAATCTCCTACAAAACTATTGCGTAATTTAAGTGCCTATCAAACTACTCATAAACAATTTCTTTGAACTCTGGTGCTACCGAATTAACAAAGAAATGTCACAACAACAACAAAAATGTATCCTACACAACACACACACACACACACATATATATAAATATATATATTTAAATGCCTTTTAAATCATATCGCTATAATGAATCGAGAATACAGTAATTGAACTATATGACAATTATATTATAAACCATTTCGTTATGTTTCTAGATATATACGTATACATATATAGAGATATGCTCATTGCAGTTGAGAATCTGATTATGGCGATGATGAAGTACAGTAAATGCAAATTATATATTTTCAAAGTTTATTAGGCAAAATGCAAACAAAATACAAAGGTACGTCCTTATAGAGCGAGTATTACACATATATGTAAGTAAGTATTTAGTAGTTATTGCGGTCCAACTGTGACCGACAAAAATCTTTTCGTTGTAAGTGTAAACTAAACTGATTAAAGAAACTTTTGTAGAAAAGTGTTTGCCCGTTGTTTTGATTTATGATTCATGTTTTTGGGGATCATTTCGGGTTTCGATGCGCTTAAGTTTTTATGGCAG
The DNA here is from genome assembly GCA_035041535.1 of Drosophila cognata. Classification (NCBI taxonomy): domain Eukaryota; kingdom Metazoa; phylum Arthropoda; class Insecta; order Diptera; family Drosophilidae; genus Drosophila; species Drosophila cognata. Next base: position 719,948 of record JAWNLC010000616.1, read on the forward strand.
TTCTCGTTGCGTTTCGAGTTTTAACCGAAGATGCCGGTTATCTTATTCTTAAAGTTGTCGAACGTGCTGCTTCTCGTCTGCAATTAAAAGATAGAGATAAGTATTTTAATTGATGATGCTACATAGATAATATTTCCAATTTGTGAAAACTTAAAATTTGTTTAAATATTCGTTTTATATACTATTATTAGTAAGCTTCAAAAATGATATGTAGTTTTTGACGTAGTTTTAAAGTGTTTGTTTGTTTGGTGTTTTTATCATAATTATTAAACATTCTGAATTCAGAAAACATACATTTTCGATACTGAAAATGCAATGGCTTAAAAAGCAAATCATATTTTAAATCAAATGATTCTGAAAAGATATTTTGTGATGCGGACTTATAACAAATCCTATAATCACAAGTGTAAATACCAAAAGATCTATTTCTAAAAAAAAATAATTATCTAATAATTGTAATATTCAATAAATTTGAATTCTACATTGAAAGATTTTCAAATACAAATCTCCACAAGCAAGAAATTTAGCTTTAAAGTATCTTCTGTCATTCTGTTATGCGGAGAATCGGCAGGATTTAACTTACCGTTGTTTCAACAGGTTGAGCTTGATGCAGCTGTCCGTAGTTGGAGCCGTGGGTCTGGGCATATCCCTGGCCACTCAGGTCCTCGACCTGCACCTGTCCGAGGTCTTCATCGAGCAGTTGTTGCTGCTGTTGACCAGCATCGCTGCCCAATTTGTAGTTGGAATTCCAGTCGACATCCTCCACCTGTTGCTGCTGTTGTCCACCATCAATCTCATCATTATTCCAGCCCAGATCCACCTGCTGCTGCTGTCCCAGATCCTCAAGACCTGGCTCCTCGCCCGCTGCCCGACTCCATTTGCTCAGCTTGGCATCGGCACTAGCACTGGCTGTGGAGCCGCCGAGTCCGCCACTTGCTGCAGCCGAAGCGCTACCCACAGGCACATTGTATGTATAATCTGTGCGACGATATTCGAAGCCAGCATTAGCGCCACTTGGTGAGCCACGCTGATAGGGCAAAGGCGACGGGGTCGACACCATTGGTATGGGCAATGGCAAGGGCCTCATCGTCTCATCCTCCAAACCTGGTTCGTCACCCGTACTGTATGTATCTTCGTATACATGGGGCGGCTGATCTCCACGATCTTTGGAGAATATGGTTTTCTGCACAGCGGTGGCATTGGTAGTGCCCGGATCAACCACAAAGCCAGCATTGCCAGCGGGCAGATCGATCAGACCCTGACTCAACAGATACAAAGTGCGACGCCAGATGCTCAACTCCTCGCCAGACTTATTGTACTTTGTCTGCAATCTCTGGAGGCGCCAATGCTGTTTGTTCTCCCAGTTCTGGACTTCGGACTCCGCTAAGAGTTTTTGATGATTCAGATAGCTCAAGTAATGCAGTTCCTCATCGCGGAACTGTTGGAGCTCAGATAGGGACATGCCATAGTACTGGGCCACATCCATAATTCGTTGGAATTCCTTCAGCTGCCAGGATGTCAGTTCATTCAAACTGATACCATATTGTTGGGCAAATCTCTGCAGTTTCTCCTCATCCTGTCGCTGCCAGTCGCGAAGTTGTCGCATCGTCATTTTCTGTGTGCCAATAAATTCGTATAAGCGATCACGTTCCTTTTCCTGCCACTTGGTGAGCACATAGAGTCGTCGCTGCTCCAACTGATGCCTGTTGGACATGCCGGTCACAGAGATCCGTTGCCATGGCGCCAATTGAGCCAAGCCAACGCCATAGAGGCGCGCCAACTCCAATTGATACTTTTCATCCTGTTCGATGAGCTCGAGTAGCTCCCTCTCCGTAATGATGACGCTGGAGCCAATCTTTTGCAGACGTTGAAGCTCCTGGTCCTGCCATCTGATGCCCACCACCTGACTCTCCACAATCAGTCCCATATCAGCAAAGCGTTGCAGTTTCTCCCGGATAAACGCACGCAACTCCTCAGTGCTGATCTTATACTGTGGCGCTAGATAATTGACATTAATCGTCAGCAGTTTCTCCAGTTCAGTCCGATTGATCGGATGACGCAAGACGGTCTGATAGATGCGTTCGGTTTCTTTGGTCTGCCACTGCAATCCAAAGTCACTTTTAATTTTACGCTCATCCAGCAGACGCTTGAGTTCATTCTTATACCAGAGTTTGAGTTCCTCAACTCTAATCTGATATTGACGCACCAAGTCCTGTAAATGTTTCTGATCATTGAGCAACTTCAATTGCAGCTCTTCAATGCTCCATTTCTGGCCATGACGAAGCTGTTGATTGATTAGATCTTGGATATATTGTTGCTCCTGAAGCTGCCATTTCGTCAGGGACTGAGAGTCAGTGATGAGACCCTCATTCGCCAGCTGCCTTGCGGATTGCTCCAGCCACTGATGAATGTCCTCGATGGTAATGTGATATTGTTGCGCCAATCGCTCAAAGTTCGGCCTATGTCTCTCCAAATACAGGTTATACTCCTGCCATGACATGGGCTTCACAAGTGCCTCGCTGCGCAGACCGGCGCTCAAATATTCCCTCCACGGCTGCGACTCACTAATGTTGATCGTTTCCTCATATCTGAAGTTATCCAGCGGCTTCTCGATGACACCAATTAGCGATAGTCTGGCCGTCTCCTTTTGCACCCACTGTTCGACTTGGTCAACAGTCACATGATATTCCCTGGCAATGTTATTGAGACGAGCCTTGTCACGTTTCAAGAAATCCACAAATTGTTGGTAGCTCGTTGAGTCCTGTTGCTGTTTCAGCCAATTATCAATGCCATGACTAATTTGTTTTTGCCATTGCGTCTGCTGCTCGAATTGCACCAATCCCGATTGCTGCAATCGCTGTAGTTCGTCGCGCAACCAGTTGTCCACCTGATCGATGCTCACGTGATTAGTTTGTGATAGACTCTGCAGGCGAGCGTGATCCTTGCGCAGCTCATTCTCCACACCCTCATAGTTGAGATCCTTCTGATGCTTCAGCAGCAACTCAATTAAACGCTCCTGTTCCGCAATCTGCCATTTGGTTAAATTCTCCACCTTGGCATTGCCGGTGGTCCTCAAATTAATCAATTGCTGTCGCAGCCATTGCTCGATCTCCTCCACATTCACCGAGTATTGATTGCCCAATTTTTGTAAGCGATCCCGCTCGTTTTGCAGCTCCATTTCGAACTCCACGTAGCTGATGTGCGTTTGTTCTTTAACGAGATTCTGCAGACGCGCCAGCTCGGACACCTGCCAGGCACTCAGTGTTTTCAGAGAGTTCTCCGTATTGCCCCGCAAGCGCTTCAGCTCCGATATCATCCATGTCTCAATTTGCTCCACATTAAGGCGATACTGAGCAGCCAGCTGATTCAAATGTGCCCGATCCGCCAGCAATTTCTGCTCATATTCGTCCGTGGACAATCCATTCTTATATTCAGCTATCAGCGCCTTGATATAATCACGTTCCACCAGTTGCCACGTTTGCAGCTGCTCAATCTCAAATTCTCCCTTCTTCGCCAGATCCTCAATGACCTGTTTGATGTACGTCTCAATTTCCACGGTGCTCACATGATGTTGGTCCGCCAATCGTTGCAGGAAGTTGCGATCGTTTTGCACCTGTTAATTGGAGAGCAAAATTGTATTATTTTAGATATCTATCACTTTTTTTAGAAGTGTATTTGGATTTGTACATATATATTACTGATACGCACCTTGATCACGAACTGTTCCATTGTAATGTTGGATTGTGATTGGAGGAGCAACAAAATACGCTGCTGCTCCGCCTGCTGCCAAGCGGTGAGCTGCTCAATGTTGAGTTTGCCCTGCTGCTGGAGTCGGTCGATCTCCGATTGGACCCAACGTTCGATTTCCTCCACGGAGGTGTGGTATTGGAAGGCCATTGTCTGCATGTGCTCACGATCCTTGCGCAGCTCAGCCTGAAGATCCTCGGCGCTCCACTGTTTGTTCTGCTTGAGCAATGCTTCGAGGCGTTCGCGTTCCGCCAGCTGCCAGCTGGTTAGATTATCGATCTGGAGCTGACCCTCGTCGCGCATACGGGCGAGCTCCTGTTTCATCCAACTCTCGATCTCCTCAACCTGAACACTGTATTGGCGTGCCAGTTTCTCGAGCAGCTCACGATCCTGACGCAGACGCGCCTCCAACTGCTCCGTTGATTTGTATTGCTGCTGGGCGAGATTCTTGAGATGCAGACGCTCCACTTCCTGCCAGTTGGTGAGCTTCTCGCTGGGCTTCAGCAGACCCATGCCAATGAAACGTTGCTCCTCCTTCTTGACAAACTGTTCAATCTCCTCGATCTGAACGTTATGCTGCATGGCCAGACTCTGGAGGCGTGCCCGATCCTCGAGCAGCCACTTGTGGAACTCCTCGACGGTGTAGTCACGCTCCTGCACCATATTGGTTAGATTACCGCGCCATTCCTGCTGCCAGTCCTGCAAACGTTGCATCTCAATGAGGCCTTCGCTTTGGAGCTTCTTGATTTGTTGCTGTATCCATTGCTCGATCTCCTCGACGCGCACCTGATTCTGCTGGGCGAGGCTATACAGATGCGTCTGATCCTTGGTAATCTTCGTCTCCAGCTCCTCAATGGACAGATCGTTCTTGTTAATCAGATTGAGCAGACGCTGTCGCTCAATCTTCTGCCAATTGTTCAACTGTGTCTCCATATGCAGTTGTCCCTCACGCTGAAGTCGCTCTCCTTCCGACTGAATCCAGTGCTCGATCTCGGACACTTGAACATTGTAGGTCTTCGATAGCTCATTGAGACGAGCACGGTCAGCGAGCAGTTTCCGCTCGAACTCATCGGTGGAGTATTTGTTCTGTTGCACCAACTTGGAGATTTGTAGGCGTTCCGCTTGTTGCCAATCCTTGAGCGCTTCCGCCTTGAGGAGACCCTCGTTCTGCAGACGCGTTAGCTCCGTCTTGAGCCATTCCTGTATATCCTCGACACGTACCTGATACGTATTGGCCAAGTCAAAGAAGTGCGATTGATCCTGCTTAATCTTCGCCTCCAGTTGTTCCACGGTGAAGGAATTGTGCTGCACCAGAGTCTGAAGTCGCTCGCGTTCCCGTTGCTGCCACGAGGCCAACTCTTGTTTGACATCCTTGAGCAGACCCTCCGATTTGAATTTCTGGAGTTCACTCTTAATCCACGTTTCAATCTCCTCCACGCGCACTTTGTAGGTGCGTGCGAATTGCTCGAGGCGTGCCCGATCATTGATAATGGAGTTTTGGAACTCCTCGATGGTTAATTGATTCTGACCGATAATATTGCGCAATCGGATACTGACTTCCACCTGCCAATCCTTGATGTGACTCTCCATCTGCTGTTGGCCAACTACCCGCAAACGCTGCAGTTCGTCCCGCTGCCATCTCTCCAGCTCATCGACTCCAACACGATATTTGGCAGCCAGATTCTGGACATAGCTGCGATCCTGATCTATTTGCTGTTGCAACTCACTCAGACTGCCACGGTGCTGCTTGAGCATCGCTTCCAAACGAGTACGCTCCGAACTCTGCCAGGCACTAATCTGCTTCACCTGCTCGTTCTGCTCCTTGATGAGATCACCAATGCGTGCCACTTCACCTCGCAGCCACTGTGTCTGACTCTGTCTATCACCCTGATATTTCGCGGACAAATCCTTCAAGCGTTGCTGATCAGTCAGTATCGAGTTCTGGAGTTGTGCAATTGTTGCATTGTGCTGGCGAATGAGGTCTTCCATACGCTGCTGCTCCTGGGCATTGTCCACAACCAGTGAGCTGGAGTCGTGAATGGTCACCTGGGGAACTTGGATTACGTGTGAAGCTAGTGAATCATTGATGCGATTATAGGTGGTATGTAGACGCTGCACTTCCTGGCGCTGCCATTGCTGTAGTGTATCCTGCGAAATGCCGTTTCGTTGGGCCACCAAGCGCAACTTTGCGTTATTTTCCCGCTGCCAACGCTCAAAGTCCTGCGAGCTTAAACTATTCTGATGGATGAGCCAATCGAGACGACCACGCTCCTGTCGCTGCCACGCGGTCGCATCTTGCACCTGGGCCTGATACTGACCCAACAATGCATGATAGCGTGCCAACTCCCTGCGATGGAACTCCTGCAGTACGGGCAATGAGGTGTGATAGCGTTGTGCAACGGCCAGCAGACGATCCTCATGCTGAAGCTGCCAATCCTCCAGGCGCTGTGGCGTCGTTAGATACCAAAAGAAATGCTCACGCTCCTCGCGCTTCCATTGATCGTCCCCGGTACCGGAGGTTTGGCCAAACGGTTGCCTGCTGTTGTATACCAGTTGACCATCCTGCCAGCGCTGCTGCGACTCGCTGCCATCCACGGAGCTGGTGCCATCGGCATGTGTTGTAATGGTCTTATTGAACCGCCGAACTGTCACCGTGGAACTGGATGTGGGTGCACTCATGTGGCTGAAGGAGGGCATCGCAGTCTGCTGGCTTGAGTATGTGGGAGCGCCTCTGGTGCCACCGATGCTAACCACTGATTTGTAGTCGACCACTGCTGGCTCCAAACGCTGTCCAATATAATCCTGCAACGAGGACTGACGATTAACGGTTGTGCTCGAAATGCTCGAACTAGGCGCAAAGTAGCCCTGATTCAACTGAGCTGCGGTGTTGCTGCCAAAGGTAGAAGACAGTTTGGTGGCCTCGGTACAATTGCGGTGCACCACATAGGTCTTGCCATCGATGACTTTCACCTCAGCGGGATATGCATAGTTCTTCACCTCATCAAAGCCGCTCAAATCGACCGGATGAAATGGATGCAAATCCACAGTTTGCTGCTGAAGGCCGCCCAAGGCATATTTCTCCAGCACCTCTCCAGCCTTGGCATCGAAAAATCCTGCATGAGCGATCTGGCCGTAGCTTATTCGCTCCTGTCGCATATCATTGACCAGCTGCTGGCTAGTCTGCTTACACAAAGCATCCAGTTCGCTGGCACTCTTGCCAGTCAGCTGCAATATGTTGTCTAGGAAAAAGAAATTCAATATGGATAAGAAGTTAAGGAGTAAATAAATTATCTTCCCTTATATGCTAAAGTATATATGATGAGAATTGAAAATTATTAATTTGCCTCCTCTTTGGTTAAATAGTCAGACACGAATAGTACTTATATACTTATAAAAGTCTGCTTAGCTGATATAACTTAGACTCTCACTCTAGCGATCTTTCTCTCGCTCTCGCTCTCTATATGTCTCTTTCTGTCTCTGTTTCTCGGTTTCCATCTCTCACTCCAAGGCTCTTCCAACTTTCTCGCTCTCTCTCTCTCTCTCTCTCTCTCTCTTCCTTTCCCTAAGACTCTTACACATTTCCGCACATATACCTCAGCTATTTCTCAACTATTACTTCAAATCGCTATGGCCCTCTATTTCTCTCGGTCTATTTGTCTGTTTCTATCCCTCTCCTTATCACTCCTTTCCTCTCTTTCTACGTAGGTTTAATTACAAGTCACAAATTGAAATATAATTTTCAATAACTATGTCACTTATTATTTCGAAATCAAAAGTAATCGCTAAAATTCAAAGTGAAGTATATTTTTTGTGCAGTTGATTAGTTCATCACCATGTATTCATAACTCAATCTCCAAGTGGACCGATTAAGGTACAAATATGACCTTAGATATGTACGGGGCGCACCAAATAAAATCTAATGATCTCGCCTGACCTTTTTTTTGAGGTTGCTATATTAAAAAGTCACCAACCTTAAAACTGATAATACAAATGTTTCAATGCTCCAAGCAATACATAAGCATAAGTGTCTTGAGATTTCAGAATAAAATTATAGACTGAACTATATTTTCTTTAGAAATCACACAAATGTATATTAATAAAATGGTTTTAAGAAAATATAGAACTTATACATATTTAAATAATATATATATAAATAATATATATATATATATTTATAGCAACATATTTTTCAAATTAAATTATGATAGATCTATAAGCCCATTTTATTCAAATAAATTCTTGATAACATTTCCTTTTCTTCATTTCATTTCGAGGTCTTTAGGGGTCTGTGTTGAAAATATTTGAACCGATTCATATGATCGTAGATAATGAAATGTTTCTTATAATATTTATTTATTCTTTTTTGCATGTATTATATATTCTTGACTTGTGGTTCACATTTCTCTGATTGGATGTTGCTAAGAAAATATGCTATGGCATTGGGACAATGCCGTAAAATATTACTCGTAATCAGTTCAGTTCTTTAATCATGACTTACCACTCCATTTCAAGGCATATCCCACACTGCCGCTGCCGCCCGCGGAAAATGAGTTGAATTCATTCGTGAGTCGTATGGCAAATTCGCGCACCTCCCTCAAATGACTATATCCCCAACTGCTTAGCTGGGATGGCAGTTGCAACTGCATCGATTGCGATTGTCCGTTGCCGCCTCCAAACGATGACGACGAACTGGAACTGTAGCTGGACCTGAAACTGTTGTAGCCCTGGCAACTACAGATTGCCAAGAGCAACGCACATGCGAACACAGCTCTCATTCTGAGCAAACTAAATCGGAAAAAAAAACGATGTCATTCATAAATATTAAATGTTAATAGTACTTAATACTTTTATTATATAACGTCGTAGTAGGCTTATAAGCTCGCCTCAAATTGAAAAGATTTTTGGGTGCTTCTTTGTGTTTCGGATGATAAGCGCTTGAAACTGAAATCTAGATCAGTCTATGGCCGGGAATTATCAGCCCACTGAGGGCAGAGGTTAACCAGGCGATAATGTTCATATTACTTAGCATACAATTTGTTATAAAAAATTTTGTTCATTTTATTTTCTTATTATTATTTTCTGTCACCAAGCTGGGTCCCATCATTCATCCGGTGTCTTAAAATGTCTACGTCGTAATTTTCAAATCGAATTTTTGAATTAATTGTGTGTGCACAATATGTGTTTCTTCAGCAGCATTGGCCCATAAATCAATGCTGTCGATGTATAAACAAACGCTTCCATTTGGGTCACATTTGCTTATGCGCGTCCCGAACTCAATTTTATTTCTGGCTTGAGTGCAGGCGCTGATTATTTTTAGATGCTGTTCGCACCACAATAAACCAATATAACTGCAATTTTAATATAAACTCGCACATGCATATATATGTATAAGTCTCTTACTCACTCTCACTTGCGTTCCCACTACGAGCACTATAATTGCTCTCTATTATTGTTTTTGGTGATCAACAAGCACACACACACACACGAATTCAATTCGCAGGATCAGCACTTTTCTTCACTTTCACAATTTGACCGATTTCACTGTGGATTTTCACCGCGATTCAGGAACCGTTGCGCTGCGTTGCGCTGCCGGATAGCAACTGGCAGTCGAGCGCATGGCGTAAAGCTTTTATTTGAAAAAAGTGTGCGCTGAGAAGATTCTCTGAAAGAGCGCAATGCCGTTATCAATTCAAGAGATGTCTATTGGACAAACAACGAAAATATTACTAATTAACTATTAAGTAAGATTATATTTGGTGGACGTCATAGTTAACGACAAAAAACCGGTATTATGATTTTTCTAATGAGCTCATATTTGGCTCATTTATGTGAATCACAACCCGGTAGCCGTCTGACCGATTTGATTTTGTTTACACCCAATGACAATAGATCAAAAATATATTTCTTGCGAATCCATACAAGTTCATGATCTCATATAAGCTCATGAGTTGTTTGGAGAGCACATTCGCTTACATTTCTGTCTGTCTATCTGTCCACCTATTTGTCTGTCTGTGCTAAGTGTCGAGGGAGGCATGTCATTTGCGTGAGCGTCGGTATTTAAAAAGTGATTCAAAACAATTAAGAGGAAAACACTTGCAAAAATGCAAATTTGACTGACCTTACAGAACTACAAAATTTTGTTAATTTTAACGAATTTTGGAAAGCACACCAAACAACAAAGCGGAAAACCACAGGTCAGACCACAGATCAGACCACAGATCATGTTTCGCATCCTGTTGATATTTAAATTTCAAATTAGAATACGTTCTCTTTATTAGCAACCACAAAATTATACACAGTAGGCCAAAGAAAATAATCTATAATGTAATCTAAAATAATTTTAAACACCAAATAATTCTCGCAAATCACGAAATATATGTTTGGCAATAAAAAAAAATGTGTTAGAGCGAGATGAACTCAGAAGAAAATTACAAAATGATACAAGTAAATAAATATGGAATTAGTCATTAACGATTTGAATTCTTATAACTAAATTAGTAATTAACTTAATTGATCGTAAATTTTGACAACAAATATGAGGTGACTAACTAAAGATCTGTTAGCGCCATCTAGTGTCCGTGTTCAAAGCGCAACCTAGTGGCAAAACTAAAACTCTGTTAGCGACATCTAGTGTCATCCCATAAAACGCAGCAGAGCAGAGTTGTACTGCTGATCCGATATATTTCTTAAGCATTTATTTTATATATAAATGAATACATGTAAACAAGCAAAAATTGCATAATAATCATCGAGTACCGTATATTGAAATGTATTTTGGAATTGATCATGGAGTTTTCCTCTGGACAAATACAACTCGTGCCTTTTCATCGTACATGCTTTGCGATTCATATATCGCACAGGCGACCATCACTAGCATATGCCTTGGTATTAAATAAATACGTGGTTGACTTGTTTGATAAATATAATTAAAATGTATCAGCTGTGCAAATCAAATGTGAAACAGAAACTGGCCCTCAACTAACATAAAAGGCCCAAAATAAAAAGGTACGTGGCACGAGATATATAACGAATAATAAAGGATGTACAATTCTCAGTTATAGGCTATGGAAACGGGAAAGGCGAATCAGGAACCAAAACAGATGCAGTTCACCTGTCGTTTCGCCTTCTTCTTCATAGCTGGCAGCTTGGCAGCATTTGTCTTCCATGCGCTGACATCGTCGTCGTCTGTGTCTTTTTTTGGATGGAGGCTGCAGCTGCGTCAGTTGCATCATCTGCCCACTGCCCACTATTTGCAGACGCGCGACGAGTTTGCCGTTTATTCGGTGGATGAGCTAAATGCATTTAAGGAGTTCTATGACAAGAGTGTCAGCGATAGCGTTGGTGCCAGCTACACGGAGGCGGAGCAGACCAACATTAAGGAGGCATTGGGTGCCTTACGTCTCGCTGTGGACATGCATATAGCTGGCAAGGATGACAAGGCAGCACGGCTCTTTGAGCATGCTCTTGCCCTGGCGCCCAAACATCCGGAGGTGCTACTCCGTTACGGTGAATTTCTAGAGCATAATCAGCGTAATATTGTGCTGGCGGATCAGTACTATTTCCAAGCACTCAGCATCAGCCCCAGCAATTCGGAAGCGTTCGCCAATCGCCAGCGTACAGCGAATGTTGTGCAGACACTGGACGAACGTCGTCTTGTATCGCTGGATGAGAAACGGGATGCCCTATCTGCGATCCATGAGGCGAACGCGGCGCTGCGGCGTGCCAAGAAGGAAGCCTACTTTCAGCACATCTACCATTCGGTGGGCATTGAGGGCAATACTATGACGCTGGCACAGACACGCTCCGTGCTGGAAACCCGTATGGCTGTCGATGGCAAATCCATAGATGAGCACAACGAAATTCTTGGCATGGACTTGGCCATGAAGTACATTAATGCCAGTCTTGTGCAAAAGTAAGTAATGAATTAAGGCTCTGTTAAGCGTTGCAGCTAAACTTAAAAAACAACTTTCTGTTATAGATTGGAAATCACGCTGAAGGACATTTTAGAGCTGCATCGCCGCGTGCTGGGCCACGTGGATCCCATTGAAGGTGGAGAGTTTCGACGCACTCAGGTTTATGTAGGCGGTCATGTGCCGCCAGGCCCCGGTGATTTGGCGCTGTTAATGCAACGTTTCGAGCACTGGCTAAACGCCGAGCACAGCAACTCCCTGCATCCGGTCAAGTGAGTATGCATAACTCAGTTAATCTCGAGTTGCTCTCATGCATTTTGTATACTGCACAGCTATGCGGCTCTTGCTCATTATAAACTGGTGCATATCCATCCATTCATTGATGGTAATGGCCGGACTTCGCGTCTGCTGATGAACACGCTCCTTATGCGCGCTGGGTATCCACCAGTAATTATACCCAAACAACAGCGTAGTCAGTACTATCATTTCCTTAAGCTGGCCAACGAGGGCGACATTCGGCCCTTTGTGCGTTTCATTGCCGATTGCACGGAGAAGACACTGGACTTGTATTTGTGGGCCACCAGCGATCTTCCCCAGCAAATTCCAATGCTCATCCAAACCGAGAGTGACGGTGGCGTTTTGGCCCAGCTGCAGCCGCACATTGCGCAAAGCGCCCCTGAGCCATATGAGTCGGGTTCGGGATTAGGATCAGGCGTCAATGGGATGCCCTGACCCCCAATACATAAACTAGCCCAATGGTTGCTCAACTTTATTAGCAAATTGTATGTTGTATATTGTGTGGATTAGCGACAATTTTGTGTATATTTGTAATTTATTTATTTATCAAGAAAATTGTTTGTCAGACTGTGATCGTATTTAAGCTAAAAGATTTAACCAAAAATAATAACAAAATGCTTTAATAGAGAGCATAATAATAACTAACGCACAAGGCATTGTGTAAGCCAGTAAAATAACGAATAATTGGTGCGAATTTATTTTTAAGACATTGATTATATAACAAACATATTCGACCAGGGCTATCAGTAGGCGTATTCCTACCAGAAATCAGATAAGTTATCAGTGATGGGCGTATATCAGCTCAATATTCCTAAGAGACCAGACAAGTTATCAGTGAAGGGCGTATATCAACTCAATATGTCGACCGATAACATTATTAAACCAATAATAGGTATCAGTTGGTCAAATCATGTATTAAAGAATTCTCTTTGAATGCGCGTCACATGTAAATACAATGCGAAAATCCTACAATTGTACAAAATAAAAACTAAATACAAATTTGCAAATACTTTTTTTCAACAGGTGTAATCTAAAGGTCTAAAAAGAGGAAAGTATTAAGTATAAAATCAACGTGAATATTACACAGCCTTGTTATTTTTTATTTCGTTATTTATTTTATTTGTCTAGCGCAGTCGTACATTGAACAAACTTGAAAAATAAAATTGGCGAGTGCTGAAAGGCCAAATAGCAACTTTACCAAGATAAGTTTATTGCGAAATGCTCTAAGCGAACCGTGAGGTGTAAAAAAAGTACAAACTATAATCAGCACTATTGCTAATTTTGATATGTATAAAAACATACATAGTCTATCATCTATCACGCACAGATAAGTAGAAGTGCTTAGAAGCTTTAAAGTTCAAGACTGTTTCAGATAATTAATTACATTTATGGCAAAGGCACTCATAAAAGTGAATATACTATTAAGATAATAATAATATGTGATATTTTGTTTGTGTAAATTGTGGAATCTTACAACTTGGCGCGTTGTAAGTAATTCTTGTAAGTAACATCGCGCCACCAGGCTGGACGCTCGTATACACCAGGTGTGGAGACAATGGTGCGCTGCAAGTGCTGATAAACCTGTCGAGTGGAGGAAATGGTTAGCGTTCATATTTTTGGTAATTGCTTAAATAGCAGCTACTCACATTGCCATCACTCATGCCCAGCGGCGAGTTCATAATGAAATCGGTGGGTGCAATTGCATCCACCAAGGCAATGGCTTCGTTCTTCAGCACCGGCAACAGCTCCAGGATACCCTGCTGAAACAGTTCGATGTGCGAGCTATTACGGAAATAGCCTCCTTGATAGAATATAGCAGAGTATTTGGTAACCAAATTGGCGCCATAGAATGACAGCACCTGATGCAGCACCTTCTGCTCGGCCGAGGCGGGCAGGCCGGTCACAAACTTATAAAACACATGGTAAATGGTGCGCTGTGGAAATCAAAAGTAAAAATCATTTATAGCACGCAGGAATTATGCATTCGATTTGTATAATAATTCGCACCTCTGCATAGATAATGGATAGCTTTTGTGCGGCAAACACTTGAATATTGTTGCGTGTCTCGAATGCATCTTTGCCGGCAACTTGCAGCTTCTCGAAGCGTTTAACTGTTTCATCCAGTACCCAGGCGGTCAGCCAGTTCAGTGCCTTAAGCAAATCTGCAAAATACAAAGTCTCCTTTAGTATATATGACTTCGGTACAATGTTTTATGGTAATCACGCACTGTGCACATCGAGAGCCTGAGCAGGGCTACGCTCCTGTCCCTGGGTCTGCAGTATTACATTCATGTCTTTCAGAAATGCGACTGTCTCCAATGGCGACACGTCCACAAAATTGGCATTGCTGCGACGCAAGCTAATCAGCCAATTGGATGCCTGCTGAATGAGTGTATTATTTTCACCCTCATAAGTGCAATTGGCATCGTTGTCATTTCTCAGATCGCCCAAGCCCGCTGCACGCAGATAGCCATGACCGCCGCAGGCTTCACGGCTCTCCTGGATGCCATCTCGTGCTGCCCAGGTGGCGCATGGCTTGAATGCCGATGAAATTGCATGTATTTCCAATCCCTCGCTAGACGTATCCTCGCCCATCATACCCCTGATGGTCAAGTCCACATTGAGCTTGCAGATCCAGAGCGTGGCCACACGCAATGCTATCGTGGTAGCCAGATGTGGCAAAATGCGATATTGCTGCGACTGATACTCAATCACGGGCCACTCCACCTTACTGTCGGTCGGGCCAAACTGCCGACGGCTGGCCGAGTAACGTGTGGCAATGCTAATTGCCTTGCTCAGCGACACATACGCCAAAGATGTGATATTGACTCGTCCCGTCGATAGAGCACCTAGAGAAGCTCCCAATCGCTTACGATTATCCTTGATGGGGCTGCTGTAATTTCCCTCGGCATCAATGTCGCCTGTCTTTGACAGTAAATTGTCCTTGGGTATACGATACTGGTTAAACATTACAAATCTGCAAAACAAAATTAAAAATGTTTCTATTAATATATAAAATATTAAATTCAGCTTCATTAAGCAGCAAGTTAGGTTAGGTTAACAAGACTTTGAAAATTATGTTTGATGATTAAAAAAAATAATTTTAATGTTGATTTTAATTTATGAAGTTTGCTTCGCATTGAAGAGGACAGGTTCCTGGTTGAAACTTAAGTTTTGTGTGAATTCAGTTATTCATGAAATATATTTATTCGATTTATTATTATTATTACCCATTGTCAATGCCATTGAGGCCAATTTTCTCGCCCAAGTCGCCAACGGTGACGCCAGGCAATGGCAGCAGCGTGCGCTCATCGCGAATGGGCACCAAAAATGCATTCAAGCCCTGATGCTTCTCATCCGGCACATATAGCTGTGCATAGACAATCGCATGGGTGCAAGTCTTGCCCAGATTGCCAACCCAGCACTTAGCTGCCTCAAAGTCCGGTGTGTGCAAAATGAACTCACTTGCCTTGACATCATAAGTGGCGCGTGTGCGCATGCCTATTCAATGAAATATATGGAATTGATTGAATTTGTCAAATTTAATATATATCTTCATTAATTCAAACCATTTGCGTTCGTTCCATGAGAAACCTCGGTTAGAGCATAGGCGCCCAGGATGCGATTTTTGGCTATCTGGGCCACATATTTGCCTAGACGGCCAGTGCCCATGGACGCCAAAGTGCTGGGAAACATGCCATTGGAGAGCCCGAACTTGACAGACATGCTAAAATCATAGCTGAAGATTGCTTGGCCAAAGGCCAACATCAAATGCGGAGCCGTTAGATACTGCAAGAAAAATACACAAAGTCAAAGTTATTAGCTGCAGACAATCACTGATTGCATGGAATTTAAGTCAACCTCATTAACGCCGAAAAACCTTTGCTCCCAGATTAAATGATGACGCTTGTTGGCCAGCTCTCTTGTACGCTCCAGACTGGGCGCTTCCGGTTCCCGCTGAAAGTCAGGATGTTCCTCCATCCATTGCCAAACTTTGTGCTGTTCATTTTTGGAGAGTGAAACTTTGATAAGTCAACAATTAGATAAGGTAACTAGTATCAGATAAACTTTCTTGTTCTGTGAAGTGCTTGAACTATTGAACACAATTTCAGATAGACAAAATCGTAATCAGTGGAGGAAATGGTTTATGGTGAAGACAGATTATTTTTCAATGTACTCGTGCATATTTAAAAAAAAAACACTAAGCTGATTGGATCAAACTTGAACTTTAACCCATGTTCATTAAGCAAAAAAAAAAATATAGATAAACGGAAAGCCAACAGGCAGAATGACTAGATGATTTTTCGATCTATGATCTAGAGCCAAATGAAATTATTAACAGGTTTTTTCTGTCTCGAGTGGTATCTATAAAAATTGAACATTGAACTCGGCTTGCTTGCATTAACATTGATAATAAATCTAACCTTTAGACGAATGTGCTCCTCGCCCTCCAGCAGAACATTCAAGCGCTTGTAACAGAAGGTCGCCTTTTCCCGATACTCTGCCAAAGGGCCGCCACGAAAAGCTGGAAATATCTTCTTGTCCTCGTATATGTTCTTCGGCTCGTCATCATTCCCACCACTGTAATAATCCGTTATAGATTCGATTAAGTTACTCAAGTGATTTGCGTTCGCATAGCTATCGCTGCGTTCACTGGCCATCATCACGTAGACAACAAATGCCACAAGTACTACACAATTATGTGAATGAAAGTGTATTCACTTACTTGGTACTTTGAAATGCAACCATGTTTGCAGCTGGGGCCATTTGCTTGCGAAATATTTTGTTGTGTGTTAACGGTCAGCGCTACTGCTAAACTGTTTTCAAATTTGGCAAATCTACGCCTTTTACAATATTTTCGTAGCGCAGATGCTTATCCGATTTTTATGGTTATTAAGACGACCTAAAATTCTTATTCATTGAGTTGAGCACACCTGGCGCAGGCTGTTAATTCAGTCATACTGATAAGCGGCATGATAAGAATTTTGGATTGAACAGTTTTAACATATTGGTAAATGATAAGTAATGAATGTGCTATTAGTTATTTCTAACTTGTTTGCTTTCAGTTAAAGCCAATAATAAACCAAAGTGTCGCCAGCTGATAGGTGCAGTGCTCTAAAACGAGCAAGTCTGACGTTCTGCGTTGGTCACACTGCAATTTAACAGCGCCGGATTTGAAATAATTTGACGCTCGTGCTGAAATTTATAATATATAACATAAAATATAAGCTGCTTTCCCAACACCGAATGCATAGACGATATCATTAATGAGTATTGACAAACACATGTACTTGCATTTTTATTTTATCTTATACAATTAGGTAACATGCACTGCATTTGCTTGGCTATTCAAATAAAATTCTATATTCTGTTTTTATTATTGGTTATGATTATCATCATCATGAGCTTAACTTTAAATATTTATCGCTAAAATTTGCTGCATAAATTTCGATTTCTAAACGGAATTTTGTATTGATATTGTTCCAAACGTTTGTTGTGTGTTTTGAAATCATTGCAATAGGCTAAAAGGATTCAATCGTTTGATTTTTAAACCCAGAATTAAACTAATTAGGTAACATGTAGTCATTGATTAGTCATAGATAATGTAAATCTCTAAATATTTGATTTCTAGCGTCTAAGGCGCACAAAATGTCGTGGCATAATTTCGTTATATTCATTGCTACTCTTATAAAAAGCCATATAAAATTATCTGCGCTACTAATATTACGTTGTATGTACTGATGTATGTGTGTTTCTATGTCTGTTTGCTCGGATGTCTGTTTGTATTTACGATCAAAAGCTAATACATGCTAAAATGGACTAATTGACGCGTTTTGAAATGAATGTGAGAGTTGCGTGATATTTGAATTCGTTTGATACAACCGTGTATATGTCCTAATTCACAAATTTCATTTTTGGCTTAATGTTTTTAAATATATATATATATATTGGTATATATATATATTGGTATACTATAAATAAACCGATAATTCGACAAAATTAGACGGTAAAATTGTGCTAAATATAAAATTAAAATCAAACTATACTTTTCACAAAACGAGATTGCAAATAACGAGCTTAAAGAAATATATCCGGTGTATCGAATAGATTTAAGCTCTTCTCCATCAGCGTGCCCGACAGCAAATCCAACTCAACCTGATCCATATCCACGCCTTGTGCGCAGGGCGACGTTGTGGCTTTCTTGTCCACATCGCTCTGCCTATTCGGCTCATATCATCGACTCTGGCAGGAGCTTGCCGCCGATGAGTTCGATGAGAAGGCAGATTGTAAGCTGGTCATCGAGCCCTTGTAGTTAACCGAGCTGAGCACTTCGTAGAAGATATTCAAATGCGCACCCGACGGACTGAACCAGTGCATTAAGTAGCTGTCATTGTGATGCATAACATGCGAGCCCTGAACACTCTCCTTGTGTCGGCAAATGAGCGTTGGTTCCTCCCTGAAATAATTGCATCCCTCCACAAAGTCCTGCAGATCAAAATAGGAAACGGCCGCATCTGCGAACGAATTGGAAATTGTTTAGCTTTAATGATCAACACTTGAGTCCATTCATCTACTCACCACTTTTCTCGGGCAGATCTTCGGTGAAGCGATAGAGCGTAAAGTGCATATCATTGCGCATAACATCAAAGTCCCAGGTGAGCACACTCTTCGGATCCGAATTGCGTATGAGGAGCTCGTGTGTGAAACCAGGCTTTAGCTCAACGGTCTTGTAGAGATTCTTATGATCATGCTGATGTACAGCGGACAATCGTTTGCCCTCTTTGCTCGCATCGACAACGCAGGCGGAGGCGGCACGTGACGCAACCGGCGTTTCATCATCATGATCCTCTAGTGAGTTCATCTTATACAGTGATTTGGGCACAAGGCCTCCTTCGTGTATCATGGTCTGTGGTGGAAAGAAGGCACAGCATTTAGTAACAATCATTAAGTGATTGGCATTTGCTTTGCTAAGCTTTCTTGATTGTTGTTTTCAAGGTACAAAGTGAATGTGTATGTGTGTGGTGGGGTGGGGGTGTGTATGTGTGTATGTGAAGGACCACACGGACAATGGGCACAATGAAGAGCGTACGCAGCGCAGCAACAAAACGCATATATATGTATATATATATATATATATATATTTTAATATGTATGGACTTGACATAGTTCGCAACACAAAGGCTTAGGACAGAACATTTGAAAAACAAAAATCATAATTAACGGCACTGAGTGATTTTGTTGTCTTAGAGGAGAGTTTCGAAAGCTGCTTACACAATCGCATTCAGCTAAATAACAATGCGTTAGGTATCTATGATTGACTTGTTCCACATGCGTTAAATGCGTCTAAGGAGCGCCCAAAAAGTTCAAAAACGGAATTGGATAAACAAAATAACGAAAATAACAATCAAATATTATATTGTACGTATCTCTAAATAGCGGTCGCTCATAAATTAGAAATTGCCACAATTCACAGTATTTTCTGCTTTTAAACACTTTTGAAAAACATTGATAAAAACTAATTGAACAATTATAAGAATTATACACGAGTTAGAATCTGTTCCGGAATCGATGCATTTTATATTGCGAGCGACCGCTGCATCAATATATATACAAGAAATAAATGAAAATTTTGAGACAGTTCTTGAGATTTACAGTAATTCCCCAACAAAATGTACCTTGCACGGGCCACCAAGAAAATCGGGTATAATTTCCTCATCAATATACTGAGCGAGTCCGTCCCGCATGTGCTCACAGTCTGGGCCATAGAACAAGAACTTGGAGCGGGTATGCTCATCTGCAAAGAATGGCATAAATACGTTTAAGGATTAAATTAAAGACAAGTAATGAAAGATAGCCAGCTCACCTATGAATGCGCTAACAATTGTCCAGGCAATGGGAAATACTCGTGGGGCACGTACGACCAAAACACGGCCCATTGTCTCCGGATAGTTGCGCTCAACGGTTTCAGTGATGTAGAGCAAGGCCTTGATGCCGGGACGCCATAAGTGACGCATGGATAGACCCTCCAGATCGACCAGAAGCGACCAGTTTAGGATAGGCTTATCTAAACGCTCGGCAGACTCATTAATCTTCTGTATGCCCTCCTCACAAATATGCAAGGCCTGAGGAAAAAAAGGTTTTAAAAATGAATGGAGTTAAAATTGAGTAGCTAACTGACCAATCTGAGTAAGTCCTCCATGCCGAGGGACTTGAGCAAACCCTTGACATCCATGTGGCCCAGTCGCAGTATATAGATGGGTCGCCCATCCTTGTCATGATGATGCCAGCCACCCGGAAAATGCTCGACAACAACGGCTGGTTTGCTGTACTCCATGAGCAGTGAATCGATGCGATGTTCAAGGCGCCATTTGAGCGAATCACAGAGCATTGCATAGGCCTGGCTGACGTGCCAATCACGTGCTGACAAGAAACGCAAGATGGTCTGATAACTGGGCATACGCTCCAGATCATCGACACCATCGAGCATTTTTCGCAGCTCCAACAGCTTGGACTCCTGCATGGGCGATAGTTGACCCAAATTGCGTGCTATAAAATCACCATCAAGCAGTATATCATGATGTTGTTCTGTGGTAGGCGATTTGGGTGCATCCAGTGGCGGCATCCAGCGTTCCACATGCGTAACGCCCTCATCCTCCAGCTGCCTGATGAAAAACTCAATAATCTCCTTGCCTTTCAGCGTCGTTTGTGTGTATTGTTTCATGCCCATTTTCTCCATGGAATGCTCGAAACCGAAAAAATTCTTAATATCAAGCGTTGCGGTCTGATCGAAGCACGTCCATTCGGCATTGTCCGGATGGACATAGTAGCGGCAACGCTCAAAGATCTCAATGCGCGACGAGAAGCTCTCGTTGACCGCCTCGATGCTCAGCGTTCGATTGGACATGTCCAAGAAGTTGTGCTGCAGAAAGAACACATAGTCGACGCCAATCAGTTTCTTGAAGATGTAGGGCGCATCGACGGCCAGCTTGCAGCGACGACTTGTATTCCTCTTGGCCCCATTCTCCAGGCACTCGTCCTTGATGACCTCGCAGTCCAGCACAATTGGCATCTGGGGGCATATGGGAAAGCGTCGCTCGTAAGCCTAAAAAATGAGAAGAGTCGGTTGTAGTTGTGTTTACATGATGTATGCATGTTTGTCGACTATTGTCGGCATGCTGCCAATGGCTCTATGCCCTTGAGCAGCGGCCAATTTATGAAATGCAACTGTACTTGAACTTGGCCTATAGCCATGAGCTCAACAGATATTGATACAAATATATATATATATATATATATATATATATAGACGCTAAAAATGTGCATAATCATTGCCAATTATAAAACCAGCTGTCTATTTATGTGCGCCAAAGGTGAAAATATTTATATATAATTTTTGAAAGCATTTTGAAGAATTAACATTAAATATAATTTACGATCGCACTTATTAAATTATTTTGATTTATTTAAGTTTACTTTTTTTAAGTGCTGCAGCAATCGCTTATAGATGTTGCAAGATAATTTAGCTAAACAATTTTCGGTATTTTTTTATGGTTATTGCTTAATGCTGACCTCATTATCTCGCCAGGAGACGTAAACAAACAAATTCGGAAAAATACATTTCTACGCAGCATTCTAAACAAATGCGTGTTCAATTCTGCAGCATACAAATATATAGTCGTATATATATACATTAGTGTGGAACTCAATTCAAGTGCTCCCAGATATTATATTTTATTTTATGTTGACTGTTTTGTGTCTTTTCGACGATGCGTCGCCGAAACTTTTATTTTCTGCATATTTATTGATTTTGAAGAATAAATAAATAATTATAGTATTTTAAAAAAGTTTCAAACACTTGCCACATGCCCTTTAAAGTTGTACGCAGCTGACATTTGAAGGGCTCGCACGCTCAAGGATAATTAAGTCGACTGCATAAATATTTAAATAATTTCCAGGCATGCAGACGACGTGCTCGGCACGTGAACGTTGTCACTCGGCTGGGAAAATGTTGTCGATTCGACAACTTGTTGTTGTTCACACCCTCAAGTTGTGCCCCGTTGAACTCTTCATTATTGAGAGCGTGTGAAAAGAAGCATAAGTTCAACTGTGGCACAGACTCAGCAGCCGCATAATATCCACGTTCTCGGCAGATTTATGGCCATGTATAATGTTGCCACTGTTGCCGGTTAAACGAACTCGGCGGTCATATAAAATGATAATTGCCCGTTAAAAGGTCTTGTTGATTTACTTCACGATATTTGTTCTAGCTTTTTGTCGCCTCTAAATATAGCCAAAGTGTGCAAATACTCTCGGCCCATGTGACGTATACGAAATTAAACACAAATGGTTGTCACGTTGGCGGCTTGTCGCTGATGCCAAACTGATTGTGATGGCCTTGAGCACACTCGTCTAATCTAATCGTTTTTACGTCAATGTAAACAAACTCACAACTTTCAATATGTCCCCTCCTGCTGTGTTTATAAATAGCTGACATTTTCTTTTGTATGTTAAAGAAGCTTCACAATACAACAGATAGCGTATACTCAACCAAAAACAGTTCCAACTATTTAATTGAGACATGTTGTTTTTGTAAGTTAGAGTTTTTCCCTACAAGTGTAAGAAATTGTTGCATCTATTTGTATTGTATTTAAATTTGATCATATTGCTCTACGCAAGATAGGCATTATATGTATTACTTTACATCAACCGTATTTTAGGAAAATCTCGAGGCTAGGATGCTTTCCTAGCTAACTAGCAAGAAGAGTCGAGATAAGAACATAATATATAATAGTTAATGAATGAACTCTGCAAATGATAAGAGCTCAGTTTACCAATTTTTAAATGGTTAATAGGTAAATGATAAATTGCTTTAATCAAAAGTGCGCGTTTGCTGCCAAAGCTAATAACTTATAATTAATCATCTATTTAAATATATAAATAATAAAACTATTTTTTTTCTTTTTATATCAGTGAAAATGAGTAACGAAAAGTTGCGCAAGAGTATTTAATTGGCAACCCCGGAAATAAATATATTCTTAATCAGTTATATATATTTTTATCAGTCTTACGTATATTTCAAGTCTCAAGTTCTAAGCTTTTTTTAATCACCGAAGCGCTCTCTTCAATTTCAAGATTGTGTGGGTCTATAGTCCAAATAGACAAAATGCGTCAAAAAAGTGAAAGCAGACTCTGTGTAGCTTAAAGCGATTATTTTTACTGTTAAGCCAATTAGTTAGTCTTACTGTGTGTAAAAGCAATGCGCAATGACTATGTAATTTCTGTATCTTCTTTTTTGTATTTTTTATTCTAAGGTCAATGACAGCAGATGGGTGGCGTTTGTTACACCCAACTGCAAGTGCAAACTATATAATTTAAAATCATAATAAATTGAATTCAGACAACCCGCCACTCAATTCTCAGCCTATTTGCGACGCAATAGTTTTATACGAAATGTAATAAAATTTCCAGCTACCCTTCTAGTTACTCAGATAAAACCAAAAATGATTTGCAGCTGCTTATCAAAAAGGTAGTCAATTAGTATCCGATATGATATGATTCAGAATAAGCCATTGCGATCTTATCAGCTGTTATCAGCTACCATTGCCGAGGCCTTTATAAATTAGTAAAGCACTACTAAAATAATTAAAACTTAAAAAAATAATATATTCCGAATGAAATAAAATAATACTTGGCATATTGGAAACCAATTAGATATTGTCAATTCTTTAGGATATTTCGTAAATTTCTAAAATATGATCTGACAAGGAATTGTCTGTAATATATCAGCATATGTTATGGAGAGCACCAAGCACCAAGCTAACGAACTGTTCATTCTTGTTAGTTATTGGTCGACGTGTGTTATGAATGCTTTTTGTTTGATTGTTGTCGACAATTGGCCATAATCGCTTATTTCCTGCCTGTCTCTGTCTCTGTTGCTTTATGGAATGCAAAACACGAACCGGGCAGCTGCCCGGCGTTCTTTACACCTCGACCCGCAGAAAGACAAAGCGGACATATGCGACGTTCCATTCATGAAATTATATACGCGGATTATTCAATTGAGCTAACAGCAACAGACACAGACACAGAGAGACAGAGAGAGAGAAAGAGAGAGCGTGGGGAGCGCACGAGATGAAGATGGAGAGCGTCAAGGTTAATTTCATTAATCTGCTGCATCTGCATCTGATGCGACAGCCACAGATAAATGCTGGCAGAAGGAGTCAAGCAGCTGGTTGAATAAACAAGGGAAACGATAGCAGCTGTGCTTGATTAATAACTTGTAAGAAATATATTTTCTACGATTGGTATTAACACACTGTCACGCGCCTGGCGCATGCACACACAACAGTCACACACACACAGAGAGAGATACTTATGTGGGGGAGGAGGGGGTAGGGGCGCTGTTTATGACACGCCTACTGCAAATAAGATACACACCTTCATAACGAGCTCAAAGGGATATTTGTAGACGCGCACAGGCGATTGGAATTTTTGCACCATTTTGTTGTTTGCTGGTTGGCACTTGGTCACTTGGTTAAAAATCAATTTTTAGTTTCTAATCAATTGCACTATTTCTATTTCAATGCACAAAAATGCGCCAAAAAGCGCCTTTTAATTCTCACTCAAATTTTGTATTTTGTTATTAACAGTTAAGTCAGTTTTTTGTTGTTGTTTTTTTTTGTTGTTTTTATTCTAATTTTGTTGAAGTTTACTCGAATTCGATTTGTTTCTTTTGCAGCCCCAGCGTTTGTTATTGTGCTTGCAACTGCTGCAGCTGGCTGAAAAGAAAGCCTTTCCTTTTTTGTGTACACTCCGCGAGCGTTTGACTGTTTTCGTTAGAGCTGGCACATCAATATATCAATCTATCGATATCGTTTCTCCCATTTACGTAATATCGATGAATGCTGTTAAACTTCAAATGGAACTATTAGTTTAGCAGCGCTGTACGAAATCTGTTTTTATTTGGTATTTCTTAACAACAAAGTAAACTAGTTATGTTTTATAAATATTCTGACTTGCTGCAATTTTTAACGCAGGATAACTATGGATGCAGTTAGACCTGCGTGTAAAAAGCGCATCTGTTTCACTTATTTAATCACATTGTTATTTCTTGTGATATTTTTCTATTATTTGCTGTGGCATACTAGAAATACCAGTTTTGAAATTTCGCGCCTGAAAGAAGATATTTCCTTCCTATCGGTAAATATTCAAATTGTAAATACTTCGCTCTTTTGTTCCAACTTGGACTATTGTCTTTCACAGGAAACACTGCATCAGCAACAGCATTGCACGGAGAGGGAGAGATACAACCACCTCAGAGGTGACCCTGCTGCTAGCAAAGGACTCTCAGCTGGCGGAGCATGCGATTTAAGCGAAGTGAATGCGCAGGTGAACACGCTATTCCAAAGCAAAATCGGCACTCTCATGGACGATGTTCACAATCTCAAAAAGCAAGTGATGACATCGAGATGTGCCTTCCAGGACAGCGCGCCAAAGACAAACAATGAAGCAATGGCCCTGTCCACGATGAGGATCAACTACGCCTGCGAGGAGCTGGGTGCAAGCATTATTAATGTGTTGGCTAAGCCAGTAGAAGAAGTTAATTTCATTAGGAAACTGCTCGGCTTGGAATTTATGGCTAATCCGCCAATAAATATGCTAAGATCAAATTTATTGCCTGGTTCGTGTTTTGCCTTTCGAGGCTCGAATGCAACGGTGTCCTTACACTTGGCCAAAACTATAATTGTCGAGGAATTCCGATTGACGCATGTGCACAAGGAAATGACTCCCAGTCTATGTGTGGATAATGCGCCAAAGGATTTTGAGGTTTATGTAAGCTCAACGCTATTTCATATCCAGTTTTTCTTTGTTTTTATTTATTTTATTTGATTTGTTAGGGTTTGCCGCCAGGCAGCTACAACAAGGAGCTCTTGGGTCAGTGGACTTATGAGAATGCGCCCAATAAACGGACACAGAGTTTCTTTAGTAAAAATACGGGCAGCTTCCAAAGTTTAGTTATTACATTCAACTCAAATCATGGCGCAAATTCAACCTGCATCTATCGGTAATTACATGTTAGTCCAACAAAAAAAAACTATACAATTTAAAGATTTACTTTCCATATGCAGCATAGAGGTGTACGGCAAGTTACCATAGAGAAAACGTGTAAATTTGTTAAAAAATATTAAATGTTCTTTTTTAAACCCAAATACAGTTTGTGAAATGCTGTGTTCATGTTCACAGTTTGTTTTAAAATTGTGACTGCGTCACTGCTACTTGTTCGCGTGCAATTACATTTGAACTGGTAGCAGTTACTGGGGTACACATTCAATCATCGCCCATCTTTAAGGTGTAGGCTTAAAGTTAGACATGAGCGATAACGATTATCGTTTTGGTTTTGGCAAAGAAAATAAGATTGAAATAAATGAGTTAAAACACGATGGCTTGTGGCGATTGAATCTAAATAATAACAACAATCTTGTGGCGTGCAACTCAACACACAATTACACCAGCCCTGATGGCGAGGAGCAGGCAACGCTGCAAAGGACCATGGCAAAAGCGAAACAGAAACAGACAACAACAGCAGCAGCAGCCGCCGCAGCAGCAGCAGCAGCAGCAGCTGCCACAGCAACTACAACAACAATAATACCAATACCAATAGCTACAACAACAACAACAACAATAGCAGCAGCAACAACAGCAACGATGGGCGCTGTTGCTGTTACGCCCACTTGTGTCGCACACATCGAGGACGAGGGCGGAGGAGAAGAAAGTGACGGCGCTGCAGCGGATGACGATGACGGTGACTGCGCTGCTGCCGCTGCTGCTGCAGCTGCAGTTAACAGTGATAAGGCAAGTGGCCAGCATTGAGACGAGCACCCTTCCCTTGTCGAGGGTATTTTGATATTCTTACTCATGCAGGCAGTATATATTTACATTTATTATTAGTCAGTCTGGTCCTGTCCGTCTGTTCGTCTGTTGCTATGCACACCAGTCTCAGTTTTAATACCCTTGCAACGGGTATTTCAAATTTGTGGTCATTTGTGAAAAGTGGAACAAACCCGCATCGAACTAATTTTATAAACCATATCATTAGCTAAAACAGGAACAATCGGTGCGTTTTTAAAATGAATAATGAGATGAGCAGATGGGAGGATATTTAATCTTTTTGAAGCTATCCTTGACTACAGCTTGTAGCTCCTAAAGCGACGCTTTCTTTGAGAATTTAGCTCATCGCAAGGGTATTCAAACTTTGGCAAGCCACAAAGAAACAATTGTTTTGTGCCCATTGTTTATTGTTTTTGCAATAATGCAATTTTTGTTGCTCCATCCAGTTGAATGGCATCGGCTTCGGCATGGGCATCGGCATTGGTCTCGGGATCGGCGCTGCCTACTCGCTGAGTGCGCTGCCTGCGCTCAATTGTGAGTTGGCTGCCTCCGCACTCTCGCCCACCGATGCAGCCGTTGGGGGACTCAGCTCGAGTCGCACCTCGATGAATAACTCGACGGAGAACCTGAGCTATGCCAGCGACAATTACTACGCCGAAGATCTCATACTGCTCGACGATGATGAGGACGATGACGAGGACGATGATGTGGAGGCCGAGGAGATATCTCTCAATTCCGATGATTGTGTCTATGCGTATCGTGGCGATGCCGCTGATTTTGATATGGCAGCGCTGGATGCCAGCACCGGGCGTGGCGGACGTAACTTGGATTTTGGTCTGGTGCGCGATGATGAGACGGATTTTCTCGAAATGGACTTTGAGCCGGATCCATCTTCGGAGCTAGAGTTTGCGGCCAGCGCACAGGAGGCGGCAGCAGCTGCCGCTGGTCATGCAAATCTCCTGCTCATGCCACGCGACTACAGTCAACTGCAGAGTGGCAGGCACTTGTCCACGCCCACACAGTCACGCCAGCTTTACAGCTCGCCCATTGAGGAGTTGGCGATGCCGGCGCCACAGGAGGCATTGCAGCGCTTGAGTAAGAAATTTGCACGCATTAGTCTGAATCTCGATCAGATCAAGAATGATGGGGATGCCAGCTCCGATATGGATGCGGATGAGCTGCTCTGCGGCGGTGGCGGTGTCGGCAGCGGCGTAGGCAGCGGCAAAGATGATGAGGATCTTTTAGGTGCAACCACTTCTGGTGCAGATGTAAATACGACCCTAGCCCACTCGCTGCCCAGCACATTGGTCTACAGCAGCTTCAGTCGCAGCACCAGTGTGCCCAGTGGAAATTCGCATGCCACGGAGGAGCCCTGCAATTCCAAGCTAACGGGCGCCAAGCCCAAGCGTCTCAGCACTCTCTCAAACTCATCATCACTGGTGTCCGCCGGCAAGAGCTGTGCCTCCTCCTCATCAAAGTCGCGCCGTTCGCAGCCCAGCTTCGATGAACGCTGCTACAGCTGCACCGATTTTCGTGCCGTCTCCTTGCAGCAGCAACAGCAGCAGCAACAAGATGTGGCACCCATGCTGGTCGCCGCGGCAGCTGTGGTGGCGGCCAGTGCCGCCATGGCCAGCAATTCGACACAATTCGATTTGGGCAGCGGCGAGGAGACGTGCTTGGACTGCCTGGAGAAGGAATTTTTGGCCAACACCATTGGGAAGGCCCTCGATCTGAGCAGCTGCGCTAAGTGCCGGCGACGCGGCGGCGGTCGGGGCAGCAGTCTCTCGCTCTATGCCCGCGCCGAGCAGACGCGCTGTCGGAGCGGCTCACCGGGCTATCTGGATGAATATGGCGGACTCTTCAGCTGGCACAATCCGGCTGGTGGCGCCGGCGATATTGGTCATTACAACCAAAGGTTTATTTCGTGTGATAATAATTTTGGCGGCATGCAGGTGAGCTCAAATATATTTCCTTTGTTTCTCTAAATAAATCAATATTATTGTTTTCATTTTGTTCAGTTATAGTTAAAATGTTAATCATGTTCAAGAAAATCCATATCTATAAATATCTTATAGACTAACTACCAGTGACCCCTTTGGAACAAAGCTGGCGCATTGCTTGATTATATTTGTTTGTTAAATAATAAATGAACTCTTTGTAAACAATTATTCACAATTAAAAGCACGCAACTGCAATTATTATTTTTCGCTTGCATTCAATTTAAGCTGAATTTCTCAGTTCGTCATGTTAAATATTTGTTTCTGATAAATTCAGTAATTAATTTGTTTCTTAACTTTTCTTTTCTGTAACAATAAATTCGATTGTTCTTCGAGCATGCTTGGATAATTGTACATATAAAATATATTTATTTAATATTTAAATGATTTACATTGCAAGAAGCTTAAATCAATTAATTATCAGCACATTCCAAAATTTCCATTTAGTCTGGACAGCGCAATCTTTTAAAACATGTATTTGACAATTTGATGTTTTTGTAATGAATTTATTTGTGTTTTATGTGAACAGCTGCTCAAGCAAAGCTTTTCGACTGAACCGCTGGTGGAGCGCCTGTCCACGGCGCATCTGAGTGAGGAGCATCTGGTGCAGGCGCTGGACAAACTTCACATTTCCTACAATGCATCCATGTTGCATGCCTACTTTGAGCAGCTTGCGGCGCCGTCGCCACGTGTCACCGACGCAGCCAATCTGAAGCAACTACTGCTGCATGCCTCCAAGCAACAGTGCAATCATCGCAAGCTCAAGAAGCTGATCGAGCTGATCACCCGACAGCAGCCCCAGCAACATCAGCTTAACGTACAATTCAAGCGCGTAAGAAAGAAAATACGCTTCAAACTATACCGAATAGATATTAATTAGCTCGCATTCAATTGCAGACCAACGCTGGCCAAACAGCGCTGGTGCCCGTTAAGGTAACGGATATTTTGGCGGCCTGGAAGCGCCATCGCGATCTCAATGTGCTGCGACAGTTGGATGCGCGTTTCCATCGCGCCAATGTGCTGGGTAAGCTACGTTAATATATTTCCCTTGAATTCAATTTAAACATTATCGCATTGCAGGCAAAATTGGACACATTGTGCGGCAGGCACAACAGACGCCGGCGGCATCAGGCTCTGCGGCAACAACATCCGCATCGGCTGCGGCATTAACTTCAATCTCGTCAACGCAGCTCGAGCTGCCTGAATTTCTAATGATACCGCAGTATTATGCTTGTGGTGAATTAACATTGACACGCAAATGTTAGAAGCTGCTACACACTCACACACACACACACATATGCATACACACGCAAACCCGTACACACGCACACCCATTCACACACAAACAAACATACACGCCACATAATACGCTTATGCGTGGTTGATCTTTGTTAATTTCTCAATTTTCGAGATTCTTGAATGCAACGCTGCAAGTTATATAGGTCTGTACCGGTTAACTTCTGAGCTTATCGGGCTTATAAGTAAATTTCACATAAATATTATAATATTTAAACTGGTGACATGAGCTCGGTTCATATAAGATCTCTAATATATATTTGTTCAGTTCTATTAAAGTGCAATTTAGAAATAGGTTTTTATCGCTATTTCTTCAATGATATCAGCAAGTTGTCAATGTATTCTTAACTACTATATATATATATATATCTTTCTATTTTTGTGGCGAGATTTTATTTTGTTATATATTACTTACATTTCTATTAGTATTTTTTGTGCGTTAGAGCATAAATTGCATTAGAAAACTTTATACACAAACAGTTAATTTTTTAAGAAACGATTCAATTCAACGAAATGAAAATCAGATTAATAACAGTATGGGATATATGTATTTTATCTAGATGTCAAATTTTGTCAAAGTAGTTACATTTTGTTAAACGATTGTCATCAGTTAAAATATTAGGGATTTATTTTGCTACGCTGATACTCAGTTTATAAATGACTGAAATGCGATATGAATAAATCGGAACAGATCTGTTTATGTTCTAATTGCATTTGAAAGCCAATGCTGCCTATTAAATGAAAACAAAATCAAACCAGCCACGCATAAGTGCTAGAAATAATTTTGTTGCCGCTGCTGCATCAGGGGGGAGATTTGTGGCGATTCGGCAGTCAAACAAAACGAAAAGAAAAGAAAGTAAAGTAAAGCGCGGATTTATGTATGGTTTATAGACGTTACTCACAATAACCGTTAATCGATTTGCAATATTTATATAGAGTACCACATATTTGAGTACATGTCACGCCCACTAACGTATATCACAATATAAAAGTATATAGATACATACATGCATATAATAAATATATATACATATATATACATATATATATATATATATATATATATAAATATTTATATATATACAGTATATGTAGCTTAGCTTGTATACTAATTAAGTAGCCAAGTAAACTCGCACACGCATCTACACACACACTCACACACAAAAGGCGTTTATACGTGACACTAATCGTGACTTCTGATTGATTGCAATTAAATTAGATTATTAAATTCCGCACACAATGACATACTCCTTAATTATTTTAGAATTTTTTGCAAGCAACTTTTGGGAAAGACGATTAGGGTCGCGTGTAAGCGTTGAGATCGAAATTTAAATACACTTACTCATCACATTTCATGACAAAAAGACGCAGCCTCAACTCCTTGGACTAGAATTCTGTCCCCACCCCCCCCTGAAATAATGCATCAACGGTGAGAATAATGTTTTTGTTTTTAATAAAATTACGCTTTATAATATTATTTCATGTGTGAATATCCCTGACGCTGAACTCCACCAATTGGTTTAAAAAAAAAGAGCATGCATTTTTTTTATTGATAGCGTTGCTGCTGCTGCTGTTGTTGTTGCTGCTGCTGTTGGCGTCCAGCATTGTAGTAGCCGGGTGCACCGCCGCCACCACTGTTCGCTCCTGGTCCCGGTCCCATGTTAGGGGGCATGGATGGTGGGAGTGCCGCAGCCGCATAATGGGTCCACGCATTGTTAACATATGGCGGCATGGGCACAACGGGCGGTGGCGGCGGCGGTGGTACATGATACATGTGATAGTTGGCAGCATTGCTGTTCATATTGCTCGTTGGCGGTGGTGGCAGTGGTGCACCCACAGCATTCCCACCAATGCCCAGCGGCAGCGTGTCACTGGGCGGCGCCAAAGGCCCAGAAACTGACACCACGCTCGCCAGCGATTTAATGGTCTGTATGTTATTTAGCTCGATGTTGCCACCGTTGCCACTGGGCTGTTGGGGTGCTGCTGGTGGTGGGGGGCAATCGACGTTGGCCGTCAGGGATTTAACATTGGTTGTCGGTGTGGGGCTGTCGGCACGACTGGGTGGCTTCTGGGGCGGACTATTCGGCTCCTGGCCCTCCTTTTGCGTCGACTGGTACAGGTCCAGCACCTGATGGCAAATATCCTCGAGTATCTCCATGGTAACATTCGACACGAACATATCCCACCAGCGCTGATGCTGCGCTTGCCGTCCCAGCCAATCCAGCACTGTGAATTTGCTCAGCTTGCTGGCCAAGTGTATTAGAGCCACAGCGATGATCTCCGGCTCCCATTGCAGGCAGACCACGGTGCTGAGGGAATCATTTACGAAATTCCAGGCCATTTGTACCATCTTCTGCAGTTTCTGTTGGTCGCCCTTGAAGCACTTGGCATACTTGAGGAGGAACGTATATGGATGCTCCACCTGCAGATCAAATTTGATCGTCTGCAGCAGTATGCGTTCGAGTGTCATTACCTCCTCCTTAGGATCATCGCCGAATGAGTAGAAATAATTGTCATTGAGTATGCCGCGTGCCGTTTTGATAATGTCGCGACATTTTTTGGGCGTCTCCTCCACCTTTCCGGCGAGGAACAGGCAACAGCACGCGGTAACGTAGCGTGGAAAGCTCTTGAACGAGTGAAACATGTAGAAGCGATGGAAATAGACGACACCGGTGGCCATTGTGTTGTGGCCAAGGCCCATTTTGGTGCCGCAATCCATGATGAAGCGTGCTCCTTCCTTACGATAGCGACGCTCCGTCTCGTATGTGGCGCCATCCAAGATTGAGGGTGTCTCACGTAGTTCTTTTTTGTCATAGTACCAACAAGGCATCTTATTCCTGGACCACCAATTTATTTTTTTTTTTGTTTGGTTGTCGATCACAAAAATTAGTGCTTTTCCATCTGCGATTTTTTATGGTATTTATTTAGTATTTATTTTTGTGTACGTACCCAACGCTCAATGCGAACACACATTTTTTACATATTTTATTTTGTACTTTTCCCATTAATACTATAAACAAATAACTTTCAAATAAGTGCTTAAGCATGCGTTAATATTTGTGGTATGAAAAACACTGTATTCTAAGAAATAAACAGCTGTTGCCGTTTTCAGTGTGACCATGTAAAAGTAAAGCGCGTTCAGCTTGTGTTTATATATAAAGTGATGCCTAATTACATATGTTAATATTAATATGCTAATATGTATGTTGACATGTTTTTGCAGAATGTGGCAACGCTCTTGGGAATAGCAGGTGCAACACTCAGCCTGGTCACTTTTGCAGCGCGGTTTTTGATTGAGTCTTGTTTATATTTAAGAAAAATAAAGAATGTTTTTATGCCAAATGCGGCTAGTTGAATGGATTGGGTATTTTTGCTTTGACATTGATTTTAAAGCTAATAAAGCTAATATCTTATCCAATATTTGCTTGGAATTTTTCAGGCTGGCTTTTCGGCTAAGTTGACTTTCCACGATATTAATTTTATTGCCGGCGCCGCTTGGCACGACAACTGCTACCTGTTGCTAGTTGGCAGTTACCAGTTGCCATGGCCAATGTACAGCCAATTAGCCGCAATGCCTTGGCTTAGTTGAGGTAACTACTATTTTTATAACCAGCCTTTCCAGTTGTCGTCGTTGTCGTCGGCCTAATATGCCATGTGCAGACATCAAGTAATGCGGTCAACAGCTCACACAGCGCCTTGTCTAACAGGAATTTGGCTATGTGCCGACGACTCCTCCAGTCTTCCAGTTTTTCCCCACCCACTTTTGTCGCATTTGGGAACCTTTTTTTTATTTTTATGTTTTTTGCATATTACATTTTGCATAACAGCAGCATTGCAAAATACCAGAAACTGGTTTGCATTTCGCTCGAGGAAGTGTTGAGAATGAGTAACAATGGCGCGCCCTAGGCTGCAAACCCAGACAAGTCACCAGCTTTATGTGCCTTGATGCCTATGTATATCTTTAGATCCTATATAAATATATATATATATATGTATATATGCAGTAGTCGCCTCCAAGTCGCATACAATTCCTATTTATGCCAATTGTTAGTAATAATAATGAGCTAGATTTTCTAAATTATTCCATACATTAATTTTGTAATGTTTTATTTCAATGCAATAAAATTGATCTTTTACTGATTTAAATGATTTGGCGAACTTGGCGAACTTAATTAATACTTAAGAACAGAAAATAATTGAACGTAATTTAATATATTCCAGAGATGATTTATTAAAATTCAGAAAAGCTTTAAGCGTAAATAAGATCTAATTTCTAAACGATGCCTATTTCTGGCAGTTTGCACTTCCCAGCGCTCGCTGCAGTTGTAAATTCCAGCATTGAGTTGTGTCTCACATTTCATATACAATTTGTATGCACAGTTGCAGTCTGTGCATTTTGTATTTTTATTTTTTGTTGCTGTTCATTTTCTTGCTGCTGATGTTATTAACCTTGCCCAGTTGCTTGGAGCCTGCTGCTTCCTTGGGGGCGCTTCCAGACAGGTCCAAGTTAGTTAAATAGAATTGTGCCGGTCCGAGTGATGAGAAACAGAGAAACATACTATAACCAGTTTATTGACGTTCTTTAGCTTTTACTTTGCCCGTGGTCTGTAAAACCGATCGCAATGCGCTCCACAAGCTCTCTCTCTCTCTCTCTCTCGCTCTCTTTGTTTTGTGTATGTGTCTACCTGCTTGTCGCGTACACCTTTCGGCCGTTTAAGACACGTTTGCAGCTTCGTTGCGCTTGGCGTTCGCTCGACGCTTTTTAGTCACTTTTGAAACGTCGTCAGCGTCGCCAGTTGCCAAAGCCGATCGCGCAGCTGGCAAAAGCAGCAGCAACAACAACAACAACAACAACAAAAACATTCCGTCCAGTTGCCTTGTAGTTGTATTTGTTATTTTTTGTATCTTAAATACGCGTTCGTTTCGAACAACGGCTCTGCAAATAAAGCATAAATAATAATCAAAGAAGTGGCTGCGAGTGCTAAACAACAAAAAGAGTGCTTGCCTAGGCAAATAACAAAAAAAAGAGAAGCTTTTCAATAATACAAAAGCAAAAAAGCAAAAGAAAAGAAAATATGTTATAAAGAAAAAGTTATAGAGTAACCACAAGCTTCGTATCGCGGTCTAAGTCTCTTTCTCTATCTGTGTATCTATCTCCCACTATCTCTACAAGCGTACCCCCACTCCTACCAAGCTTACCTCTACTGCATGTATTCTTTGGAATCATTCTATGTGGATTATCGTTCCGAGTCAAGCGTTGCGTTATTTGGAATATTTTTTACGTTATACCCAAGTCGATAACGATAAATAAGTAAGTTTTCAACAATTTTATTGCAATGTTTTTTTCTTTTAAACATTATTTATTAACGCTAAATAGTTGCTAAGTCTGTGATAGTGAATGGAATTTAGTAGAGTAGAATAATTCGTATTAAATATTCATCTGTCATTTAGTTCGTATTAATTATTAATCTATGTTTTAGCTGATTCAGTTGTGTGGTGTTTATTGCTCTCCCCAACAAATCACGCTGCACGTCTAGGTAATAGGCGTTGCTGCAGCTTTATTTGTGATTTATCATCCATTTCACTTTAAAAAATTGGTTGTAGTCGTTGTCATAAAGTGTTAAGTGTTTGTCGATTAGATCATCCGTGGGGCGCGTCAAGCCGCTTAACCAAGTTAATTAGTGTTTTGGACGTCTGGGCGCAAGCCAAGGCCATTGGAGCCTGATTTCTTCGAGCTGAGCCGCGAGTTGATTGAACCTGCCACACACACACACAAAGCATCCAGCCATGTGGCAAGTTGCAGGTAGCTCAAATACAAAAATGATTGCTAGCTAAATGCTTGAAATACACTCGATTGCTACAATGCGCTCTATAATTATAGACAATTTCTGTTCAATTAATGCAGTTGATTCATTTGTATAAAAGGAAACATATATAAAAATATACAATGTTTGTGAGTATGACAAGTGTTTCGCATTGCTTTTGTAGGATTAGTCAATTTGTTTCGTGAGTTCATAGGTAATGTAGCAAACACAATAGCTAATTAGAGTCAAGGCCATTTAAAATTGCCACCATAATGTAAAATTGTGTAACATAGTAGATAAGATTGAATTTTCCCTTAAGTAATTTGTGTATATATATTTAACTATTGAGACTTGCCATAATTTGTAGTTATATTTGTGCCATGACTAACATAATCTGATTTAAACAGAGAGCAGTCAGTAGCTCCAAAAATTATAATATATTAGTTTGTATTTGCTTCATTATGGTTCACAATACATATTAGTTATCGATTTTGTTAGGCTTTCAAATTTAAATACTCAACTATTATGTATAATTATAAAGCAATCAAATATAATCTAGTTTGCATGGCGTGAAACGGTATTTATCACATAATTGATGCGAATTCATGCAAAATTGGCTTTTACTTCGTAGAAAACTGAAATAAAGTCACTTTATGAAGAAGACTTCCTCCTATTAAATGCAAAATATTTGCTTTTACAATTTATTCAACTTTTAGATGAGTCCACTTTGTTAGCCAACATCGTGATGCAGCATATTCACAATACCAATTTGTTTCTTGATTTCGCACACTCTCCATTGTTGTTGTTGTTGTTGTTGTTGTTGTGTCTGTTTTTTGTACCAGGCATTTGAGCTGTGTGTTTTGAGGCTTTGCTTTCAACAATATGTTAACAATTTTGATTGGCAATGCGATGCGTGGTGTTTGCATTGTTTTTAGTTGCTCCGCCGTTGGATCTGTTGCATGTGGCAAATTGCAAACAGCGCTGTTGCGCGCTGTAATTGTTGTGGCCGCCGCCAAGCGTAACCACCAACCAGCCCAATGGAGCGGCGTTGAACTCGCCGCTTGGCCGCAAACACTTTTCAAAATGATTCTCCACACATTCTTGGCCATCTCTAAAAACCGCACGCAATGGATGCTGTGTAATGGACAAAGGGAAGAGTGGGCGATAGAGAGAGGGGCAAGAGTGGGGATGCGGAATTGTGATCTGTTGTACAACGCGCAACGCACTAGACGTGACCATAAATCACGCGTGTCTTGTCCATATTTGTGGCTCAGTCGCGGGCCACAACCCATCAAATGTCAGCTACCTTTTAAGTTGTTTTTTATTGTCTATATAGAAGTTGTTTTGGCCATATTCGTACGCACCAAAGTGCTCGTAATTTTTGTGTGCCTCTTACAAGTTCCTTGACGCATCTGAATTGCTGCATGTTAATTACACAAAAATACACAAAAAAAAACCTAAGAAGCCAAACACAAAAGCAGCTTAAAGCCATTGGAAACATAACTGTGCTTATTATGATATGGCAGCTGTGACAGCTGGGTAAGCAATCAGTCAGATTGGTGATTACTTTGTTATTCCGTTTCACCATTTATATAATTTGTTTGAACTTGTTTTTTCTTTGTTTTTGTTGTTGTTTTTGTTTTTGTTTTGTTATTTAATACGCTTTGTAGATATGGCTACGCTGCTTGCTTGGTTCATTGAATTACACTTAGTTGGAAAAGCTGGCTCAAATACTTAAGCCAAGTTGAAAACTTTTATTTAAATAGTATGCTTGATTAGCGCACATAAATATTTTCATATTTGATGCCAAAACTGCGTCTTACGAAAAGTTTTTCTTTAACAATTTCGTCTTTATGATTGTCTTTCTTGATTTGTCTTTCACGATCAATAAATATTAAAAATAGTTTTTATTTATGAAAGTGAGAGCACAAAAAAAAAACGCATTTAACTTTTACTTTTATTTTTAAATAGTTAAAAACATTAATAAATGGAAGAAAATCGTAGTTTCAACTGCGCAGCACAACATGAAGCCGCAAAATGTGGCAAAAAGATGTTGCGCTTGGCTATTTAATAATGACGCGCCACACTAAATTCAATCGCAGTTGGAAACGGCCAACTGAACATGGCTCTTAAAACTGTTTGCTGTTGACCCAGTTCGCATTGGAAGAATACGAAGAAGAACCATTTCCCCCAGCGCCCTATTATTCTTTTTTTTATGATTATTATTGTGCGAAGTAACAGAAACTTTATATATCGACTTGCAGCCATCGAAATTTCTTTTAATTCATTTAATTTGATTTGAGCCAACCAACTCAGGCGAGAACAGACATCAACGAAGCTTAGCCTTTGGCCAAACTTATTATTAAGTGTTTTTTGCTTCTATTTCCGTAATTTCTTTCTTATTTCGTTTTGCGTTCTACTACCTCTATATATATATATATATATGTATTTATATGCTGACCTGATTAAAGACAGGCACGCACACTCAGTCAACAAGTTGCGGAGCTCACTGACTCTGGTAGAAAGTGTCGCCACTCTCTTTTCTGTTAAGAGCTTTTGACATTTGTTGACCGCGTTGCAAGACGGCTTATTGAACTATCTAACTTGGGCCTGGGGATTGGGCTTGGACTTGGGATTGGCCTTTGTATTTTGGGGAGCCATGACGCGTCATGACGTTGCCTCTAATTGAAAAATAATAAAAGTCAACCAGTTTTCAAAGCTGTCTCTCAACTTTGACATACAAAATGGCTTTTGTCAAAAGTTCATTGAAACGCCATAAAACAACATCAAAATAATGTTGGTAAAAAGGTTTTCAAATATTTTGACAATGCCTGGCAACCAAAATGAGCTTTTAACTTCAGCTCGTTGTTAATTTATAACCAAACAGCGGAGAATTTTCGACTTTTATGTTTCCCCCAGTTTTTTTTTTTTTTTGTATTTATTTTGCTGTTGAAAAATGTAATTAAAACGTTAACAAAACAGAGGAAAAAAATTATAGCTGAGAATCTTCTCACATTTATGTTGTGTTGCTTGCCATTGTTGTGAAGGAAGCTGCCACAGATCATATGTAGATATTGTGTCTAAATAACAAAAAATATAACTTAATTAGAGTTTTGCATTCATTAGAGACTTCATTTTATTTGATTTCATAAGCCAAATACTGCAAGTCATCGCAAGATTCAAATGAAGTCTTAGATCTTTCGAAATTTTGGGCATTGTTGAAACACATATTAAGCTATGCATTCATTTGGTTTTAAATGTCTGGTTAGTGTTTACGAATGTAATTCTAAAAGTTGCTGATATTGATATTTGGATTTCAGTTAGCTTTGTTAACAAATGTAAGCACAAAGCCAAGTTTTTGTTTGAGCAGCGGGAGACGATTGCTTAATCAGCTTTGTGCAAATAAATATCAGCTATAATAAAAATTTTACTTGAGCGGCATTTTCAACTGCACAGCTGAATATGGACTTACCTAATACTTCAATTCATAAATAATTAGGGTTGCCTAATTATATACTCTTCGATCATGCTTAGTATTTGTTTTTTTTTTTCAAATTATGATTTTTCAGCGCCCTACATTTGGTCCAAGACTAAAAACACCATTTCCCCATTTCGAACTTTCAACAAGCGCTCTCTTGGCTAATTATTACACATTTACACAAAAAAAAAAAATAGCATAACAGCTACTACCACATGAAATTCAGTCATTTAACAATTTTTGACGCCCCATTTTGGGCCGAAGCTGCGCTAAATGGATTGCGCAGCTGGCCCAGCGGGCAGCGTGAAGGCCGCACCGGCATTTGGTGGAGCCAAGCTATTCGCTCTTCATGTCTCTTGACTGCATATACTGCATGGCATATTCATTTTACACGGATCTATGTCTGTAGCCACATATTATGACTAATAACGCTGTCGATTTGCATGCCACAAGGCAACAGCAGCACAGCAGCACAGCAGCATCAAGCAGCACAACAATTTCTTGGCAAAGAGCAAGCGAAACTGGTTTTGTTCGTGTTTCTACTCACAACAAACATGCGCTTTGCATTGCATTTGTTTTTTGTTTCTTTGTTGTTTGTTGTTTGTTGTAGTAGCAAAATGAAACAATTATTAAATGCTTTAGCCAGATCCGGTCTAAAACTGGAGCTGAGCTGCATATCTGTTGCAGAAATTAATTGATACGTATTCTCTCTCATCTCTTATCTCTTATAAAGCCCATTAATCTGACACAGGAATCGCATTTGTAAGCAGTCCTTCTTCAGTGCATGGGAATGGTTTTTGAATAGCTAATTATATGATACAGAGTAATCTGTGGGTTCTCAGAATATCTTACTATGGCTATTTATAGGTATGATTGTGTATTATAATAATTGGTCTTATCGATCCGAAAAGTGTATTCTTGATTTTTTTAATGAATGAATTCTGGCGTTGAAAAATGAGCTCCAGTCCATAAATTTGAATAAATTTACAGCAAGGTAGTTAAAATTGTCTTCTTCTTTTTTTTCGCAAACAAATCAAATCAGTTTACTGATTTTTTTTATATACTGAAAATCTATAACAAAAAATCGGCATTCCAAATAGTTTGTACGTCGTTTGCTTAGTGCTTAGCATAAATCATGTATTTATAATAATAATAATAATTTATTTAAGCAGCCTTGATCTGTTGGTCCATTGCAGCCATTGCAATTTGAGTTTGAAATTGTTTTGACCTCCGCTTAACCAAGTTAAGCAATCAATTTTCGGCCAATAACCAGATCGTCACAAATCGCGCAAATTGTTAAATGAACGTTTTGAGTTTTGGTCATTCCGGCACGTTCCGTAATTTGTAATTTGTAACTGATTTCCTGACCAACTGCGAACTGTGTGCTCAGTCGGCCAAAAGGCGTTCGATTTGACCATTTCTGTGTGTGTTGTTTTTCTTTTTATATACTTTTTTTTGTTGTTTTTATTTTGCCTAGTGTAGGTAATTGTTTTTGGTTAGCTCTTGATTAGCAGTGAGTTGAATGAACCTCGGCTTTGTCGATTCTTTTGAAATCTTCAGTGGTTTGCTTTGTTAACAGTTTTGCTGTTGAAACTTCCGCTGCCAATTGGCTGCAATTGGCCACACTTTTACGGACGGCGGCAGCTCAATGGGTTTAATTGAAAATTCATTTTGTTAATTTGTTGGCAATTATCGAGCACATTGATTGAGAGTGTTGCTGTCACAACTTTCACCATTCAAATGTCTGTCTTACAAATAGTAATTTCATAAATGACTTGACTTCTTTGCACTGCACAGCTGTCCATCTGTCTACCATGTTGCTATTCATCCCCGGCAATGAAACAATATCACAATCCTACTATAATATTTGGCCAAGCTGAACATTATGTTGCACACATACCTCTCAGGTGTAGGTAGGTGTAGGTGTAGGTGTTTGCTCGGACACGGTCCGATTTCTTTTTGTTTTGGTTTTCTATTTTGGTTTTTGTTTTCATAGTTCGACTACCGCTTTTGGCTATCTTGGCCTAAATTTGCATAATTTATGTAATTTTTGTCTTCTTTGTTTATTGACTCTCATCGCAATATAAACAAAAGCGAAATATTTTTAGCCCGAAGCTTCGATAATTTACCAGTCAGAGCATTTAATGTGCATAGTGTAAACGGCGAATATTGTTGTCGTTTTTTTTTTAGTCATTTTTGACTTTAATCTCTAGCTTATTTATTTGCCATAGTCAGCCATTTGACATTTGCTAGTTAACAGACAAATTATGAGAACGCATTGAGAACGTTTTCTAACAAGAGCACAAACATACATATGTTGTGAAGAACCGAGAAGTTGGAGCTGACTTCCCTCATGCTTTTTATAGCAAACCAGTTTTTATACCCTAGAGGGTATTCTAATTTTTCTTTTCGATTTATAAGGTATATCTATTCTTGATCAGCATCACAAGCAGAGTCGATATTGCCATGTCTCTCTGTCCGAATTTGTCTGTTTAAAAGCAGGACATAGGCCGAAGATCACCGGATCGGGCCACTATATCATGTAGCTGCTATTGGAACAATCAATGAGTTGGAGTGACATATAAGTCAACGCTTATTACGGTCAAGAAAGAGCGGTTATCTTGGGTATGCCGAGGATTGTATACCCTGTTAGACCGGAATTATTATGGTGATATCTAAATTATTATATTATTATAATATTAATATTTATAAGTAGATAAGAAGTAATAGTGTATAATAATTTTTTTTTTTAAATATTGATGTTTTTAATAAAATTCCACAAAATTTGTCTTACCTGACTGACTGAAGACATAAATATTATCGAGTCAAAAGCGTGAAGTAGCCATTAATCAGAGTCGTGCTTATTACAAGGGTATTCAATCATCGGCTAGCCTATAATTCTAATCAAAATCAGTTAAATTCCACTTCGCATTCAAAGTTGGCTGCACAATGGATGTCTCTGTTATCCGCTGGCTTCAGTTCAAGTCTGGCAGCACTTTCCCAGTGAACAGTGGCAACAGTTCTCCGATCGCAGCTGTACGGGAGAGTGCCTTGGATGACCTTGTTCCCACAGAACTGAGCCGTACTCTGGCTCTGGCCAAACCAGCACCATTCTGTTTAATTTACTTGACAACGATTTTTGTGTGTGCTGCGGTTTCATGTCATTTGTGTTTCACTTTGTTTCGCTTCGTTCGCAATCAGCAAAAGTGGAAGACGAACAAGGTAAATGGAAAAACTTAATCAAGCGACCGCAATACACAACTAAAAAAGTAATGAAATGAAAAAAGGTAGCCACGAGAAATTCAAATCACAGTCGGGTCTAATTTACGGTCTTGCCAGATAACTGAATCTGCAAGCGTTGCACGTCGCACACACAGCAATGTTGTTGTTGTTGTTCTTGTTGTTGTAGGTGTTGCTGCTGCTGCCGCGCTTGCTGCACCCACATTGTCTGCCATCTACCCAAACCGATCCGCCCCGATCCGATCGCGGCGTAGCTGTTGATTAACCGCCCACCTACTTTCCCGAAGTCATTCGTTCATGCCGTCATTCTGTCCAATCTGTCTGTCTAACTGGGCTTATC
Source organism: Drosophila cognata (assembly GCA_035041535.1). Classification (NCBI taxonomy): domain Eukaryota; kingdom Metazoa; phylum Arthropoda; class Insecta; order Diptera; family Drosophilidae; genus Drosophila; species Drosophila cognata. The sequence goes on from JAWNLC010000616.1 coordinate 762,946, forward strand.
ATTGGCTTGACGTTGTTTTTGTTTGGGTTTGCCTGACTGGCGGCCATTCAAGAGCTGGATTCTTAAGTGCCACATTTTGCTGCTACTATTGTTGCTGCTGCTGCTGCTGCTGCTGGTGCTGCTGTTGCACAAGCGCTGAGGCGTGTCAGGCCTGGCCTACGTTTTGGAGCTCTGCATGCATCATCATTGTTTCTCTTAACTTCTTTTTTTTTGCTCTCCCGTCCTAAATAAACAATTTTGCGGCTCTTGTGCTACTTCCACGCGAATTTGGCACACACACAGACGCTGCCTCATTGCGATTCCGTTCTGCCAGTTTGGCTGCCCCATCTTTGCCCGTTTGCTATTCACAGTGCTTAAATTTTGCCTAATGGCATTTTTATGCATTGCAAATTACGCTGCGAAATTTTGCAGTTAGGAATTTTTGTTTAGTCACACAACATGACAGCAAAAGTTGAGACCCCAATGCTAAACTGGAACAAAATGTTTCCTACTCAGCTTGGAGTGAAGGGAGTAGCTCAACTGACTTACGCTGCTCATCATCGCATACACATTTTATACATACATATGTACACATCTGAAGTGGGAAGTTAAATATATCTGGCTTAGGCTTGGCATCACTGCATTTCGATAACCATGCATAGTGTGCATTATAAATCAGTGTCTTATAGTAATATATAGGAAGCCAATCCTAAAATTATATAAAGTTGGAAATAAATAAATGATACTTGGTTGGGCACTGTTTAGCTTGGTTATATTAAGCCATGCTTTATCAGCTAGTGTCACTGTGGCATAACTAACCTACGATCCACAACCTCTCTCTTTGCTGTGCAACCTCCTCTCAGCGCACTCAGCGCTGTTATTAGTAACATAAACATTAATCAATTGTATTGTAACCACAAGACTGCACAGAAGTAGCAAAGATATACTATTAAATAAATATACACAAAAAGTGCAACAATCAAAAGCAACAAGTGCCTTTTCTGGTAAAAGAAGGAAGGAAGATCTGCCCCCCTACATATTCATGCACTACCAATGACAGTACCGCAAAATCAAGGTACCAATAGTTAAGCAAATACTGTAAAAAGTTTGGAAAAAAAAAACAGAATCTAAACATAAACTCGTTTTAGTTTGAGAACCTGTTTCATAGGGGCAAACATATATTAAAAATTGAATTAACCATTTTCAAACTCACTTTTTACAATAATTTCATAACAATGGAAAACATTTAAAGCTATTATCAAATATTTAAAGGAAGGAAAGGAATCTTTATAAAAAAATTATTTAATACTTTGTTTATCGATTGAAAAAACCTGTTTAATATGAACAAAAAAGCCCAATCAAAGCTGGGTAATATTCATTGAAAACTGAAATTGATTCATAATATTAATAATAATAAGAATCAGCTGCTGCTGAGCATTACGCACTCGTAACGATCATTGCGGCGCATTTAGAACATGTTATTGTTGCTATGTTGAATGTTGAATGATGAATGATGAAATCGTAAACAAGATAAACGCTGATTTATACAATTGTTGCACAACTAACAATAGCAAGAAATGTATTTATAGTGCGATTGCAAATGGCATTTTTGCATAATGACGATGACAACGATGAACTCGTCTTCAGTTCGTATAGTACAAATAATTTGGGGCTAGATGCAAACTTAATCAATTGCCACACAACCAAACATATAATTCGCAACAAGTTTTGCGGTTTTCCCACGAATTTGTATTGTTTGCTCGAGTGATTTGGCGATTTAGTGTGGTTAATGTTGCTGTTGTAGATGTTCGCCATTAAATGTCACCATATACACTGGTAAAAAAATGCGAAACAAGTAAATAAATTAAAGCATTTGGCCCAGTTACGACAACAGGAATGAATTGAATTCGAAAAGAAACTGCAAAAATCAAATTATTAGACCACAAAACTGGCCACAATTTGCCCGCAAGGCTGCAATTCGCTTTGAACATTTCATTAGAGCAGAAAATATGTTTTATAATGAGCTCAGCTGAATTTGCATAAAAAAAAGATAAATGAAAAAAAAAACAAAAGTGAAATAGAAGGCGTGCCACAAAGCACGAGATCAATTAATACCCACCTAGTCTTATATATGTATATACATACATATATACAGACACATACCCCCAACAGACAATATGGTATTAGTATTAGTATACTTATTGCCAGGGTTGGCTGGCATTCACTTTTTATGCCAGCAAAAGAAACTTCCTGCTGTGTGCTATGCAGCGAGTGAAAAGTTCCAGTTGCAAACGTCTCCCAAAAGCAACATTGCACAACTCCGCAGAATGGCCGGCAACAACTGGGTACAATAAACAATGCTATGCCAAGCTACAAAAAATTTCGTAAGCTTTCCGCAACAACAAATGGCCAAAAGGCAGCCTGAAGAAGCCACAAAAACAAAAATAAGTTGGCAATTGTGTAAAGCTGTATTGTGTGGGAGGAGTTGAATTCGAGTCGAGTCGCGTCGCGTCGCGTCGAGTTTTTGGCTTTTGGTCGCATCAGCTTCAGTCTCGACAATGGTTTGCACTTTGGGAAGAAAAACCAAATCAAAAAAAAAAAAAAAAAAAAAAAAAAAAAAAAATGTTAATGAATCTTTTAATTTGATTCGTGGCCAGACGAAAGTGAAAGCACGATTTGGAGTGTGTGTGTGTGTGTGTGTGTGTGTGTCTGTGTGTGTGTGTGTGTGTGTGCAAAATGTATGAATAGAAATGCGAGCGCGCCTTTTGTTTAAACTGTTCGTGCATTTCACACGCAAGTTTATTACACTTTCAACTTTGACTGTGCGAAAACTCACCACAAATGTTAACAAAATGTTTACTGCATGTTGCATTGTCTGAGTTGGTGGCGAAAGGTGCAACAACAAGTCGCTCGTTCAACGTTCAACAGTTATTGAGGAGAGCAACAAGTGCGCATACGTTTGGGTTAAAGTTGAGCCATAAACCAAACTAGTCATATAAAGTCAAATATTGATTTGATAACCCATGCAGAGAATATCAATTATTCGGTTTATTTGTCCATTTGAATGGCAATCGCAGTTGTTGCATGATTTATTGCTCTTAGCCGACAGCTCATAAATTAAATAGTTATGTTATTCACAATTTAAATGGTATTTTGTTTTGCTGCAACACACAGACTTATAAGCAAAAACCGTAGATACTTTTTAATATTAATGATATTCAAGCAGCACATAAGACCAACACAGTTGCCGCATCTTTGCCACAGAAGAAGAAGCTTAATCGACATTATCTGCATGTTTTTTAACTCTGTACGTGATTTTTTTCCATTTCGCAACAGTGCACAATGAATTTTTTTACTCATGCTTCAACATTGATTCACATATTTGCTAGATAACACTTCCTACGTCAATTATCACTCAGCTGTAGTTTAACATTGTTTATTTCTATCTTCGTTAGATAGACTAACTTTACTTGATCGCTTCATTCTTTGGCAACTAAAATTAACTTTATTTTTTTCCAATTGAGTAATTAACTTTAATTTTTAAGCAAATTCTGGTTTACTTCCTATGTTTTTGACATTCAAATGAGTTATAAACTGCATTCGATTTGGCTAATTCTTATTAATTAATCAATATTTACTTTTTAAAAATCAAATAATTTCTAGACTAATGTTATTAACAAAATCGACGCTAATATAAACAAATTGACCATAAAAATCGTTAATGCCGTTTGACAAGTATTTAAACATTTAAGCAAACAAAATTGTGATGAACATTGGTCTATTTCATCATATAGTTTTCATGGCTGATTTTTTATAGTTAGATGATGGCAATTTGACTCTGTTGTACATTTTCGGCGATCTTCCTTGTTGAATTATGCGTTTTGATTAATCTTTAGCTATTTTCAGGTATAGTTAATTATATTTTTGTGCAAAATGAAAATATTTTAGTTTTTGAACTGGTTGACGACCGGCTGATTGCTTACTTTGCCATTCACCTTGTGCCCAATGTACATACAAAATTATTAACGGGTGTCCAAGACAATCAGTATGAGATATTACTGATAAGCTGATAAGTCTTATCTGCTTCAGTGATTGTGATTTTTTTTTCTTTTCTTTAATTGCGTTGGAGACTTGCAAAAAGAAAGGAGCGTTTTCAGCGTTTTGCATTTCGATGTGCTGACCAAATTGCTGACCAGTTTGGTTTGCCAGCTCGTGAGGAATGGAGGCGCGCCATGCCCCACAAAATGTGGTAAGCGGCCATTTGGCAGCGGCAGCTATCAACAACAAAAAAAATGAAAATGATTTGTTTGCGGGGGCGTTTGCTGCTGCAGATTACGAATATTTACACTTATTATCTGTGATGAGTGTCGTTTCCCTTTCCACTGCTGTGTAACGCTCGGCAGTCGCACGATTTGCCGATTCGCTGCGTTGAAAAATATTAAATTGTAAATAAATACTAAAAAAAAAACAAAAAAAAAAAGCAAAAGCAAAAACAAAAACAAAACAAGAATTATGTTCGTGTGTCGCCGCTGTGATTGTTGTGTGTGCGTGTGTGTGTGTGCGTGTGTGTGTGGCTTGTTGTTGCTTTTTTTAATATTATTTTGTGCCTAGTACTCAAGCGCACCTCAGACGCTGCGGTCGGCGTTTAGCAGTCGGAAATGTCGTTTGACGTCGCATTCACTTTTGTTTTTGTTTTTGGTTTTCTGTTTTCTGCTTTTTAAGAATCGCGCGCACCTTTTGCCTTTTAGACCCGTACTAAATGAGCGCTGATTTTAGTACTAAATCGAACTGTGCGAAAGTTGGCAACGAAATTTGCCAAAACGAAACGCTTTCCACCAAATTGTTTGCCATTTGTGTATATATATCTAAATATTAATGTGCGTGTGTGTGTGCATGTGTTAATAGAACGCTTATCGCAGCTCACAGTTGTTATGTTATATATATATATATATGTATGTGAAAGATTGCAAATATAAAACGACATTTAACTCTGCTCTGACATGAGCTAAGTATGAACTCAGAGTGCCTTGGTGTTAAAATTTGTGAGATTTTAGCACATCGCTTAAGGATTACACACAAAACGAACGATCCGATTCTTAACGAACACAGGTGAGAAAGTTTCGATCACCAAGCACGGCTGCCGAAAGTTATCGTTTGTATATATAGTGGAAGTTGGACATAAGATAACAAATGTGTGTAATAATTGGAAACGTTAAAAAAGACAAATTGATGTATTTTTCAACTCTAGTAACTACTACTAAATGAAGCCTGAACAACAATTTAAATCTGAATGTGCTATAGGGCAATTTATGTCTATACTATACTATACTATACTATACTATACTTTATTAAAATGATGTCAAAGGTGTACTAAATGATGTGTAAATGCATTTGGCATTTGCATAAATTTATTTTATTGCATGACTCACACATTAAATTACCTTTCAATTATTTTGCATTGTCTTAATTTGCCACCAAAAAAAAGAAAAAAACCTTAAATATACAAATGTACAAAATGTGACAATACTTAATAACTGTCTGCTTTGCATTTGGTTACAAGTGCAGCAAATGCGAAAATGTCTTTAATATGCTAATACCACCACATATGCACACGTATTTGTTTCCCACTTTGGTCATACTTATAGCGATATAACAACGTAAAGTCCCGCGGCACTTGGCCAATGAGACAAGTGAGTCATGTGGACAGCGAGCACTGAGACACGCCCCAAAAACAAACGTGTTCCGTGTGCCAGAGATGCAAAGACATAGAGAGATACACTTTATCCAATAATTCATTTGAGCTTTATTGTTTATGAAAGGCCAACAAGAAATTGTACACAACAACAACAACAACAACTTATACGAACCAAAATAAACAGAGATTCATGCCCTGAAGGAAGCAAGAGCACAAAGCGAGAATGCACTAGTCGAGAGAGCGCGACTAGGAGATACCTTGCACTCAAGTTTGTTGCTGTAATAAGTCTCACCTCCTCAATTCAACAATTTCATATTTGTTTATATAAATCTGATATTGATGAAATTGCTACTGATGATTTCAAAAATATATGTTTAAAATTGTGATTTTTGATTGCAATCGAAAATGGATTCGAATCGATATTTGCAATACACGCAAAGCTATCAATGAATTGAATTGGATTTCAAGTCTTCAAGTCTCTTGTAGACTCGTCTAATGCTTATCAAGAATATATATATATACTGTTATATACCCTTGCACAACTTCGTTATACCCCTTTGACTTATCTTAAATATTGAATGGGTTCAGGGTATAAAAAACCATGCGTCGCCATGCCGGCAAAAACAAAATGTTAAACATTTTCCTAGCGCCTCTAGAGAGGGGAGTGTGGGGGAAGTTGGGAGAGAGAGAGAGATCTAAAGAGGGGCAATTGAACTTTTGCAATTAAAAGCTGCTGGCAGACGGAGCGTGATCTCCGCTAGAAGCCAGATGGCTACCAAGAATTTTTGTTCAAATTTTTTAGATTTCCGCAATTCCCGACCAAATCAACGTTCATATGTACATTATTCTGTACATATATATGTATACATATATATATGAATGATGTATGTATACATAACAACACATAACAACAACACTCAACCAAATCATCTAATTAAATAATTTATGCTTTTCGGTGAACTTTTCTTGTGCCCTTCCCGAGCCGTTAGAACTTAAAATGTGTTTTTTTATTGTACTTTGGGTTTTTTTTAGGCATTTTATTTATAGAAGCGAGCGTAATGTGACGCATTTCGTTTAATTTGGCATGTGGACTTATTTATTTATATATATATATAAATATATATATATATATATATATATATATATATTTTGTTTTTTGGGTGCTGCGTTTTTTATTTCGAGTGAATGACTTTTGTGTGCGCCTTTTTTTTAGTACATGTGACAATCTTTCAATTGGACAATTGCATCATATATATATATATATATATATATATGTATGTACATGTTTGTCTATATATTTATGTATGTATATGTATAATACGCCCTCCTCATGTATTTCTGTACTTTTTTTTTTGCACTGTCCAAGGTTCGACGCTGTTGAGCTTAGTGGGCCAGAATTTGATGGATGCATGCGTTAAAGCCATAAGTAAATAACTTCCGATTTATAATTATTATATAGGGTGTCTGCTTTGGCCAGTATTATGCCACGCACTTTTGCTTACCTTATCTTTAGCAAAAAAAAAGAACAACCCTATCATTTAAACAAAAGTCTCTATCGCTTGTACTAAAATACTGAGTAAAAAAAAGACAGCCTTCATTTTGGGGTTTAATATATTGTCTGGTTTCAGCGATAAGCTGCATAGGAAGCCAAAGATACAAGATTGATGTCATGCTCCTGATTTCTAATGCCAAACATGTGTCTTCTTTTTAATAATCTTTTCGTTTCGTTGTTGCTGCTTTTGTTGGACAGCTGTCAAACTGTTCGTCTTGTACTCCCATGTTGAGGTTGATTAATTGGGAAAGATATGTTGCATTTGCATGTCAGTTATGACAGCTCTTTCATATTTCATGTGGCAACGCAAAGAAAGTCGCATGAAAGTAAAAACTGATGAAACAACGTAAAATAAGCTGATCTAAAAAGCGTCAACATGTTTAGCAAATAATCTTTCAGCTGTTCAGCAAAAATCATTTATGTTTGTACTAAAAATGTACTAAATTGAGTTAGGAGATTTTTTACATTGATGGGTATGGTATATATATAGGTATATACAGCCTTGACGTTTATTGTTGGCCTAAAATCATGGTTGTCAACACAGTTATAAATATTCACATCTGCACTAAAAATATATATATATATTATATATATATATATTGTCGTAGTGCTGCTATTATGATTTCAAATGAGATTATTATACAATCTAGTTTGTATAATCGCATTTGCAATGGAACCACTTGACACTTGAGCCAAAAGCTGGCAGATATATGTGTAATCAATTATCAAATATCCAGTAATTAATACAAATACTTCTGGTCAACTCCTATTGCCTTGACAGATCGCATTTAATCGAGAACATCTATATATATATATAATTTGATTTTTTTTTTGTATTTTCGTGCGTAGCATGTTTATTGTGCAATATGTATTTCCAATCGATTTATAAATAACTTGAGTTTACATAGCACGAATTGCGAAACTGTAAACAACTGGTCCACAGACCCACAATGACGCTAGAGCAAAAAATATGCCCAGCCTATACTATATACAAATTTACTATATACGATTTACTTAAATGCCAACGGCTCCCTCGCAACCCTTTTGACATTGAAAAGTGCGCACGCTGAATTGGGTTATCGTAAAACTGTAAATTATACTATGTGTGCTGCCAATCATCGTGTGTGTGTGTGTGTGATGCAGCTGTAAACAAAGCAAACAACTTGCGAGTCGCCACTCAATTGCTGATCGCCCACGGGCACCGATTTTGAATTATTACATTTATATATGTATTTGCCATGAGCAAAGCACACACAAATAAAATTTATTCGCATTCAGCTGAATCAATTCGATGTGCCCCCAACCCAATAATCACCAATATCAAACTGAAATATGAAATTCAAATCCAGCTAAGGTTTTTCCTCTTGAGTTTTCTAGTTCTAATTGATTTTGCTTTGCAAATGTATTAGCCAAACTATAGATTATTGACTATAATTTGCAATTATGTATCAAATACAAACTATAATATACAAAAGTATATAAATATATAAATATAAGCATTTATTTCTGTTTTCTATTTGAGTTTAGTTGTAATTTTAAAAAACAACTTTTGCTATATTTTTTATATCTAATAAAGACTTGAATTCAGTATAAACTTCAAACACATTGCATATATCCAATCGTATAAGTCACTTGTTGAAAATGTACTAAAATTGAGTAGTTGAAAATGTGCTAAATGTACTAAAATACAATTTTGAAGTCATTCAAGCACAGCTCAATAAACGAAAGCAGTTTCTGCATCCGTTTTCGTATTAGCACCTGACTTGTAAAGTATTATAATTAGATCTGTACATCTAAATATAGATATGATGAGAGCTAAGATCAAAGAAAAGTAATGTTTGCAAAATCAGTTGCAAGGTAGCAATTAAGAAACACTCCCTGCCTTTTATGACTCCATTCTTATCAATATGTACTAATGTTGTTTTGCCATTGGTTTTGTTTTCTTTTTTCTTTTTTGTTCATTTTTTTTTATTGTTTACAGATATCATTTTCGCTTATCGAAAATACAACAAAAGTCTGTACCGAATGCTGCCGCCGAATTGCACAAAAAGTCAAAAGTTGTGCGATACGGCGACTGGAACTAAATGGTGCTAAATGCCCCAGTTGCATTCAATGAGGAGAACCTGAAGAATCAGAAACCGAACCGATGTGATACTTGGAGACTAAGCATTGCAAAAACGATATAAATACATTAGTATTTAGTATTAAGCTAAAGCTATTCAAAGCAAAACTGCAAAAAAGAAGAAACCACAAAAGACTACACACAAATAGGCTAAAAGGCTTGCCAAATTCAATATGGAACACTTGGATCTGGCGGGTTATCTAAACACACCCGTTACTTGGAACTTGGGGGCATTTGAACAGCAAGGTGAGTGCAAAAATAATTAATAGTTTTTATCGCTAATTATTATAAATAAATAGCAGCGGATACACATTTGGTTAATATTATAATTTGGTCAAGAACAACCGGCCAATATGGAAAATATGTACTCAATACCAATAATAGCCAATGTTTTGCGTCATTATCTATTGAAAAGATAATTTCAAGCTGGAATTTTATCAGCAAAGTCAACTTAACTTATATGATTGAGATTATGCCTAAGCAAAAGCCATTTCAAAAGTGCTAAAAGCCATTTGCACAAAGAACTTCTGCTGAGGCTGAACCGTGTCTCATCTATATTTATTCCGATTTCTGCTAAGGGATCTGTGTAATAAACCAAGTCCAATGTTGATCATTTTTGGTCATTATTAACACTATTTACCTAGGAATGAGTTTTGTGCAAATATATATAAAAAAAAAAAACAAAAAATAAAGAAAGAATCTTTTCAAAAATTGACTTTACAACATTATTATGATTATATGATAGAGGTCCGATGAGTACGATTCTAACATAGAAACGTGAATAGAGCAGATAGAGCTGATCTAGAATAAATTGACTTTATGAAGTCGACAACGTCTTCTAATTATAATACCCTCTATATAAGACTCTTATATTATTATTATTGATCATTTTCCAGCTGTATTCATTAAATAAATAATCAAATTTGTCCTAATGATAACAAAACATTTTAGTTATTCGGTGAATATTGGTATTATTCCGATAAATACAGCTTATAAAGTAAAACAGCTGTTTATTTAACCCTCTACTGCCCAAGATAGTCTTTATATGGCCCAAGTTTATTTCGTGCTCATTCGCCTCAAAATGCATTTCAATTGTAATTTAATTGTAATTTTGAAAAGTGCCAATTTCAAATGAATAAAAATATATCGAAAATGATCGCATTTGGATAAAATACAATATTCAAAATGAAGTTGCTTCAAAAGTTTTCTTTCTTGTAGTTCTTTCAAGAACATAAACTGGGCCCGCTTAAGTGCTGGGCACTATAGGGTTAATGGATGACTAGGCGAATCAGAAGACTGCATTTATGATTAATTTGCAAACAAATTAAAGACGCCGCCTTAATTAATAAAGCGACTTATAAAACGGTTCTCATTTATTAAGGATTTTGAGTAAGATTGAGAAAATGCTTGGAAGGGTTTACAATTTTCTAGTTGACTCAGCTTTGGAGCACTTGTGTAAAATGTGTGTAGGTCTGACTGCCCAGATGGTCAGCTTGGTCGCATTGGCAAACCCACACACACACACACACATATACACACACACATACACACTCTCGCACACACACACACACACATTTAGCTGCTGTTTGCCGGCACTTTATTAATAAATTGCATAATTAAGCCGCATGAATCATGCATGCCCTGGCAGCGATCCCGATAAGATTGTAGAAGCAGTTGCAGTTGCAGTTGCAGTTGCAATTTCAGTTGTTGTGAATGAAGACAACTGTGGGGCAGGCTGACTGTCGCGATGCGCTTCAGTTTTGCTGCAGGCACAGCTGGAGACGGTGCTGCAAAAGATGCGCAAGTGGCAAACACGACTACAAAGTGCGCCCATTAAAAATAATCTACTCTAATGGAATTAAAAATAAACATCCAAACTTGTATTTCCATCTCTCTCTCTCTCTCAGATGGCATTTACTTGTCCAGCTCGCGTCAAATGCTGGAGCCCATCTTGGAGGAGACATCAGAGGATGAGGAGCATGCGCAGAACAGCTGGAATGGCCACGAGCAGCGTGGCAGTTGTGGCGGCTTTTGGAGCTCCGCGGAGTCCGAAACGGGATCGGTCATAAGAGTCGAAATTACAAAGGGTGAGTCACAAAATCCGGGTACAGTGAACGCTCGCAAATAGCAACAACAGCAGATTACATTTATCTACTTTTACTTGATGTCATCTCATCTAAATTGGAGGCGTACTCATTTGCGAGGGTTCACTGTGCTTAGTGAAATACCTAAATAAATTACTCTATTAACTGACTGATTACCTTTTGCAGATATCGACGCCATTTCCGAACGTGACTTTGCCTGTCCGCCGAAACGTGCGCGTCGCTCCCAGGAGGAGCAACTGCAACAGCAGCAACAGCCGCAGCAGCCGCACAGTCTGGAGGATGTGGTGCAGCTGCGTCGTCCGCCGCCGCCACGCTACGATGCCGAGGCTCACAATAGTCTGGAACGCTTCCTGGCCCTGGAGGCCTGCTCCCGCGACAGCTACGGCAGTCAGGGACAGCGCAACAGCACCGGCAGCCGTCGTGGCGGCGGAGGATTCGAGGATTTCTACTCGGACAACGATTCGTATCATTCGCTGTCGCGCAGCTCGTCGCTGGTGCAGTTCGAGTCGCTGGAGCGCCAGTTGACGCTGCAGGAGCAGCACCAGAGCATGAGCAGTTTGGGCAACAGTTCACCATCGCTGCTCAGCTGTGAAACGGTGGCCGGCAGCAGCAGCTCCAATGTCAGCAGCGGCACACACAGCAACCCGGACAGCCGGCGAGGATCGGCCACATCGCTGCTGAAGCGCTACGAGTCGAGCGACGGACGTTTGCATCAAACGTACTACGAACTGCACAAACTGGACTTTGAGGAGCAGCAGCGGGAACTGTTTGGCGCCTGCAAGAGTCTCGTGCATCAGGCCGAAATCAAATCCGACTCTGAGTCGAGCAGCACATCGTCCACATCCAGCACAAGCAGCAGCGACAGCAGCGGTCACAGTTTACTCAGCGCATGTCCGGGCAAACAAGATGCTAGCGGTGGCCGACGGCTGCCCCTCAATTCGGCGGAGAATTTGTCTGAGGATTCGGGGTATTGTGAGCCGAGCACATTGCGACGCACCAAATCGAAAAGTATACCAAAGAATTTCGATAAACTCTGCGAGGAGGAGGAGGAACTGGAGCTGGAGGAGGCCGACGCTCTAAACTCCAATGATTTGTGTCAGACGAAAATAGTGCAGCAGACAAACGTGGACGAGACGCAATCACCAGCCTCCGCCTCCGCCTGCGTCTCCGTCTCCACCTCAGCATCAGCCTCAGCATCAACATCAGCGTCGTCAGCATCATCGCTGCTGCTTGCCTCTCCGACATCGTCTATAAATAGCTGCGAGAGCGGCGCAGCATCGCCGAGCGATTCGGCGACGTCAGCATCGTCGGTTGCCTCTTTCACTTGGCTGCGGAACAGTTTGCCCGATATACGCGAGCCGCGAGGTTCGTCGCCCAATTTGCTAACGGACAACAACAACAGCTACGTGCTGGCTACCAACAACGCAAACAACAACAACAACAACGACGACGACAGGAGCAGCAACAGCAACAGCAGCAGCGGCAGCAGCAGCTCCTCGCCAGTGTTGAGTCGAGAGGGAGCCGGGGGCTCATCCACATCGGTGCCCAACGAGCTGCAGCAGCTGGGCAGACGACGGCGCACACAGCAGCAACAGCGTCGTCAGCAACGTCGCCACGAGACGGGTGCCGGTGGTGGTGTGCACAGCTCTAGCGAGGATCTGGATCAGTTCGATTGCAGCAGTTTCAGTTTGCCGCGCATGCGACGCAGCTGCAGCTGGAACGATCGCGTCGGCCTGGGATCAGCAGCAGGAGCAGCAACAACAGGAGCGGGAGCGGGCAGTGGAGCTGGTTATCTGAATGCCAGCTATCAGAATCTGACGCTACTCGATTACACGGATCCAAGCGAGAATTGCAAGCGCGGTATGGATAAGCGCAAGCAGCGCATTAGCTCTGGCGACGATTGCGAGCAGATCATCTGCAAGGACAACTTTCTGCTGGACGAGCTGAGTCAGATCTACGACAAGAATGCCTCCATACTCAATGACAAGACGGCCGAGCAGGAGCTGCTCGAGCAGCGACCGGTGCGGGAAGTGTTCGAGTTGCAGCCGGAGGAGCAGAAGGAGGCAACGCCGCCGCCGCCGCAAGTGCAACATGTCCAGCTGACTATACGCAAGCCACCATCGCGTCAGAAGCGAACAAATCTGGATAAGGAATCTTTGCCTTCACCCACAATTGCCACCTCGCCACCCGTTGCGGCCGTCATTACTTTCAGCAGCTTTGGCAAGACATTCGATCAGGATCCCACCAATTTGCGCACCTCCTACGCCCAATCCTTGGAGCAGTGCAATTTTGAGTTGCCGGCAAAAAGTCAAAATGCTCAACTCACCACAGCCAAATCCAACACACGTGCGCTGCCTAAGCGACGCTTTCAAAGCTCGACGGCAAAGCAGCGCAGTCTGGTGAGTAGCACTCCGAATCTGTCAGCTTTTGACAGCGGCAGCCAGGAGGCAGAGGATGACATCTATGTCAGCAGTGCGCACAATTCGATGCATCAGTTGCCGCTGGCAGCAACTCAAGCGAAGCCTTTGGGCATACTGCTGCCAGCTGGTTCGCGCAATTCGTTCAGCAAGGAAGTGAGTTTTTGTCCGGTGGTGAGTAAGTATTGCTGGCAGGAGCAGTCATCGGAGGAGCCACAGGAAGAGCAGGCGACCAGCGACGAAGAGCAGCTAGATGACGATGACGATGAAGAACAGCTGCTGTTGGATAGCAACGATGCCACTGTTATTTATAACACCAAAGAGAACGAGAACATAGCAGTGCGCTACAATGAAGAGCAGCAGCTAAGAGCAAAACAGCAAGAGCAACTGCCAAAAGCGCAAGAGCATGAGGAACAGCCAAGAGAAACGCAAGAGCAACCGGAACAGCAAAGAGAGCAAGAGCAACAGCAACAGCAACAGCAAAGAGCACCAGAGAGCGTGATCGATGACAAGAGCATGGAGAGCGATGAGAACAACGAAAACATCGCCAGCATGGAAACGAAACAGCAGCAGACGACGAAAACATCGCCTCAGCCCGTTTCAGTTTCAAGCGTCGCTGCTGCCGTCAGTCTTGAAACGCGCGTCGACCCGAGCTCGTCAGTAACGCGCGCGATCGTTAAGCCAATTGTTACAACAATTACGCCAGTTACCGTTATAAGCGCACCACCTGCCACACGCCCTCTCAGCCTGCATTTGCCCATATTGAGCGAACCGCCCACAAATCGTGCCCATCAAATACTCTACGCATCGCAGCAGCTGCTGCAGCGTTACGACGACACCCACGAGGACAACAATTTCGACAAATTCGGCAACATGCCAAAGTCACAGGCTGTAATGCCGACTTCCGTTTCCGCGTCCGTTTCCAGCAACAACAATGAATCGCCGCTAAAGCAGCGCAGTGCGAACAAAACGGACGAGAAACATCCCAGCTCCAAAAGTTTTCTCTCTCGCTTTGCACACGGCTTGCGCTTCTCCTTGCGACGCAAGAAGAAACAGCAACAACAACAACAGCAGCAGCAACAACAACAACAACAGCAGCAGCCCAAACATACAGCAAGCAATGGGAATGCGCAGGATTTCATTTATATACCGCTAAAGCCGCCGCGCAGCAGCAACAGCACTGCTCACGATGAGAGCAACGCCTCCGAGGCGAGCACTGTTAGCGCTAACAGTCGCCAATTAACACAAGCAACAGCTGCTGATGCAGAGCAAGAACAGTCAAAAACATCGACACTGCAAAAGCTTGTCACTGGTAAGCCGCCGTTGCCAAAGCTGCCGCCACGACAAACGCATGCGCCTGCAAATAGTGTTGCCCATGTCGCAAGTCCCTCGAGTGCTGCCCATGCGGAGAGTAATGCTCTCTTTTTGGATGCCGAACGGCAGCAATATGCCGCATTTGCCGCACAGTTGACACACGGCCAGTTGCGCGAAATGTCTGAACGGGATATGGCTCGGGACAGCGAATCGCCGTCGCGCGCCAGCGTCGCCCAAAAGACGCAAATGTTCAATCAGCTGGGTGGTCCGCAGACAGCCGGCTTCAAGCCGCGACCAGTCACCATGGTGACAGCCATTCCGGTGGCTGTTTCACCCATCCACGACGACGATAGTGGTAAAATGGGTCTAATCGAAACCAATTTGGACACACACGAAACGGTTATATCGGGCAAGACACGTTCCCTGATGGACATCACCTGCAATCCAACCCAACAACAACAGCAGCAGCAGCAACACAAACGTTATCTCGTCAAGCGACTGAATGTCACCAGTGCCACCTACAACATGGATAATGATGACGATGACGATGATGAGGATGATGTCGACAGTCGCAGGAACCGTATCAAAACATCTTCGCAGGCGGGCGGCGTTCAAATTGCTTCCGTGCGAAGACCGCACAAAAGCATGGAATTTCTGTTGGACAAGGAGAATCAAAAGAATGTTTTGGTGAGCAGCCCACAAAATCTGTGCATAACAATACACAATTCTGTACATCTAATATATACCGTGTACATACATATATATTTAACACCTCCTTTTATCTGAACCGCCCTTGGGGCACACACACCACACAATACTTACTACTTGCCCATAGTTTTTATGGCTTTTGTCTCGGGCAACGCCATCAACGCCCTCCCCTCTTTAATGGCTTTTAGACGCTCCATTATTGCTTAATATTCGTTGGCCAACAGTGGAGGAAGGTTCTATATACTGTGACACTCGACATGACTTCGGATCTAGTTTTGCTAAATTTAGGAAAAACAAAAATTCGAATTTCATTTCATTTTCAGTTGATGAAATATTTAATAACTTAATTTGTTTCAAGCTCGAAGTGTTGCAGATTATATTTGACATAGACTGAATATTTTATATAATCTTTGAAAAGATTTCCGTTTGTTCTCTGGCTATCTGAATTTTTTTTAATAGTTTCTAATTTTTCCCTTTCAATTTCAAAAATATCCATATGCCCAGCCAATTTCTAAGTTGAAATCTGTTATTTATTTCAAATAAAAAAATAAAATATTAATTGCAATATTAAATTCTTTTTAGTGTATATCACATTTTGGCTATACCCAATAAATTTATAAAAGGGTATTTCAAGTTCGTTGTAGTTTTCTTTTTTCTATTACAAGATTAACATAACTGTTTTTTTTTTGCGATTCCATGTTATTTTCGCTTATTGTGTGAATTATGCATACGACATGATTTCCATTCATTCACACTCTGCCTCTCACACCCTCCCACTTTCGCCTTCGCTCTTATTCTTTCGTTTCCAATTGAGCGCAGCTTTGATCTTCCTTATGGCTGTTAATTGATTTCGTCATTTACAGCCGGCTCATGACACTTCCAGCCCCACCCTGTCTTTCCCCGCTTGCTAGCTGTTAACTCACTCGCGCGTAACAGATAAAAAGAAAACTGAAATTTGTGTCATTTTCATTTTTTTTCGTTTTTCACTCGTTTTCGCTTTGAGGGCGCTTCCTCTGCTTAATGCTCGTCGCATTTGCATTAACATTAACATTGTTCGTGTCCTTTTTCACCCACGATTCGCTCGGTAATCGGCTTTGGCGCATGGACGCGTTTTAAAACGCGCACAAATAGCCTTGAGTGGGATGTCGGCTGGATTATGATTTATTAGATATTTTCATAGTTTATGTGTATAAATAAGTATGTATGAATGTATGTGTGTGTTTGTGTGTGTGTGTTTGTGTGTGTGTGTGTGTCCTCAAATCGATGTTATTGTTCTTCTCGGAATTTACTCATCATTTCCTTGGCGCTCAACAAATAACATCCAATTTCATAATATCTTCCAGCAGAGACAATGACCAATTGACCTTTATTCTACACTGTATACATATATATATATTGTATATAATATGTGCAATGACTTCTGGCTACACCCTCTTTTTGGGTCGACCCTTATTAGATTTGGCCTACACAATTTGTTGCTCATTATGTTAATCAAGTTGTTGTTTATTTTGGGTCCGACTGACAATTTACAAAATGAAAAGCTTTGCAGAATAATTTTTGTACATCTTATGGTCAGCTTTAAACATTGTTACACTTTATGTTGGACGCCAATTCCATGGCGATTATGAAGTTCTTTTATCAGCTCAGTTATTTTTATGGCCCTCATTGTTTCTTGAAATTTTTGCATTAAATTTACCAAGAATTTTTTTGGCTTTTGCGTATTTATTTTATAAATAGAATCAATTTTATATAAATCACTAGATGACTCAATATTGCTCACCAAACATGAAAGAATTCAGTAAGCAAATAAAATGGATAAACAAGTAAACCGAATTTCCAAAATTTTTACTTGAAATATTTTTGAGAATACTTTCATGCATATAAATATATATATGCAGAGGTTGCTAAAAAAAAACTGTAGAACTTTTCGATTATATTCAAGAAATGATTCTATACAATAAAGAAATTTATTTTAATTAATTGTCCTAAAATAAAATTACAATGTCAATAATCATGTCTTGGCGAAAACTGGAATTCTATGTTAACCATAAAATTTTTATTGATATGCCTACTGAAATATATTCGGCTTAATATATATTTATTTTTCTTAGGGCGTTGAGGCTCCGATACGCCTCATTTACACATTAATTTAATTTATTAGTATTGATACAAAGAAACTGCCATAAAACTGCGCCCTTTTTGGCGTATTTTCGTCTATTTCTTGTGCTCAACTCCCACGTTTGGCTGAAGCCAAAACTTTCGCCCCGATTTCCGCTAAAACTTAACTGCATATATATGTATTTAGTTCACACATACATACAAACGTATTTGTTTGCTCTAGCGGAAATATTTTTATTATTGTTGTCATTCTCGTTGCGCTTGACAGTTGTCGACATGTGAAATAATAATGACAAATAATAATAACTATGAAGAAAGCAAAACATAGAAATTATGTTGTCGCCAGGCATACAAATTAAAAACATAATTAAAAATCAGTATTATAATCTCTGCTCAGTCTTGTAATGTAAACAAAAAACAAATCGCAAACAACTGGAAAATCTCGTTCTCTTCTCTAATCCCCGACAGAAAAGCGTGCCAGATTTGTTTTCTTTTTCTTGTTTGTTTTCTTATTGTTTTTGTTTTCGGCCACTGTGCTTGCTTATTACCTTTGTCAAACTGTGTATTTACTGCTTGTACGTATGTGTGTGTGTATAAGTGTGTACACATTTACTTATCTTTGCGTGTATTTCCTTGTCGCCTGATAAAGCACAAAAAAATCAACACTCCCCAACAACCTACCTCCCCGCCCAACGTGCTTTGAATTGTCCGCTGCGTTTAGATTTCAGTTTCATCAAATATTTGCTGTTAACAGTGTTGTAAATATTGAAGGCAAAGGGGAATGTAAAAAAACATCGCACAAGGCGGGCGCTTGGCCGTCAGCCAAAAGAGCGGTGGAGACTGAGATCAGTGGTCTCTCTGTCACAGTAAGTTTTACAAGTGCTGTTATTACATTGTTGCCTGACTGTTAAACTAACATGATCAGAGAGCAGAAAGCAGAGAGCAGTCGTTAGTGATCCACATCTGTTCCATTACATAATCTGGCAGAGCTGTTTGTTTCTGCTGGACTGCTAGCTGCTGTAACTTTAACAACTGCACAATGTTGTGCTCTTATCTGTGCTCTCTTTGCTTTGTGCGCGCTCTCTCTCTCTCTCTTATGACTGGCAGCTGTTATGCGATCGATCTCTTTGTATCAATTTCTACCTGTTTCTGTTGGCCATGCGGAAAGCGTCTTATCTTTGGTAACATTTGTACAATCGTTTGTACGTTTACTTTGCCTTATTTGTTGCGCTTCAACGAGTGCACATCTGAAACATTGACAGCCATCTTGCTCTCACCTGCGCGCACCTAAAATGTCAAAGTGATCGCGACGAAAATAGCGAAAAATGCAACTTGCTTTGCTTCTTTCTTCTTTTTTGTCATAGTTGCGGAAAAAGTCAAATTGAAATTACAGCAAGTTAATAAAAACCGCTTTCTTTTAAATAGTTGACAAGTCGCAGACATTGCGCCAATAATTTGTGCAGTCATTGTTTTTACATTTTCTTTTATATTTTGCAAGTAATTAAAATACTTCAATATTTAGTGCTTAGCTGAGCTCATGGCTTAAGCATTTTCATTGTCTCGTAAACGCTGTAATTTATTCAAATTAAAACGGCATTTTGTCTGCCTTGAAATGTGCCCCGCTCGCTTTACACTCGCTTCCCACACATTGTGCACAGTGTGCACAGAAAGTGCGCACAAGGCAGGAAATTTAATTAATTGAAGTTTATTTTTCGTACATCTCATTTGCGCTGAGAGTTTTGTTTGTGCTTAGTTCGCCACTTGCGCTTGCCACACTTTATTTTATTTTTCACACGCCTTTAATTTCACTTCCATTTCGTTCGCAGTGTGTTATTTTAATTTTTTGCGTAAACATTTGAGAAACCAACAAAACTGACAAACAATTTCAATTTTTTTGTTTTGGACTTTTTTTTTTTTTGTTTTGCCCTCAACTGTTGAACGCAAATCAATTTGACTGTTATTGTTATTTGTTGTTGTTGTTGTTGTTGTAAAGGAAATGTGTGGGCGCTTTTCAGTTTTCCCCGGTTTGCGCAGTTTCTTGGGCGCAGCTGATCTTAAGAAAACAATTTGCTCGAAATTCATTGTAGCTAATTGATGAATTTTGTATTTTTTTAGGCGCGAGCTGATTCAATTGGGCCAAGCTCACACTTAAGTTGAACTAACTTCGAAATTAGAAAATAAGTTTTTCAATTTTTATACATATTTTAATATTACATAAAAACAATGTTCAAATTGTACTAATATATAGTTTTGGCATCATATATGCTTTAGCTCTATATGCAAAAATAATAATGCCAAATTCTTAGATTCTTGCGTTAGTTTCTTAGATTTCGAATGATTTATTTTGAATTCTATAAACAAATTAATGGTTTTACTTATTCTAGTATTTATTTGGCAAACACATTAAGCCAATGCACATATAAACATTTATTTCTATACTTTACGGCCAAGTTCTTGTACAGCTTTACTTTTTATCTGTATTCTGTGTTTGTTTTCGGCCATTCCATTCGCACCCCAAATGGCGTTCATCGTTTGCCACAAGACATGCAAATTATAATGCCAATAAAAACCAATTTGTTATATACTTGGGCTCTTATTTCTCATTTATTTAAATTTTTTTTATTTCCGCTAAATGTCATATCGTTTTACGAGTTGGCCAAAAATGCGATCTACTTTTTGGGCTAGTCATCTGACACGAAACCATAAACGCTTCTGATTTAAACACACTTCGCACAGGCATTGAGTCACCTTTTTGCACCAGATATGTTGAAAAATATATGGATATATATGCGAATATGTATGTATTGCATATTGATTAACTCAACAACTGATTTTCAACGATTTTACGCAGTTTGTTGCCACATTTAACGAGCTGTTAATTTAGTACGGCCAAGTAAAGTAATGAAAAAATAATAATATTTGTACATTTTGCGAAATGAACTTGCCACCTAAAAGTAATAGAGTATAGAACCTCCCCCTCCCCCCCCCAGCTGATGTGAAAAACAATTTGCACATGCCATCAAATTTGAATACTTAAAGAAAAAGCAAAAATGAATATATAGATATATATATATGTGTATATATATATATATTTGCTACGAGATTTGTGTATGCTGGAATTTTAAGCTGGTTGCAGCTTGTTTTTGTTTATTATCGAATTTGTGGCCTTTTGGATTTTGTTTAACAGGCAAGTGGCCAACACTCTAGACTTGTTTCTACACTTGTTGTTCTGTGACTATTTTTAGCCATTGTCTATAATAAAAAAATTATGATAAATTATTGGCAGTGGGGCCAGCTGTGTGTTTACCTATCTATGTAGACAACGGACAAAGAACTCACGCACAGCTATTCATATGATTCACATCTCTAGTTGTTGATCCATTCAACTAGTAATCAAATGCTGAGTAATTTATGTCTGAGTCCAACGCCAGATATAAAGTTGTCTCGCCAGAGTCATGCAATTAGTCAGATGTCCAATTAAAAGACGCAAGTAAAAACTATATGCAAAAAAAAATAAAAATATAAACAAATCCGTGCCACATTTTCACATATGCATTTCACACTTGAGGATATATTAAAACCAAAACCTTTTACAACCTTTGGCTTGAAGTGGCTCTAAGCTGTGCACAAAAACCAACCACGTCAAGATATGCGGAAGTTGCAGTTGCATAAAATCAAAAGGGTGCCACAACAAAAAAGGAAAACAAAAAATGTCGAGCAAAAGGTTAAAGGACTTTATTATGTCGCGTTGCCAGCGGAATTGGCACAAGAAGGGTCTCTGGGCCTAAGTCACGGGATGCGTCCTCTTTGTGGGCATTTAAAGGCGGCTGCCAGCTGCCGTCATTGTTCTAACTAGAGTGAGAGGGAGAGAGGTAGAGAAAGAGAGGGAGAGGGAGCACAAAAAGAAAGGCACGGCTTTATTTTTAGTGCCACAAACCCTTTAGTTGTGTTTAATTTCACTCAGCACTTTGGGCGAGGCTTTAATTGTTGAGTTACAGTTATGAACTCTGCTTTAAACTGGATTAACATGAGTTATATTCTTAGCCAAAAGAGACTAACGCTAAAGGAAACGTAATAAAAGAACTAAAATATGTGAAAAATATTCATGGAAATTAGCAAAAGAGTTGCAAACGCTAATTGCCAAGTTTGTCTGAAACATAGATTATTTTATTAATCAATTGGTAAATACAGCCGATAATAATTGGTATTACAAATTATAATCATTTATTATCGAAGTTGTTGCTGTTCAGCAAGATAAAAGTTGTACGAACAAATTTATTAACCCTAACAGCCTGATTGTTATCATTTCAGTTAATACTTTGCCCCGGCTCATAACATTTTTATCTAATAATCAACTGAATAGATAAATTGTGCGACAATAAAATGGTTCAGAAAGCATTTGATTAAACAATGGCATTTCTGAGAGAACATCTGAAACGATGACATCATCATCGAGTCTGATTGATTACTGCTTTGATTATTCGTTTCATTGTTCATCCTCTGAATGAGCACTGTGTTTATTACTATTTAAAGGTCACTGAACTCGCCACGAACAATGCTAAGCCCAGTGGCCAGAAGAGGATACTTCAAAGTATTTTGCACTCTTTCATCGGCAACTTATTTTTGGCACTTATTCATCAACTGTTTTTTTTTGATTGCTTAAGAATTTCTAAAGCTGCCACAGTTGGCTGCAACATTTGGGAGTTTTTCATGTCAAATATTTGTATTATTTTTATTATTTATTATATATATATATATATATATATACTGGATAATATAAGTATGATTTGAGTCTGCTAAAATTTAAAATAAATGTTTATAAATTGAATCTAAGTTTTCAATGCTAGTTATAATTATGATAATATATTAATGTGTAATTTGTATATATTGATTTGGCTCAGTGTAGTTATCTGCAAATGAATCTATTGGTTTGGCTGCAAATTTTCCTGTTGGCGGCCAAACCTACAAAGTTGCTCATTTGAATTTTAGCTTGGCCTCAAACTGGGTTAACACGACCAGGCTCGAGTGTGTGTGTGTGTGTGGGCCAATGGCAAACAAATTATCTTAACAGCCAATGTCCAAGGCTAAACGACAGCAATGCTGATTGGAAAACACACACACACACACACACACGCACACACTCAGGCACAGCACAACAATGTCAGCTGCTTTCCCGTTTTTTGCCCTCTCTTTGGAAAAAATGCACACCTGCCTTGAGCCGAGCTGCGTGAACAGCAAGCGGCGCATAGTTCAACATAACAACAACTGCAATGGGCACATATGTACATCATGCATTCATACATACATACATACATACTTACATACAATGTATGCGTATGTATGTATGTGGAAAGAGGGGCAAACAAATAACGCGCACTTCCTTTTCCGCTGCTGTATGACTACCCCGAACAGCCCCTCACCTTGCTGGCATTCCAAAAATAGTCGCACACTTTGCCGCTCGGCATTGTTGTTGTAGTTGTTCTTGTTCTTGTTGTTGTTGTTGTTGCTGTTGCTGTTGGCATTTTCATATAAATCACATTTAAATGTGCCGCATCTTTCAGTCAAATATTCTGCC
Organism: Drosophila cognata; assembly: GCA_035041535.1. NCBI lineage: Eukaryota > Metazoa > Arthropoda > Insecta > Diptera > Drosophilidae > Drosophila > Drosophila cognata. The sequence continues at coordinate 786,531 of JAWNLC010000616.1, forward strand.
GCCCTGTTTTCTGGTTGCATTTTTGTTTACCTTTTTTGTGTTGTGTGCCATATGTTGAGAGTTGCAGCGAGATATAAAAAAGCGAGCGAGACACTGAGATCTCCATATACTTTGTTATGTAAAGCGCACACATATATATATCTATATACATATGTATCTATTACATATATATCTATATACATATATATCTATATACATATGTGTGTAAGCATTTAGTAAATTATGCATGCCCCTAGTTCTCCCTCACTCTCTCTCTGTCTCTGTCTCTGTCAATCTCTCTGTTCGAGTCGTATGGCATTTGGCATTTTGGTTTGCCCTACCAGCGTTTGAGGCGGGTATTTGTTATCTTTCAATGGGTTTGTCTGAGGTGTAGCGAAGAAATGCCACACGCGATCAATCATAAAGAACTGACAAAAAAATTTGTTTGGTTTTTGACCTCTGACATTGTCAGTTTGTTGTCGACTTAATGCACTTAAAAGGGCTGCTTTTTCAATTGTTCTTCTATTTTGTATAAAAAGCATTGTTAAACACCACTCATCACAATTGAAACGTTCTATAAAATATATTCCTATCCATCTTGACTTAAAATTCATAACTTTAATTGAAATAAATATGTACTTTGACCACTGGCTATAACTTGCTCCGCTCCTGCTCTTTGCCTTGCTCTCGATTTAATTAGTTCTTCAGTTAAGTAATTGCTGTTTCAACATTTGACTTTAATTTTAAGTAAAATGATCTTCAAAATGCTTTTATTACTGCAACTTATAATAATTGCCAGAAGTTCTTGCTGTTGTCTGTAATCCAATCAACGATTTAATCACAAGTATTTTACATCATTTACATCTTACATCTTTAAATCGCTTTTTGCGTTATTTTTGCTGGACATCATAAATACTTGCGATAGCTTGTGCGTCATCACGCTTATCTGCAGCAGAAATTCTTGCCGCATACCATTCAATTTTCATCAGCTTAGGGCATACAGCACAGCATATGCTCGGTTTATGTAAGATCCCCCCCCCCGACTTTTCCCACTTCTTTACCGCTCAATTCGATGTCAGTTGCCAGCATTTCCTTGCGGGGTTTATTTACAGTGACACATGCAAATGGAAATGACATTTGCGTCTCGCCTTCGCCTGCAGAGTTTTTCTCCTCCGCTGCAGCCCGCCTGCTCCTCCTCCACGTGAGCATCTAAAAGGTCAGCTTGTGTGGCGCTCCGTCTCTGCGCTGGCGACTACAGAACCGATTCGCCTGGGGAGCTTCTCCCGGCTAAGTGAATTGAAATAAAATGTAAATTATTTGTATTTGGTCGTTAGACATACATTTACATCCACATATATATTTAGATAGTGAGGGTCGCTCATTAGCCGAGGGGAGGGGAGCGGACTGCACATCAGCTCAGCGTGGCGTGAAGTGCATTTGATAAATGCGTGGCACGTGTTGTCCTCGGTCTCCAGGTTGTTGTTGAAACATTTACAGTTGCTGTCAGAACTCCATTTGGTAGCTAGCCAACTTGTTGGTCCCATTTGAATACAGTACCTATTTGCTGCTACCATTTGTGGGTTCTGGCCATAAGCATAGCTTGGGCCCAGCACATTTGTTTGCCTGTCATCAAGTACGTAAGTAGTGAAAGAGGCATGACAATGGCTCTTTGCCTCGAATGCCACTTCACACGGACAGTCAGTCAAACAAACAGACAGACAGACAGTTGACAGTTGTCTATCTGTCTGTTTGCCTGCCTGCCTGTCTGTCTGTCTGTCTGGCTGTCTCTCCCGTAATTTGCGTTCTTTTTGCCCATGCTTTACATGTAATTATGACATGACCGCTTAATTGCAATCAACAGGAAGCACAAAATGCACAGATGCAGTTATGGATGCCATATGCGATAGCTGACCTAACTGCTCATAATTATAGTCAGAACTTGCTTACCCTCGGCCCGAAAGTACCTGCCCCAGCCAAGTCGATTAGCTTGCTGGCATATAAGGGAACAAAGTAGAGAAAAAAATATAAACTAAATATTTAATGGCTTTGCAAAGACTAAATTCTGACAAAGTCGCATTTAAAAAATGATTAATTATAATATTATTTATATGTAAATATTTAATAGTTTATTCGTTTAAATAAAAAAATTGCTTAAGATATATATTTAAATTGAAATGATGTAAACATTTTTGAAATCACATAAGTTGATCAGGATGTAAATGGCATTTAGTCCTTTGGTCCTCGAACTACTTCATTATGTGCTTTTTACCCATTTTGAAATGTGCATCAGAAATCGTTCAACGCTGATAGGCAGAATTGCATTATTACGCCCAAAGAGCGCAACTTCGAGTTGAGCACATTTAACTGGACTTTTTTCGGAGCCCCCTTTAACGACTTAGTCGCCCACATCCGCTTCCGTTTTGCAGTCACGTCACCTCCGAGGGTTAAGTTCTTTTTTTTATTACCCTTTTTGCCAGGGTTGCTGGCGTTCAAATCAATAGCAACGGGCAAACAAGAAACTTTTTTGTTAGTTGGCCAGGGCAACTGAGGGAGCCGGGCTCAACAGTTTGTCAATTCATCAAGCAAACAGGCAGTCCTTACACAATGGCCAAGTATTATGTGGAATGTGTCAGTGACCTCCAGCCATGGCTGACCACAGACACCGCTGGTCAGCCAGGTGTTCCCCTGTGCTCCATGCACCCCCCGGGCGCCTCAAGTGCAGTCAGGCATAATTTACCAGTTTTTTTCTATATTTTTTTCGTTTGAATAAATTCTTAAATTGTTGCCAGAATGTTACAAATTGTGTTTGAAAGGGGTTGCATTTGGACTTGGGGTTCAGGCGAGTGTGTTGAGCACGTTATTGGTGGTTGATTGCGAAGATATAATCTACATACGTTTATGCACACACACACATGTTAAATGATATGTTGCTTATGCAGGCTGCATAACCGAAGTACACATTGTTGTAGTGATAGTTATGAATGATGAAAGTTAATCAAGTTGAATAACAGCTGAAAAGCTGAACAAAACATGATTTTTCACTTAGTTCTCTAGAATTTCCGGGTTTCATTCTGGACATGCACTCATCATTGCCAGATTTACGTGTCATTTCCAACATTTGTATACGTATTTGTTGCACAACAATTACCCATTAACCATTGATTACTGTGCCATTAAAAAAATATGATCAAATCATTTTGAGGTTTAGTTTAGATGTTTAGATTTTGCCTCATTTCATTTCTGTTTATAAATAAAAGTTTTCTGTGTTGGAAAAATCTTTGTGTCATTTCTAGATTTTTTATGAATCAGCAGATTTGGTTTATTCTCATTAGTTTCTCAACTCATACTAATCTTTTATAGATTGGAGTAAACTACTCCCCGACTTTAGATAGACTTGTATGGAAAAATTTAAATTCGGCCTTCCCCGCTTAGTCGACTTCCTCCTGTCTACGCCCTTGGCTGCAACTATAACTTAACCATGAAGTACCTTTCCCACACACTTGGATCAATTGATTGGGCTTTTCTCAAAGTCGATGTTTAATTTTCAGTATTAGCCAGTATTACTGTATCTGCTGACCTCGTTGCCGGCTGTTGCCCCACATTTGCACTAAGTGTTACTTAGTAGTCTATATTACACATACGCTCCATTGACCCAATGTCGTTTGAAAACTGGTTTGCCGCTGCTGTTGTTGCCTTCAATTGCACAAATGATTGTGTGCATACAATGAATAGAGAGATATTTGCCTGACCGTGTGTGTTTATACTTACTTCTGTGCACATCCAGAGATACATCCGCTGCCCAAATAGCACGCCATGTCTGACTTAATTCACATTGATTTGACTGCGCCAGCTCCGTCATATGTCAAATCAACTATCATCCATCAACACATTGCATCACAGCTTGTTGTGCTGATGGAATTGAGGTGTTCGGGTGGCGGAACAGACTGTCAAATAATAATAATAATAAAACTGGCAATAACGCTGCCAAGGTCAGGCATACAAATAGTTGGCCAGGCCAGTTAAGTAGTCGCTGCCAGAGACCCACCCACCCATCCAATCAAACAGCCTCACACCCTCCACACTCTGTCAGCATGATTGATGACAGTCAAATATTTGAGCTCGTGCAATTGAATTACGATTCTGCAAAGTTCATAAAATTGCCATTTCTGTTGTGGATACAAAAGCAAAACGCTCTTCAAAAATTATTGCATATTTATTTATAAAACGCTTAGCATTGCTAAGTTGTTGTTGTTGTTCGTTTTGCTGGCTTTGTAAACAACTAAAAGGCGACTCAGTGTATATATGCAAGTATTTGTTTACCATAGTGTGACTTGATGTGTGTGTTTGTAATAGAACTCGTTTATTGAAATTCCAGTCGTGTCTGCGACGTTATGTGATAATGACTGAGTCAGACTTACGCAACGCTCCGGGGCTCTTGATATATGAACACTGAACACTGAACACTGAACAGAGAACACTTTCCAGAGGGTCACCTAATTAATTGCGTTATTAATTAACGTTAAATGTTGATTAACATTTCTGATTCATTTATATAATCAGATTCTCAATTATTTCATTATTTTATATATTCAGACTTTCAATTATTTCAAATGTGCCTGAATTTAAATATGATTTCGTTTTTGAAAAGCAGAAAATATTTGATATTTTTTTATTTGCATGGTTTCTAAGCTAAAAATATTTGTGTATTATTTTCTACCATTTAAAAACTTGGATAACTTATCCAAGTTCTTCAGATTAACTATGTCAATAGCTTCACACTCTGTGGTCTCTCACAGCTATTATTTAACTAAATTAAGCTGATGTAATCGGTTTCTCCAACTATCTCTATTTACACCTTTCTCTAATTGAATCTTTTACAAACTCGCACACCAAAACTTTAATTGTTATGACATGAATGTTTGCTGAACCATGACACTTCAAGACACTTGCCAATAAGCAGTAATAATTGTTATCTAAATCAAAATGATGAAGTGGAGAATGCATTGCTCAATCGACCCTCGTATGTAGCTAAGGCTCGGCACATTGCTTAGCTGATGTCAGCAATTAGCTTGATTAACGCCCAAGCTTAGGCAATTGAATTCAATTGCTAAAGTTGCTTGAAACTTATGCAAAACGCACTTTTCACCTCGACGACGGAGACGACGCTGCTGAGTCAGCAGCCCCAATCGGCCCAGTTTCGATGTGAAATCTTAAATACTTGACTGGCACCGTTTACATTGTTTGGGCCACTGAAATGTTAAGGTGCTACGAACTCCCACTGACCGAGTGCACCAAATGGACGCATCTTGCCAAAAGCTGCCGCATGCCGCATGCCGCATGCCGCGCATTACATTTTCTGTTTGAGTTGGAATTGTTATTGTTTAAAAGTTAATTGTAATTGTGTGTTGGCCCGTTGCCCGACAGCAGCAACACACACACACACACACACACACAAAACTTAATTAAACTAAAGCCAAATTGCATTTGCGTCCAACTCGCCGCGTAACTCGATTTATTTTCGCTTGTGTTGCGTCGCTTTGTCTATTTCCCCAATCGCAATGAAATTCTGTGGCAAATGCCGCATGGCGATCGGCGCTTGCATAAATTGGCGATAGACCAGCGAAGCGCATTAGCCATAACGCTGCATAATTGAGCTTGTTATTAATATTATCAAATTGTGGATTTGATATTGCCTCCCTCCTCCCCACCAACCCCACCGTTTTTCCTCGCTGTGAGAAAACTCGTGCAATTTTTTGATACTGCTAATCAATTTTTCAATTGACGGGCAAAATCCTACAAATTATAATGACCTTCACTAATCGTAGTTAAATATTGCCTTTCTTTTTTTATGTTCCGAAGTCAAAAACAATTATGTAAGCCCATGAGAATATCTGAGGAATTACAAGCAAAGAGTAAGGAGAAGCAGTGGAAATGTATACATAAATAATGATATATATATATATATCGGCCAGTAGTCGAGTTTGAAACTAATTTCTATATTTGGTTTTTCTTTTTTAACTTTGACAAATATACATTCAGATATATCCGCATGAGCACGCTCGGCTCTTCTGCTCTTTTTATATAAGTGCCACTTCAGCAGTTGTTTTATCAGTTTGAAATGCCATCAGCACTGTCAGCATTTAATTGCAATTTTCATGATTTTTGCTTGGTTTCATTTTATTGTTGTTATGATTATTGTTTTTTTTTTTGCTCTTTGCTAAACGCCCCCCATTTGCACGCACAATTTGTTGCAATTTGAGCGCAGTTATCAGAGAATTTCTCTGTTGATTGAGTGTGTGGGGTTTTTCGAGTGCAATTTGTCAATGAGACAACTTGAAGCGGTGCCCAAGTCAAGCAAGAATTGTGACAATGAATTTGCGTAGCTGCTGCATAAGAAAGCCATATAAGTCGAGTTGTGGCCAAGCACAGTCTACGTCTACCCGTACCCGTACCCGTACCCGTACCCGTACTCTTACTCGTACTCATACGGTACCATGTGCCATTTATCAAAGCACGCCATTCATTTGCTAAAGAACGCACTTGGTGGGGGGTAGGGGGGGCTGAAATTGCAGAGCAAAGCAAATCGCAGACCGCCCCACATGTTGGCCGAAGGTTCAACAACCCGCGAGAAAGAGTAAACGCCTCGTTTAAAAAAAAAAAACAAAAAAAATCTCTGGCAATAATATTTTTAATGTAAAACAGAGACGCATAGCTCGTGGAATATTTGCTAGATGAGATCACATAGGAACTGATGTTGTTGTCTGCTGGGTTGGGTTGGGTTGGGTTGGGTTGAGTTTGGGTATTGTTGGAAATAAAATTGGAACTGGAATTGGAATTGGAATTGGAATTGGAAGGGAGCAGCACATTAATAATAATTACGCGACCGGCGGCTTGACATCTGTTTGAAGTTTATGCTGGCATTCCAGCACAGTAGCTGCTGCAACTTACTCGAAATGCCCGCCCATGGATCACTTTCCGCTGCTGATGGAGTTATTACAATGGCCCTATAAATAGACACTCAACAGCTCCAATGGCGATCGGCACGCAACCAACAGCCAAGCAGTTCAGCAGAATGCCACAAGACAGCAGTCGACTTTTGTTCTCGTTTCGTCATTTATTATTTTGACCCTATTACTGCTTATATCAGAGCTGAGATGAGCTGCACTTCTTCATACATTCCATCACTCGGTGGCGGGCTGGGTTGGATGTTGATGACTCCCGCTTTCGAAAAGGGGTTTGCCACTTATCATCTGCAAAGTGCAATCGTAAGACTTGTGATCATTTTTGGATCTGCTAAACTTGACGCGTCATATGTTTCCAAAGCCATAACTTGGTTAAAACTGAACCGATTTTCAGCACGGCTCCTCTTTAGTAGCTGAAGACGCGATTCCAGCTCAGATTTATGATAGATCAAAAACTTTGTCCAAAATGATCATAGCTTATATCTTAATGAGTTCCACTATATTCCTCATCTGAAATCAAAATACATTTATTAAGCATAAAGTAGCAATATTTGATACACATATACGTAAATCAATCTGGTGGCAAGTGTCAAAAGTGTCCCCTTATGCGTTACGCCTCTATTTTAATATCTGAATTTCATTAATGTTGACAAACGCAAAATTCACTCCAGATTGCACTTAAAGTTAAATTCATTGACACTACATAAATATGAGGGGCACTTTCAGGCTGCCACACCACTACATGTATCCATGCTGCCCCTTGACAGGCCTGAGTACTACGCCACTGTTGCTTTGTCTTTAACAAATGTGAAGCAATTGAAGTTTTGGTTGTTCGTTTGTTCAACAATGACAACAACAACAACAACTGAAAACGACGACAAACGACTCGTTGAATGTCTGCACAGCCGCCTCAGCCCGTGCCCCTTGTTGTGGCTTGTGGCAGTCGTCTTGGGTTTGTCATTTGCCAATTGCCATTTATGTGTTTGTAAATTGATATTTCCGTAGGGTGCAGTCCGAGCTGAGCTGCTATCAAAGTGCTTCATTCTAAAAACAATTTAACTAATTTGCTTTCTCTATATATCTTCTCGTTGCAGGTACGTATATATCTGAGTTATATATATATATATATATATCTGTGTAAATATGAAACTCGTCTCACAAGGCAACTCATCGCGTAAGTTTGTACACTTAAGTCACTTTATAAGACGCCGAAAAAAAAACATGATGCGGCTGCGTTTATTAATTTAAAGCAATTAATTAGAGCTGTTAAGTGGCCAAAAACAATTTGCAGCTCGTTAAAAGCAGCGGCAGCAATGGGTTAAGTGCCCTGACGCCTCACTCTCGCCTCTCACTCGACTCTGCTACGTGCTTAATTGAAAGTTCAATGGATTTGACGAACAGCAGCAGCTTCCCAAGAAGTGGCAAGCCAGCCAGTCAGCAGTTCCCTTCAATTTTTAGACTACTCTCATCTCATCTCAGCACTGAAGTGCATTTTTTATTGGATTTTTATTGGAATTCGGGCAGCAGCTGCAAACTGTATAAAAATGCATATATCACACGCTGTGAACTTTATTTCAAAACAAAAGGCACACAAATCAGCTGAGATTTGCCAAAAAAGGGATAGACACTCCACAAAACACAGAAAATAAAATTGTAATGAGTTTAATTAGTCAAGGAGGCGCGAGGCCCAGTTTGTCGTCTGTCCTCTATCGTCCAGACAAGTCCAGTTACACTTGAGTGCCCCTGCCTCGTCGTCGTATGATTTTGGCTGACCACGTTGAGAACGTGGCCGCTGTTTGTGCGACACTCATTAATCAGACCTCAGACCTTATTTTAAAGGACTGTTGTCTGGGCCGCCGTTGATGAGCTGATAATGCTGAGTAATTTGCACAACTCATTTGCATTTAAGTTCACAAATTAAGTTACTAAATCAAAAATGTTTAAAGTGAAGATGCACTGAGAAATATTATGACTGAGTTATTACCTGTGTCACAGGTAGCTTAAGTTGTAAGCACTGTTGGCCTGAGTCAGGTAATCATTGTCTCCAACTAAGCTGCTACTTAATTTAAGCTGACGCCAGCTTAACGAGCAGTCATACACCAGATTACTTCGCCCACAAGACCAATGTTATCTTAAGTCTTATATTAAAACTTGTATTATTACTAATTAAAATTTGAGTTTTGCCTAACTTAGTCATCGTCTAAATCTGTTAACGAAAGTTTTAAGAATCTATTTACGACAAAATCCATGAAATATATTCACATCTGGACATTTAGCTGGATGCAAATCAAGTGCAATTGGTATTCAAACACAATCTTTAAATTATTAAATTAATACTGGCGATTTGCCAATTATTGGCATGTGGCACTGAGCTCAAAGGCGCCGTATTTCCAATAATCTTTTGTTAATTACTTGGCGAGTTACGCTCCCCTTTCACCTGCCACCCCCTTCATTCCACACACACTAAAATGAAAACCGATTTGCAAAGCGTTTTAAAGTTTTGTAGCTTTCTTGGAGCTTGTAAATAGTAGTTCAATAAATGTTTTTGTTTACTTTGTCTATTATTGTGGTATCTGCGAGCATAAATGATTAGAACACGTAATCTTATCAACTTTTAATGAGCTAATTGATTCTTTTACGCCTCCTCCGACAGTAAACATTCGTCAGCTTTATTTATAGTTTGACTGACCTTGTCTCATATATAGCATGGCTGCAGGTGTAAATTCAAAATATATATATACATATGTACATATATTTATTAGGTACAAAGTAATTCTAAATAATTTGCAAGCTTAACTGGGACTCTCAGCGACTGACAGTCGTATTTAGCTATGCAGAGCTGGTAGCAGATGTCAGCCAGGTGTTCGCAGCGATTTATTTTATGGCAAGCTGACCCTAGGCAGAAAGGTGACAACTGTCGAATGCAATTATCATGCTAGAAAATTGAGAACTGCCAGTGTCAGTGTCACTCAGGTCTATAAACTTTTGGGAAATGCCGAAATTAAAATGCAATCAAGGAAAATCCCAGGTCAGCCACCCAACTTGCACTTAGCGCTTTTAGGCTAAGGGTTTTTGCTTTGCGGGAGGGGTGCGGCCAAGACGCGCCTACCTGTCCCACTACCTGGGTGGATCAGTGCAAAGGGATCACAGTTCACACAGGCTGCCTGCCTGACCTGCCCGCTATATAAGCCCCGTTTGAGACTGCTTGTCGACAACAGTTGCACAGCAGCCGCCAAAGCCAACACTTCTATTCAGCATCTACAAGATTATCTCCAAGCAAACATGGCCACCTACACTTCCACACAGTACGTGAATTTTGCCGATCCTGCCAGCTATGGCTCGATGAGCACTACTTATACATTGGATGCGGCACGTTTTGGTCAGCATGATTTGGGTCTGTTCATTGAGAGTCTGGAGACCATTGAGCGCATTGAACGGGAGCGTCATGAGCGACGTCAGCGTCGGCGGGAGCAGAAACTGAGGGAGGCGCGCATTGCGGAGCTGGATAGCGATCGTTGTGTCAGTCCCACGCCCAGCGCCGAGGAGGCTGTCGATGAGCCGCTCATGTACTTGGAGGCCAAGTGCATACCTTATGCCATAAGTGAATCCCTGCCCATCGCTGCCGGGAAGGACTCACCCACCTATGATCTTTGTGATGATGAGGCCTATGGCAGCGCTGATCAGTCGCCCCGCAGCAGTGTCACCTACTGCAGTTGCTCTGGCGGCCTGGACTCGGATTCCGCTGAGTCGGGCATTTATGGTGGCTCCACACCGCCACTACCTTTGCGACCACGCTCCCAGGTCATAAGCAAGCCGAAATCTCGCACCACGCGCTCCCGCATCATCAGCATGGTGCTCAAGCGGGAGTTCGCCAAAGCACCCCCCACGGACAGCTTGGGCCATGAAATCCACTGTGATCGGCATCAGTTCAATCAAATGAACGGCATTGCCTGCAGTCAGCGCTCGGTCGAGGAGCGTTTCCTCGACAAAGCGCTGCGTTTTATGACCTTGTGATCGAGGCACACCAAAGTGCCTTCAGCTTTAAAATATAGTTTTTAAGTAAAACACACTATAATAATACAACTCAAGCTCATTTTTTGTTTAAAAAACATATTGATATTAAAAAACTACCACAAGAAAACAATTGTTTATCACAGTTCATTGAACTACCTTCCTTATTATTATTATTATAGTTGGGGATAACCAGCACTGCGACCTATAAGGTCTATTGTGCCCCCTTTCTGAGCCTACAGCTCTTCCATCAACCCCAGCTCCTGCACGAATGCCAGGATCTTTGTTGGGTTGAGGGTTTCTATGTCCTGGGGCTTCATAACATGCCTCCCTAGGATGCTGCAACTTTTCCTGGTTAAGGCTACGCATTCTGCTAGGATGTGTGCTGAGGATTCCTCCTCGTATCCACAAAACCTGCACATATTGCTACTATAAATACCTAATTTGTTTAGGTGACTTCTCAGTCTACAATGTCCTGAGTCTGTTCTTCCCCATGGGTATTATTTGCTTAAACCACCTAGAAGACTTCTGGCTTGTCGGAGTCCTGGTGTCTCTGCCCAGCTCCGTTCCCGCATCTGTCTTTCTTCGTCCCTGATTTGCAACCGTATTGTGTGTCTTCAGGGCTTATCATGGGTCTCTCTGCCCACATTCTTGCATGCTACCTTCCTTCTCTAAAAACATTTCATTACATACCTTATTTGATTATGTTTTATTTTTAATTACATTTTATATTTAATTACTCACTTTTAATTGTATTTAGTTTAATTTGTAATTTTGCAATAATATACATAACATAATAAACAACAACAAATCAACTCTAACATATTGTAGTCATATTTCTTACACTTAATCCTACTTGAGACGTCTTGCATTACATTTTACACGTATTATTCTCACTCTTCTAACTCTTCTCACTCGATGTGTTATTTGTCAGCTTACCTTTCCCATGTCACTCTCTCTGTCGCTCTATTGTAGCTTTGTTAATGATTTTAGATTGCTTCAAAAACTATTCAGACTTCCCATTTAGATGCAGACGACCCAGTGACACGTTTGTCAACTGGCTGCATCATCTCAATAATCTGCTCCAATTTGGCAGGCTGTCAGCGTGTCTGTCTGTCTGTCTGTCTGTCTCCTGTTTTTCTTGCCGCATATGCACTGCTTAAGTATAACGAGTGTCGGTTGTAGCTTGCTGGCAATATGATCTAAAAATAAACGACCAAATGACACCCTTCTCGGTTAGGCAGTTGTCATTCAGACAAACACCTCATATATATGCTGTTCCAGTGTGTGTGTGTGTGAGTGTGTGTGTATTTGTGTGTTTGCTTTGTTGTCGCTGAATTTACCGCCTGTTGCTGCTGTGGTTTTGTTTATCAACCTTGCGCACAGGGTGGCTCGTTCACAGGGCATTTCATTTGGCTGCCTGTCTGCCTGCATCCTTGTTGCCATAAAAGAAAGCTCGCCGCTGTTGCGCTGCCTAGTTTTGGCCATGCGCCGAAGCTGCTATAAAAACGGTTACAACAGCTTTTGGTATTAGCCTTTCGACTCGCCTGCTTTAGTATCTATCACAAATTCAAAAGCGTAGCACACATTTCTGCGCCGGAAATGGCTAACGGCGCGTAGTGTCTGCGCTCGTGTGTGTCTGTGTGTGTGTGCGTGTGTGCAAGTGCGCGTGAGCTGCTGTGTGCGTATATATATATATTTATATATATATATATGTGTGTGTTGCTGTTTAGCGTTGCATGTCGCGCGCGCCATGTTTGCTCAAGTAAAAGCCAAATTTGATTAATTCATTTAGCCTTAGCGAGACACAAACACACACATTCAAACACACGCACAACGAAGTCTTAAAAGTGTCCCCCCCCCCCAAAAAAAAAAACGTATTTGGCAAAGTCTTGCAAATAGTACCCAAGACTCTATGCCACTTCCCCCCTCGAATACTTAGTGCTCTGTTCCCTTGACAATAAAATATGAATTGATGCGCGCGCTTCGCCATAGTATCCTATAGATATGTATGTATGTATGTGTGTGTGTGTGTCTTACTCCTCTTGTGTGTGTGTGTGTGTGTCTTACTCCTCGTGTGTGTGTGTGTGTGTGTATATTGGTGTTTTGCTGCGTGCGTTTTTTTTGTTTGTTCCCTATACTTTTCTTTTTTGTGCTAGTCAAATTTGGTAAGGTCAACTCGCTGCTGTTTTTGGGGTGCGTTCGACCAAAATCTAATCAAAAATATGCAAAAGCTATAAAAATACATTTTGTGAACCTTTCCCATCAAAAAAAGAGAGTTTTGCTTCCTGTTTTTTTTTTTTGGGGTGTGCCTATTTTATGGCTTGCAGTTTTTTGCCAATGTGTGTGTGTGTTTTAGTGTGTAAATGAATTTGCGTCTCTGTGTGTGTATGTGTGTGACACTTTTATTGACTTTCTTTTCGTACATGGCTGAATGTGTGCGTGCTAATTGAGTTTTGTAATGTATATGGAAATGCACACAAATATATATATATATATATGTATATATGGACATATATAGATACAGTAGTCACTCAGCAGCTATAAACAAGCTTTTCTTTAACTTGTTATTAGTATTTTCTAATTAGCAACTGCAAAGTTATAATTTGCGAGCAGCCACTGTGTCTACATGTACAACAATATGTATAGGTGTGTGTGTGTGTGTTCATTTTTGTTTTTGTTTAATGACAAACATCTCATCTCACACAACGCACGCCTTGTGAATTCATTCAAAATTCAAAAATCCAAAAAACCAAAAACGCAAGGAAATCAAGAAACCTATATAAATACTCTATATACCATCATACAGTAGAAGCAATATGCTGCAATACGATCAGGTAAATGTGTGCGATAATTTATTTAATATTCTAGATCATATAACACCACACAATGTTGACGTCAAATCGAATGCCGGCATTAGAATATGACCCACATAAGCTTTGGCGACATCCAACTGTTTCCGCCTGCTGTGCTGCACCAGTGCACCACTGCACCACTTTCCATGGCTGGCTGGCAAGTGGCAGCAGCAGCAGCAGCAGCAGCAGCAGCAGTTGTCACGCCAACAACAACTGACGACATAAGCGACATGACAGCAAAAGCAATGCCTTTGTTTCTCCACCACCACCGCTGCCATCACCTCCACCACTGCCACCACCAACTCCTACCCGTGCAGCTGCCATTCTGCGGCAGCACCTCCACTTTCAGCGCTGAAGTGCCATTGCATACGTGGATGACGACTGTGATTAACTTTTGTCTGTCTTTTGTTGTTTCCGTCCATCTCAGGTTTTTTCGCACTCGTGCTCGCTCCCTCCCTTCCACTATCTCTCTCTTTCTCTCTCTCTCTTTCTCTCTTTCTCTCTGTTTCTTATGTTGTGCGCTTTTGTCTTTTACACTGTGCAACATCCAATGCAAAATGTTGGTAGCCTAAGCATTGTTTACACTTGGGATGCTAGCTCAAGTTTTTACTATGCACTTGAAATCTTTTATTAAGCACTTGCCTTGACAGATGTACGTATATTTATAAGTGTGTGTGTGTGTGTGCGTGTGTGTGTAGCCCGTGTATCTTTTTCTGTTGTCTTACAAATGTTGAGCTTCAGTCTGCGATGCTGCCAACAGCGCCTATCCCAAATGAAACTTATTAGCCCAGGCAATCTGTCTTTACCAATCTGAACTACCAGGCTAAACCAAATTATTGGGCAATATAATGTGCTGGTTCTAGCTTTAAGCTATAGTAAATGAATCTTCAATTCTTCTACTCTGAAGTTAGTATTTAATGTGTGAGGAATATATTTTTGAAGGAACATCGATTTGCTCTTCTCTCATTTGCCACGTTACATTAGCCATGGCTTAAAAGTTTGTCACAACAATTATGTTACAAATTGCCAAATAGTTAATCCGCCAAAAATCTTTTGGGTGTCAAAAATATAAATGGTTTCAACTGCATAATCTGTTTATAACTTTTACGGTTGACATAAATCTGGACCTGCCCCAGGCCTAAGCAAATGTGCTATTTACCTTCAGACTTAAGCGCTTGTCAGATTCATGCCACCTCCCACTCAACCTCGAAATGTCGAACCGAAAGTTTTGGTTTTGCTGCGCCGCTGAGACTCCATGTAGTCCACTCCACTGTCGATTATAATGCCACAAAGTTTTTTTACAATCGACAAGAAACCAAACAAAAGCAAAAGTTTGACTTGGGCCATTGAAAACTTTTCGCTCTACTGAATCATCACAGATGCCACCCACCCACTGAGTAGTGTCCTTTAAAAAAGAAAATTGAATCATTCAAGTGTCGCTTCTTATGCACACGCAATAAATCATCTGGCTGGGTTGGGGCATAGACCAAATCCAATCTCAGCTGTATTTGGGCTCCCGATTGGCAATTCACAGAGCAAAAACTATGGGAAACCTGTTGATATGCAGTGAACAGGCTCAGATAAGCTGAAGTCTACAAAAGATTCAAAAAAACGAGTTAAAAGATTAAAATGCGATTGAAATTGAATAAATATTTTAACTAGAATTTTATTTTTAATTAATTATTATTAGCAGTGATGCATTTAAGTAAAAAAATACCGATGAGCCTGCGATCTGTGAGCCATATCTTAAAGCATGCCCAAAGCTATGCTAATTAATTAAAAATGAATAAATATATTAACAAGTATTCCGATTTTGCAATTTGAAAACAACACTTCTATTTTGAATATGTGAAAGCTCACTTTGACTGAGTCCTGTGAGCCATTTGGGCATTTCTCTAGGGACTAATTTATCGAACCGAATGCTTCCTTTAAGTAATCTACAATTTATTGGGTGCTGAACATCTATTTACAGTACATGATTATACCAGTATCAGTATTAATCTTTTTCGACATCTACCAACTCTCTCTAACCTATCTCTCTGCTCTCTCTCTCTCTCTCTCTCTCTCTCTATCTTTCTCTCTTTGCAGCCACCTGAGAATGAGCTACAGAAATCGCACGAACATAATCCGGCCGCCCTAAGCGAGCATCAGTTGCGAGTGCAGGCGTCGCTGCAGCGCTTGAATATACCTGACTGGTTCCGACAATACAATCAAAATGCCGCCCGGTCGCCAGATGGCGCCGTTGCCGGCAACGCTGGCGCAACAGCGTCCTCTGGCGGCTACAAGCCGGGCAATTTTACGCGCAAGCGCACACAGGATTCGGGCCGCTGGCAGGGCCTTAACTCGAAGACGACTTCGCTCAGTTCGCTGGGATCACAGCGCTCTGATCGTAGTCCCCTGCTGTTGAGTCCCTCGGCGCACAGCCATCATGGCGGTCAGAGTAGCGGCGTCAGCGCCTCCGCGTCGGCGGGTCATCAAACGTCGCATGGCCATGGCCACGGTCATGGTCAGGTGAGCGCCACCCGCTGGTCCACTTCGCATCTGAACTCAACGCAGACATCGCCGAGTGTGTCGCAGCGGGGCAGCTTTGCTCGTGGTGCACCCATTAACAGCAGCTTCATGTCGGTGGCCAGCGGCAGCAGCGCCGGCGCTGGCGGTGTCCTGAGGAACTCCTATCGTCAGCCCTATTTGGGCTGGCGCAGCACAGAGAAGCTGTCACAGCGCACGCCACACGAACGGTGAGTGCAAGTTGGTACAGTGAAAACTCTCCTCGGCGGATAGAGACCAATGCGACAGGTGAAGTGGACTTGTCCTGACTTTATTAGTATTTTGGTTCCCATGCCCGCCTTGTAGGAGAGTTTTCACAGTATTTATTGCAACTGAAACTAATATCTCAATTCTTTCTTTTAGACTGGCTAACTCGCTGCTGGCGCAACGCACCTCGCCCACAACGGCAACTGCCACGAATGGTGCCCGTACACTGCAGCCAGTTACGCCGGAAATACAAAGTTCCATCAAGGAGGTCACCTCGGCCATCGTGCACTATGTGAACGATCAGACGCAGGCGCAGCACTTGCAACAGCAGCAGCAGCGCAGCCGATCGGCGAGTCCCAATTCGAGGTAGGCAGCGGATCCATCAGCCATCAAGTCATCCGGCGTTGCAGTCTA
Organism: Drosophila cognata; assembly: GCA_035041535.1. Taxonomy (NCBI): domain Eukaryota; kingdom Metazoa; phylum Arthropoda; class Insecta; order Diptera; family Drosophilidae; genus Drosophila; species Drosophila cognata. Next base: position 803,506 of record JAWNLC010000616.1, read on the forward strand.
AACATACAAACAGACAGACAGACAGACAGAGAACATACAAAATTGACTTCTTGAGTGTTCAAGTTGTGGTAGTAGTCGCCTACTTTCCTCCACCTGTGTGTAGTTGTTATTACCATATCTATATCCACATATAATTTGATCTATGCATACCCGCACCCCTCTCTTTATCCCTTCACATTTCGTACTGAAATCTTTCATTTCTCTTCGGCAACTACACAACGCGTAGCTATCTGTAAAGTCCAACACCCAGCACCAACTGCAGCCATCAGTCAGTCAGTCAGTCAGTTTGGCAGATTGTCAGTTTGTCAGGCTGCCTGCTGCCTAACTGCCACGCCCTCAGCGATGTCCAGAGGTAAGCACGCCCCTACCCTATTATTGGGCTTTGCAATCCGCTTCGTCGTCTTGGCGTCTTCCAAGTATCTAACCATGTGACTAACCCAATCCTCGTGCAATCTACAATCTACATGTGTTACTCACACCAAGTAGCTGATATCTGTGCTGGTTTCTACTAAAAACACTAAACACAAACAACAAAAAATCAACTAAAAACAACTTTCACCTCAAAAGTTTGCTTGGCTTGTTGCCAATTGATGGACATAAATGGGTCAGGTCAATCCTAGTGCTTGGCAAAAGGGATGAAATTCTCCGTGTGGTTATGAAATTGATGCTCTTCAGGATTTTATACATATCCAAATCAATGCTTGTTTTTGTACAATATGCAAAACTGGGAAAATTCTTTAAAATTCTTCTTTTTTTTTTGGTTTAAGGAATACCTATTCGACAGATAATACAATAATCAGCTTTCACATTTTTTAATCTAAATTGAACTCACCATAAAAATATATGTATTAAAATCCCCCATTAAATCGACGTCGATGATTATTGATATTAATGCAGCCTTGTGGCAAGCTGAATCAGTTACTTTATCAATGTGAATCGTATGAGATTTATTCTTTCATAAATATTCGCACAATGGCCGCCAACTATTCATATCGATATTGATTTCGATTTGCTTTCACGCTCAATCTGCCAGTCCATTCGAGCTGTCAGTGCAAAGTGTCCCGCATCTATTAATAAGGTTCAATATATATGAAAGCAAGCCAATCCCAAACACCGCATGCAATTTAAATGCCAACAATGCAGCTGTCGGAGAGCCCTTATGATGTGGGGCTACTGCCACCCTGCTCTGGCAAAATGTCAAGCCCAGCTCTCCTAGCCAAAAGCCCACTCCCAATACCTGTGCAATCAGCGCAGGCCATTTGAACATGTTTCGAATGGAGTCCGCCAAACCCTCCGGCAGTGCCAATCATAATGAAAATCAATAATATTAAAGTGGAACAGTTTCTCATACAGGGTGCAACGCTTGTGGCTCAGCTGATTGCAACATTTTCTTTGCTACTGGCGAAAATTGTCTATAAAATATTATGCCGGAAATAAAATCGATTTTAAAATCGAATTGTATCACTTGCGGATATACTCGGCAATCTCAATTAAAAGATAATCTTTTCTCTATGAAACAGCTTTGATTTCCCAGCTCAAAACTTAGTTGAAAATGAGTACAAATTACATATATATTTATCTAGTAAGGCACAGGCTTTATGCTTCGTCCTATTTCGAATAAGTTTTGCCGCTATTTAAAGAGTATCCAAGCAAATTTCTGGATCTCTTTCAAAAGCTCTTTTCTTATTGCCGGGCAGCCGCCAGCCAGGCGCCCCACATAGCCGTGGCTTCCGCAGTTCCCAGACGCAGCAACCCTCCAAACAGCAGCCAAGGTGTCCTATGTTTATCTCTCTCCGTCTCTTTCTCTCGCGCTCGCACACACCAATGACACAGAATAACCCCCACCCCATCCCCCCTCCCCCCAACCCCCGAAACGAAGGGCTCTTTTATGCTCTCGATCCCACAATTGGGTTTTGCCTTCTGGTATTTGAGTGTTTCACATCATTCGTGTGCGACGTCTGCTGCCAAACGCTACTCGAAAAGAGCGCTGCGCAACAAAATATACATTCAACGTTGAAAATACAATTATATAAACCAAGTGAGTTAATTGGCCCAGTTTAGAGTGCCTTAGCCATATCTGCTGCTTGTGCGTATATTTTTTTGCCATGTTCTTTTTTGGGCAACGCGTTTGAAGTGAGGCATAACATGCAAATAGTTGTGTAAGGTTAGTGCAGTTGCGCCTGCCACAAGTGCAACGTCAGTTGGGTCACAGCTGCTGTGACGTCACTTATTGATTTTACTACTCGCCTGGTGTTTGCTCTTTGTTTGTTTGTATTTGTTGTTGGCTTAAGTAAGACCTACTAATCTGTGATTTCAATCCATTCGTACAGAAAGTGCTGGCTGGAGAGCAGTTTCGTTGGCACACGTCCGCTCGACTCACCGCAAACGCCCGTCATTGACAGCAGCAGCAGCCCGCCCCCAATACATCAGAAGCAACATCAACAGCTCCATTTGGATGCCACAACGGTGGTTGCCATTGGACAGCCGCCACTACGCATGAACGGACTTAGCCGAGTCGGCGGCGGTGGCGGTGAGTCCACCATTTATATCTGACCAACAGCAGTAGCAGTAGCAGCAGCATCTGGCCAATAATGGCGTGCTTAGATTGTATCCTAGTATCCTAGTTATCTCTTTGATTTGTTTTCATTTATCACAAATTTGCTTTTGTAATTGTGCACAAAGGTCACAAATGAGAAATGCGTTTATAAATATATATTCATAATTACATATACATATGTATCTATATGAATACATGCATATGTACATATGCTTACATATGCTTATAATGTAGCTAAAAACAAACCTGATTTCGTAGACGCACACCCAAACAAACACACATAAACACACACAAACACACACACACACACACCCATACACAAGTGTAGCCTGAAATGCAATTTTCTACATTTGTTTTTTATTTGTATTATGGTTTTTATCGTAAAAAAGCAAAATAATATTAGATAATAGGGTGCAAAGTGCAAATGCATTTTAAGTTTCTGTTGTTCTAACGACTGTAAATTACAAAAAGTTCTTAACAAATTTTTACACAAATTCATTTTAAATTGACAACATATTTGTTTGAGCATATCGAAAGCAAAAACGTACATGAGTAGTTTTTTTATAGTGTTTACACAACTTATTTTAATGAATTTAATATTTAATTTTATAATTAATTTTTAATAAACACAGCTATGGCATATACAGTTAATTATTATTGTATTATTATCAATATTATCATTATTACATTATTCTATTATTATTATTATTATTATTGTACTCGTCCCTCCTCCTTGTCACTCACAATTTTATGCAATTTCAAATTGCATAGCCTACTTATCTGCGTATAAGTTTGCTATGCATCTCATTGGCATAACTCATTTCAAATTCAGCTCAAAATTCACACACACCAAAACACACACACACCCATAGCAAGACTATTTTTTATTTGGAATTTTCGATTTTAGGCTTGGTTTTTAAAATTAGCAAAATTCGCGTACCTAACTCCACAACAGAAAAGAACAACAAGTTAAACAATAATAACAGCCGACTATTTAACAACTAAGCGTGCTATAAATTTAATTTTTTTATATATTTATATGTAATGTATTACGAATAGAATGCAACGAACGACGACTCGAAGATATTTCCTTCTCGATCGCATACTCTTATGCCACATACATACATACATACATACATAAATACACGTATAATTTTTGTAAAAATGATTATTATAAATTCGAAACAAAAATAACGATATCAAGTGCTTTATCTATGTCTACAAAGCGGGCACAGCCCTCGCTAATGGTGGCTACAATAAAAACTGAACAATATATATATATATATACATATTTTATTCGACATGTTATCATTTTGTAGTTTATCAAATGACTTTCTTATTATACCATTTATTTATTCATTTTTTAGCTGCATTGTAGAAATAGTTGAGATACCCTTTGCTCTTTCTCTTTACATCTGATTAATACACGCTTGTACATAAACCATTTTCTCAGTGTAATTTTTGATCAAAGCTTTATATATTTCTTCGATTTCTTACATCCATCACTTAATGAACATAATTAATTCCCCCCTTTTAGATATAAGAACATTTAATGCGCTATATATTTTTTCAAGCCTAACAACAATTTGTTTTTGTATTCTTATATTTTACACCGTGCATTATTAACAACAAAAAAAACAAAATATTACAACAAATTTGGTCCCCAAAAAAAAATAACTTTGTAATTGAAAAAAAAAAAACAATACATAAAATTGCATCTAAAGCGCCTGAACGCTCGTTGAGCAATGCATCGCTAGAAGATGTCTTAGCCTCACTTTTAGGACTGCCAACTACCTCCTCCTCCAACAGCCAGAACACCAACAGCAACAACAACAACAGAAACCAAGCAGCAGCGTCGACCATAGCAGGGTCCTCGACGACAGGTATGAACCTGTAAGTTTTTGTTCCAATATATCCGATACCCACAAAAAAAAAAAAACTAAACTAAAAACGAAAAGATAACAACAAAAAATGTATTTGGAAAATTATGTGAAAAGAGAGAAGAGACAAATGGGTATAGGACAAAAAAAAAACTACTTCAGTTCTTGTTTGTTGTTTGCATATAAAGCTCTATATCCCATATATTATATATATATATAAAATACGTACAATATATAAAGGCCTTTAACTCAGTGCTATGTGTTCTCCTTATATCCATACTGTTAAATCCTTGAAGTTTCGAGTAGTTTTGCTAAAACAACTTCATTATACCTGATTAAATATTTTAAAGTTCTATCAAGCGCATTTAGTTCTGGTTTGAACATTTTACTTTCCATTCTTATTTTCTAATGAAATTACACTGAGAAAAAATACATGACATACATATACCATATACGCTGCGCTTGCGTCGTTATTCAACGCAAATACACTGAAAGTATCCTTTCCACTTGAACTGCTCCCAGCATGCGAGGCAAGATATATATTTAAAAAAAAAACAAAAAAAACAATCCATTACCCCATTTGAATGCTCATTGTTGTTGTTGTTGTTAATTGTTATTAAAGATTTTGGATGTGTAATGAACGCGTTCTACTAATCGAGTTTACGCTTGTCGCCTTCGATTCTCTTCCACAGCAGATACAACAGCTAGTAGTAGGAGTCGCCAACAACAGCTGGAGGTGGAGCAGCAGCTGCTGCGGCGTCGCAGCGAGGGAGACGCGCCCAGCCAGAAACAGAAGCAGCAACAACATCCAAATCAGAATCAACCAAACCAATCCCAATCTCAATCGCAATCTCAATCGCAATCACAAGCTCAATATCAATCGCAGCCACAGTCACAGATTTCGAGCAATGCAAGCAATCGACGCGTTTCGCTTGGCGACTCAAACTCCGCCCAGGCGGATAAGGGCAATAACTGCGATCAGCAGCAACAGCAGCAGCAGCAACAGCTGCAGATCCGTTGCCGCAATACCAAGTGTGAGGCAAGTGCCACGCCCGCCGAAGCCAAGAAGCTGTACAAGTCATGCCATAATTGTACCCATCTATATTGTTCACGTGAGTGTCGGCGCGCCCACTGGGAGAAGCATCGGAAAGCGTGCCTCCACTCGCGCGCCTCCAATTTGTGCCGGCAGGTGTTAGCCACGTGCAAGGACGACGTTGACTCTCAGCGACATCTTAGTCTCTTGGCGCGCAGGGGTAGCCTGTCGCAGGGACGCGGTGTTGTCCGAGTGCTCTTTCGCAGCGCGGAGGCCGCGGAGGGTTTTATCAAGCATGGATTCCAGTGCATGGGCGAGGCATCGTATGTACGCTGGCCGGATCTCATGCCGGCCGAAATGGGTCTGGAGCTGTACTCGGAGCTACTTAAGCTCAGCACCGAATACAAGCCCGAGTCGAAGATGCTGATCTATGTGGCCATTTGTGTGGTCTCCGAGGCGCCGGGCATGGGTCAGGCTCCGGTGCGCTGGGAACGCCAGCTGGTATCACGTTGTGCCAAGCTGAAGCTGTGCAAAACTGTGCTTGCCGAACTGGAGCTACAGCAGCAGGCACTGCAGCAACCACTCGCTGTGATGGCCGTGCCGGAGAGCACCGAGATACTCATACTCACCTTCAATCCGGGTCTGCGCACCGTGCCCGGCAACCGGGAGTTAATATTGTCCAACATCTTGGACATTCTATCGCGGCGTGGCGTTCTGCTTCGCAAACACTATCCGGAGATCTACCAGCGACTGCAGACCTACACGGACGGCCAGGCGGACAAGTTTAATCCTGTGACGCTGCATCCGCGTGACTCGCAAACGGGCCAGAGCTTCGTCTGCATCATAATGCCCGTCCACACGGACAGTGAGTTCATCAAGCTGCCCTCGGCGGCAGATGGTGGCGGCAATCGTGTGACCACCATTGATGTCGGCTCACCCGCCGCCCTCGCCCAGCTGGACGATGATGAGCTGCTCACACGCACCACGCCATCAAGTTGATTAAAGGCTGGAAACCGCAACAGCAGCATCAGGCAAAAAAGGTCCACTTTCGGCGATGATGCCCTGAGCTGTGGTTTGGAGAGCACACGGATGTGAGTGTGCCTCAATCGCTTCCAGTTGCTTGCTCCCTGGATTTAGTAAATAAGTCTTTGGACAACAAGTCGCTTCTACTATCGTTCTCTACTCTACTACTACAAATATTCATGTTAGTTAGTCAGCTGCTCAGTTACTGCAATTAGCTAGTTAACTACTAGTGGGCTAGTGTGAGCACACACAAGCGTCATATATCAGTAGTGCCCTCCACTTCCAAAAAAAAACCAAAAAAAAAAAACACTCGTTGTCTGGAACACCATCAGCTCCTATCCTGATAGAACTCTCGAAAATTATCTAAAAAAAAAAACCAAATGAAATGAAAATCATTTATTATTTGGGGGAATTAAAGCCTCCAACAAAAAAACCAAGTTCTAACTTTAAAAACTAATGTTAAAAAACGTCAAGCTTTACTATCATATATCTCTGAGCTTAAAGATGACAGCAAGTCACATGCAAAAGCTACACGCTATATAACTGCAAGGTAAGGTTGACAAAGTTGAGACCCATTAATTGTTGAAAGATGTCCTTCACAGTTCTCAATGGATTTCACTGAAAGTTACCCCTGAATCCTTCACATGTATTCTTCAGCTTCCAAGTAGCAAGAAAGAAAAACTAAAACACTTTCAACTTTCTAGCTTAAGAGACAACAATTAAGTTAATGCGAAAACACAAGACAATTTCCTATATAAGCTGCGGCGCTACTCGAAGCATAACCTCACTTTTTATATTGCAATTCACATAGACACATCAAAAACTACATATATATAAATATTTATATATATATAACTAACTACAAATACTTGAGTATTTACATGCTTACATATATACAAATATCTTCTTCTATGTGTTAAATGTAACAAGAGCAAATTGTTTGCTTATGGCCTTATTTAAAGTTTGTTGAATTTGTTCTGCCCCTCCAAAAATAAAGCGTAACATTTTGTAGCCTTTGAAATTAGGTTTTTTATTTATGTGTAAGTCAAATGCGGATCTAGGTTAGCTTAAATATATATCTATTAGTTAAATTTTGTGTACTAAATACTAGAGTTGAGAATCAAAAGCTAATATAATGCCCAATAACCAAATTTTGAAATTCACTTTTAGCTAAAATAAATATTATTAGATCGGTAACTCTCCAAATATTCCTTTTCTAGTTCAAATTGCTTAGCCAACACAACAATTTATACATTTTTGTGTAAATAATACAAAAGAACTTGTATTCAAATACATATACCAATACATATACATATTCATACATGCAAACATTCATTACATTATATACATATGAGTAAAAAAGCGCTTGAATGAACACAATTCTACAGATTCGTACAACAAACATCATTAGTTCTCAAACAATATGAAGAAAACTGTAAGTTGTTTAGTACTTGTAAGAAGGACTTGAAATACAATAAATAAAATGCATTCAACATTAATTATATAAAATGAGTTTTAATCCATCAAAGAGGCTGCTTTGTCTTAATAATGTAGGTATAATAAATTGGTAATAATACAAAGTACTTTTACAAAAACAAAATTTATTAGCATACTTTTAGGATGTGCCAAAAGGCTGGAACAGCAACTTTTCAGATAAAAACATAAAAACTCTAACTCGGGCGTATCCTTGCGGATTCGAACGACATGGCTTAGGGGGGTCATCTAAGAATCAAACAAAAAAATTTCAATTAAACAGCGAACGAAAATCGCAAAATCCCTGAAAACTCGAAAACTACCAGAACGATTTGGATTTCCTTTGGTCAGCTTATGGTAATTACGAGAAGTTGGACACATCACTCGCAAGGATGCACAAGGATACGACTGACATATATGACCATTAATATGTACACAGAAAAACAAAAAGATTTAGTTAACATTGGAGAATTTCGAAGATTCTCGATTGCATTTCAAAATAGCTGCATTTATATCTTTCTTTCGACCCATGGGGATATGGCCAATATATGGTCAAAAACCTGAATACAAGCTATATTTTAAAGGACACATTGCGCTACGATGCTATAAGTAAATAGTTTTGAAATTATTCAAATATGATTTATTTATTAAAGTTATAATTGTTTCGTGTAATACTTATTTAGATTTACATAAATTGTATTTAAAATGTTGGTTTGTTTTTACGTCTTAATGCTAGTATTGTTTTTGAACGAATTAATGTCCTACCCATATATGTATATATACATATACCAATGACGATACGGATGTATATTATGTATGTATGTATATAGTACATGCCTGCGTAGATTCTTACGTATTTGCTTTTGACGCGCTTAACGCACGCTCCTCCGCTTATATAAATCCGTGTAAATTACAGCTACAATTTGTATACGGAAATAGACTATAACACTTAAATGTACCACACACATTGCGCCATATCTATGTTACAATCTATGAATAAATTAGGTTCGATTCGTTTTGTTGTTTAACGTAAAAAAGCGTTTTGGCGGCCCTCTTTCGAGAGCCCCCAAGCCCAATTTATAGAGCCCTACATGAAAACTACGATATTAAAAAAAATAATAATATATGTATAACGTTAATGGTGCCTAGCTGGTAATGGTGATGATGACGATGCTCCTCTCCTACCTCGATTACTATTATTATTATTATGTACAGGCGCCAACTCAATAGTTTGATGCTGAACTAAAGGCGGCGCCCTGCTCTGACAGATCATCCTGCCGCTGTGAATCCTGTGTCGTTGGCAACTGATAGTAATAGCCTGGATACGGGTGCGTTGAAAATGAGCCTGATCCCAAACCCGTGCCCGTGCCCATGCCCGTACCCGTGGCCGATTGGTAGGCGGACGCCGCTGCCGTAGTCGTTGCTGTGCTAGTCGTCTTGGCATTGGCATTGGTTGCTCTTATCTATAAGCCGCCGATTATCACCTCCTGTTGCGCATCGTCATCCATGTCGGGCAGCTCCTGCTTGTGCACGACCATGCCATCACCAGCCGGCTGCCTGGGCGCCGTTTGTCCATACTTCTGATGTATGCCACGGTGGCGTTTCAACGCGAAACGATCGGCAAACGCTGCCGAGCATATTTCACATTTGTACGGCTTCTCGCCGGAGTGCACCTTGGCATGGTTCTTCAGATGTGCCGCCTGCGAAAAGGCCGAGCCGCATATTTCGCACTTGTACGGCTTCTCGCCGGTGTGTATGCGACGATGATTCCACAGCGTGGCATGACGAGCAAATCCCTTGTCGCACACCCCGCACACATACGGACGTTCGCCGCTGTGCGTGCGCTCGTGATTCTTCAGATGCGGCGATTGCGAGAACTGCATTCCACAAGTTTGACATCTGCACACAAGTAATACACACAAATTTTAATGAGTAAATGATAAACTTTAAATGTGTTTCGTATTGGGTGTCGTCACCTACTTGTAGGGCTTTTCGCCAGTGTGTATGCGCGCATGGTTCTTAAGGTAGACGGCCTTGGCAAATGCCAGTCCGCAGATGGTGCACTTGTAGTTCTTCTCGCCGCTGTGCAGCTTCTTGTGTGACCACAGGCTGGAGTAGCGTGAAAAGAGACCGCCGCAAATGTTGCAGCTGAAGGGTTTACTGGGATTTCTGCAAGCAAAACAAACATTAGCTTTTCATATGAAATAGCTTAACGGGGAAAAACCCACTCGGTCTTGACAGTGACAGAATTTTGTTTGACGGAGCCACTGGCGCCGGTATGAGTGTGTGTGTGTTGACCCATTAGAACGACGCCGGATCCATTGCACTTTTGACATTTGGTCATCTGTTGGGAGTTGCGCTTCTTCACCGGATGATGGCCGGCTGAGCTCGGCTCTCTCTTGGGAGTTGTGCTGCCAGTTTGCTGGGCAACAATCTGCTGAAGCTGAGCTTGCGCCTGGGGTGTGGTTGATATGATTTGTACAGGATGCGCCATTTGTCCTGCATTCATGGATGGGAAACATTTAGTGTATAACATAAAGTTTGCAGAAATTGTAATTACCATCGGGTGCCACAAATATTTGTTGCTGTTGCGCCTGCTCCGCCTGCATGCACGACTCGCAGCGTACCTGCTTGGGACCTTTGCGCTTCGACTGATGCATCATGGCAGTGCCGCAATTGATGCACTTGCTCGACTTGGAATTGTCGTGCTGCTGTTGCTGTTGTGATGCCTGCTGTTGTTGCTGCTGCTGCTGCTGCTGTTGCTGCTGCTGCATGACAGACTGTTGCACTGGCTCCAGTGAATCGGAAGCAACGATTTGTATCTGACCCATCTGTCCGTTGCCGGTGATTATGTTTTGCGTCTGCACCAGACCCTGTGCATTGACCACCGTGATGGCATCATTCGATTGCTGTGAGTTGTGCTGCTGTGGATCGGAGCCATCGGTGTGCATCCGCTTGTGAGCGTTAAGCAGTGCCAAATGCTGAAACATCTCCGAGCAGACATCACACTTGAAGCTTATGTTCGATATTGTGTTTTGCAGCGGTGAAATTGTCTGGAGAATAGATTTGGATTTAATTAATGTTTGCCCCATGTTTAGTAACAGTCAACTACTTTATCTACACTCTTTATGAGACTTTTAACAAATGATAGACTGACATATTACATACTTGTTTAGCAAAGCCTTCTATTCAGAGAGATGATAACTTACCGCAGCAATTGGCTTATTTTGATTGACAATCTGTATGCGCCCTTGTGCATCTACAGTGGCGATGCCCACAGTGCCCTGATTAAGGGGCATTCCGTTGACCAGAGCATAATTGTAGCCACCCACTGGCTGTGTAATGTAGCAAGTCTTATTGTCGTCTGTGGTGGCCAACTGTGCCAGATTCACCGTGCCGCCGTTGCCCTGCATATTGCGATAAAAACAAAACAGAAATAATGAAAATATGACTAAGCATTCAAGGTATTTAACGTTGCACTCACATTTGTTGTGTAGTAAAAGGTGGGCTGTTGATCGGCCTTCTGGCCCTCTATTTTGGGTTGTTTGAGGATGGTGCCGTCTGCCGTTTGATATTGAATCGTTGTCGGTTGGCCGTTGATGGCGTTTGTGAATATTATGTTCTTGGTGAGGTCTTCCATTATGCGCACAAATCACTAAATGGCAATGCAAATTACTTCAAATATTTATTGTTTTTATTCAAAGTAAAACAAAAATGTGCGAAATTCATTTAAATAAAATGCACATTGAGTTGTGCTTCACAACACTGGTGACGCCACCAATACGGCGTGTGCGAGCGAGCCAACCATAGAGCACACACGTCAGCGAAAAACGACTGATTAAAAATGGCGACGATGAGACAAAAAATATGTATGCGCTGCACACACTTCACAAACGGACACAAAATTGTAACTTCATTTCAAAATATGCCGCTGTCTGCACTCGTCAATTGCACAATATGCATTTAAATTGTACAAATTTGAGCAGAATAGCAGGCAGTTGCACGGTTACGTTTGATTTGGCAATTTACCTTTTACGCAACCAACCACAAAAAAATAGTTTCTGCTGCGCCTTGCACGCCCAGCGCAGCACACACAGTGGCTATATTAAATAGATTTATGTTGGCACTGTTAATTGAAACGGCTAATGCACGGCCGGTTGCCAGTTTTTTATCCACTAAATTTTGTTTGGAATGAAAGCAAAACTTTATTATTGTTTTTTCTTCCTCTAACAAATTAAATTCCAGCACAAAAACCTTCTGCTCGTTTGTTCTTACGTACGTTCGAATGTGGACTGCTGAAGAGAGACGGAGAGTGAAGAAAGCCATGGAGAGAGCAGTAGCACATTAACCACGCCACTGGGCTGCCAGACTGCGTGGTTTTATTTTGTCTGCGAGGGTGGCCAGATCGGTGGTTTCAACATTAAAATATCGGGATAAAAAATACCACACTTCGTTGGTCGCCTTTTTACAAATAAATTTTGAAAATTTGCAAATTCAAATTAAGTAGTTATATAATTATGTATAAGTAATGCTCACGCATATATTGATTAAATTTAATGCATGTATGTACTTATATTTAACATGGCATTTATATACATTAATTTTTAAACGTTTTCTGTAAAAGAATTATAGAACGTTGTTGGATTTATATGAAGAAATAGTAAAAATTTGAGACGTCTTTTAAAAGTGCTTAAATAAAAAATTATATCGCTCGAGGGGCCATTATAAGAGTGAGGCTCTTCTACAGTCGGCTTTTATACGTATAAGCCGAGAGTGGCCAGATCAGTTAAATATGATCGACTATGCTGCCAGATGGGTTTTAGCTGAACGATTTTAAGTACAAGCGAAAGTCTCGCGCCAATTTAAACAGAAATTGGCTTGCGGCTCTAATAAAATAAAATAAAATATTAATTTTTATTGCAAAACTTGTGCAGTTTGAAGCACATTAGCCGGGTGTTCAAGTAAAACACTGCCGGCATTATGCCAGCACTCGCCTTCGCCCACGCCAAGCGCTGCATTGAAAGTTTTAAACTGGCTGCCGTCGTTGCCGTCTGGTCCAAGTCCAGGTCCCGGTCTACAAGTCCAGCGTCGTGTCGCAGTCATAAATTACACTTTCAAATTATTTGCAACACTGCATTTTGGAAAAGCTGACAGTGAATTTGGGTCAGCAGCAGTGGCAGACATGATGCTGGTTTCAGCATCGACGTTGGCGTCGCCGTCGACCACAGCAGCCTTCAAATGAATGCTCATTTCCATTATATTTTATTCATTTGCCTTAAATTAATTGCTTTGTGCAATGGCCGATGAAGCTTTTTGGAGCGCAAAATAGTAGACAACGTTATTGTTGCGCTTGCACAACATTAAAAGAGAAGAAGAAGCGCTAGAAGAAGAAGAAGATGTCTACCGCAAAAGCGGCAGCAACAACAACGAAGGTAATTAAGTGCACAACAGTAACAACAACAACATGCGCATTTTGATTGCATATTCATTTTTTTGGTTCAACGTTCTGCTTGCCCCAAAAAAATGTTCATGCTGCACGCTTCGCTACACATCATTGCATTAATTTGTACGTTCAAGATAAATTTTTACACAAATATTTCAACATATTTTGTATGTTGCAGTACGCCATTTGTAAATGTATCTTATTATTTTAATTTTTTACTTTTTTGGTATGTTTGCAAACACGAACTGCCGCCTCTTGTTGGTATTATAATTAAGTTCATGGCGTGCTGCCGTTTTATGTACGCATTGCAGTAGTTAAGCACTTTCAAAAAGCCCATAAAAATAGCAACGCAATTGTTTGTCTGACAAAACTAAATCAGCGCAAGTGCGTGGAGAAATTTTCACTTCACTTCGCATTTAACAGCGACTGCGACGCCAACGCCGCCGTCGCCGTCGCTGTCAGTTAGCTGTTGTAATAGACCCAAAAAAATAATAAAATCAACATAATCTCAACTTTGACTTCAAATGAGCGAATTTTACTGTTTTAAGAATTGTAAAACCATAAGCATAAGTAACCAGCCAGCTAGTGGCATACAGGTTTTCACTTTTTTGTTTGTTAAAAAAGATACTTTTTCGCTATCGCTTTTCATATTTTTACAGTTTACAGTTAATTTATGCCGGCAACGAATTTTCACTCTCGCTATTTTTCCGCATTTTAGACTCTGTCTGGGAAAGTGGGCAAGCACACAAGCAACAAATGATGGCACATCCGCCAAAAAAAATAAAGACAGAAACGACACGGAAATGAAAAGTGCGCCGTTAAAAATAGTTGCAGACAGTCAAGAGCCTCCAAAAGTCTAAGCCCAAAAATTGCGACGACGATTGCAGCAGTAGAAGGCGAAGCAGCAGCAGCCAAAGCAGCCGCTTGTGGGTTAGATTAGAAAGTGGTTGGCATCGCTTCATCGCACCAATGCTGGCTCAAATCCACGACTGCAGATTCTTGATCGCGAAAAACTGTGCCGGACTGCAGTCGCAACACACACACAGATAAACACAACTAGAAAGAGTGCTATAGTGCAGAGACTACGACTATTCGATACCTTGTAACACTCACTGAGCATACAATATGTAGAGTCGTAGAGCCAAATGCAACGAGTCGAACATTTTATTGTATTTTAACATGTATTTGTTTGATTGTATGTGTGTATATAGAATAAGCTTGCTTTTGCTGGCTTGACTCAATATGAATAACGATTTGCTTGAACACTATTGCGTTTCTTAGAACATATAATTTGTTCAATTGATTACGAATGATCACTAAACAGACAATACATTGTAAAAGGCTATACATTCAATAAGTACAGGGTATTAAAACACATACACACACACACACACACACACACACACACAGACAGCATCCGCATTAATTGGCATTTTTGCATGCGTTGCGGAGCTGTTGGTGGCACAACCGGCTGCAGCTGGTGTTGGTGCTGATGTTGCTGCTGCTGCTGGTCCCCGTTGGCCGTGGCCAATGAAAGAGAAAATTGGCCCCAAATCAAGTTCACAATCATTGGCCGACGGCATCGCAGCGCTTTTTGGTACCAACTAATATTTTAAAATTGTTGATTATGATGACTTTTCATTTCGTTCGCCAAGATCTGGATTGCGCATCAGCATCTCGATATCTCGGCATCAGCGTCTCGGCATCGGCATTAGCTTGTACATCAAATTTGCACTGGCCTCAGTCAAATTGCACTTGCAAGTGATGTTTTTATTATTATTGTTTTACTTTGCTTTTAATTTGACGCTTGAATGCCGTCGCCGACGCCGCTGGGCGAGATCATTAGCCATGGATGGACTGCAGCTGCTTCGACTGCACATGCAGCATACGCACCATTGGCCAGTACAGCAATCGCCAGCATAATTATTACTTAACGTCTCTCCCGCTTCATGTGGAAATGGTAATGGAAATGAAAATGGGAATGGAAATGGCTAACAATATTTCACGGCACATTAAATTGTTGGTCAAGTTTTCGCAATGCGCGTGGAAAACTATCCATCATATTGCACATTCCCATGTCCACCCATGTCCGAAAGCTCTTAGCCAGGAAGCAACTGGCTCTTGGCCACCAATTATGGCTTTTGACCCAATCGCTTCAATGTCAACAGACATCGTTTGACTTTGGAATGCGCATGTGAAGTATTTTAATTTTCCAATATGTACAGTAAAATCGAAGTTGGAGTTCTTTAACTGTATGGTTTAAGAGCAAAATTACTCAAGCGGTCGACTTGCGCCGAGTACATTTGTATGCAACTTAAGGTTAACTGATTATGTGCCCCAAATGCGCATTGAGGCAAACAAATTACAAAAACCAGATAAGAATCCAAAGCTATGCCCGCAAAAATGTTACCTGTCTTAATGCTGTATTTTATACTTCGTGCAGCTAACACTACAGTGACTACCAATTGTATGTGTACACATGTCTAAGCTTGTTGACACTCTAAAAAAAAAGAATTTTGAATTTGTTGGAACATTTTTTTATACAACTATAAAAAATTGTATAAAATAAAAGCAGGTACATATGTATATTTTGTTAACCTTGTTTTCAGATGTATTTAAGCAATG
The DNA here is from genome assembly GCA_035041535.1 of Drosophila cognata. Taxonomy (NCBI): domain Eukaryota; kingdom Metazoa; phylum Arthropoda; class Insecta; order Diptera; family Drosophilidae; genus Drosophila; species Drosophila cognata. The sequence continues at coordinate 819,540 of JAWNLC010000616.1, forward strand.
GAATTACAACTCTAGATTTCTTAGTAATGTTGAAATATAATAAACATTGAAGACTTCCTCATTTGCCATCCTCATTGAGCTTACCTCAATAACAAATCAGCTTTAATTGTAGATTACAGCAGTGGCTGTTCTTCATATGCGTTTTCTCAGTAAACTCAGTTAACAATTGTGTTGAAACCTTATCGAAACTATATCTTTGATCCGCCAACCTTCGGTCCCTTATTTTGGAGTCTAACCGCATATTATTAAAGATCTTTTGAAGGCGTAGGTCTGGTGGGGGTATAGATTTCCGTTGGAAAGCAAAATAGAAACTATATAATTAGTAATGGCTCTAGGTACGCCCGAAGGCGTTACTTTTCTGAGGCCATGGCAATGACAGCAACAAAAAGCTTTAAAGTTGGCCCAAACGAAACTGAAAACTCTCACACGCTCCGGCCTGAAGATGACAGATGACAATGATCTATGGGATTCTTGAAATTGAAACCGCTGTTCAGAAGAAATACAAGTATGGGTTCAAACAAGAGCCAACTGATAGCCGTAAAGCAAACATGCAATTGACTTTCGCGCCGTATGACACTTGAAGAGCGCATGGTAATGGAATGGCCCAAGGAACCGGGAACCAGCGAGCCGATCGACGATGGAGCACAAACTGGCTAGAACCACTTTCTACAATGATCGTCGTCGTCTGCGATTCGTCTTTCGTGGGGCAAAGTAAAAGTCAATTTCTTCGCCCGCTGTCGCATTTTTTGTTTGTGCTGCGCCGCAACGCAGAAGACGACGTTTTAATTTGTGGCTTCTTTTTTTTTGTTTTTTCGTCTTTTTTGTTTGTGTTTTTTTCATATTTATTTTGCTTAATTGCGGCATGAAAATCGTAAACCGTTTTAATGTTTTAAGGGCAACCGAACGAAAATTTTTGTGCTTTCTGGCAGCCAGTGGGCAAATTCGTTTGTGTTGCTTCTGTGTCCGTTTGTTTTGTTTTGGTTTCATTATGGAAAGGAAATGGGAAATTATTACGAAAATTATGTTGCGCCGCTTTGGAAATTAGGCCACATTGAGCGCAAAAAAAACAAACCTAAACAAAAGACTTAAGACACAAACTGAAAAAGATACATCAGCAAAGGCGGCGGCAGCTGCGCCCGCATCCAATTCGAGCCACAGATTAATTATAACATGCAGCAACGCTTGTCTTCTGGGCAGGCGCATTAATTATGCCAAAACCAAAACAAAGACGAGCAGTCGTCGAGGAAGTCAATTGGGCACAGTGGAACTGGTTTAGAATGGAAACATTACTAAAACCCAAAATTACTGTCAATGGTTAGCCAGAAAAATCATCAATGATATATGAGCTCATTCAGCGACCTATATAAATGTTGGCATAAGCTTTGTACATATTATATTATTGGGGAAGAAGGGGGGAACGTTCTGTTCTATATTTGCAATGTCTAAACAAACATTGTTTACGTATTTAAGAATTTAAATCCGATTTTAATTTTGATAAGATATTTTATTTATATTTTAAAGTTTCTGAATAATTTTGTTAAACTGATTATAGCTAAGATTGAAATTAAAATATATAAAAAGTTAAATTCGATAAATATTTAATATATATATATATGTAATTATATATGTACATATATTCCAATCCGTTTAGTAGTCACAAATAGTATATAAACAAATAAGTATATATTAATAAATATATATGACTAAATCGTTTTTGTTCCACTGTCGATGCTAGCAAATAATTTAATGGCGCAGTGGCACCCAACAGCCGCATTGCTAATGATTTGCATACAAACTACAATGCTATAAAGTAATCAACCCCAATTCAGCGCAAAGATTCGCACGGTTAGGTGACGCAGCATCCGCTTAAAGCGTCGCCAGCGACGCAGCCAACGTTGGCGCCAGCGTCGCAGCGACTGCGCCAGATTCAGGCGTCGATAGAAGAGCTCCAGCAAGAGCATTAGAGCTAAAAGTGAGGGAGTTTCATAATAATGAATGATAATTCGGGCAGCGCTTGCTTGACCTGACCCACTGACCTGCCGTGAGTGAGCCCACGCCGAGGGCAATGAAGGCGCCTTGGAGCATTCGTAGATTGAGGGCGCTAATCATCTCATTGTCCTGTGCGTGTTGTGGCTGGTTCTTGGCCTCATTGTTCTTGGTGTTGGCATTGGCTTGGGCATTCTCAACAGCAGCCAACTCCTTCGATTGCTGTGCATGATCCTTGGTCATCATGCGCGATTGTGCCTCGTATTCGGCCGTTGTCATCTTGTCCAGTATGCCGCCCTCAAACAAATGCGTTAAGCTTAATAAAAACCGATCTCTCAGTTAATAAATAAATGCAGCATAGAAGAATATAATAAAATAATAACACTGATCTCCGGGTTGCCGAAGACTTAATGCTTTGCAGACCTTTTGACAATTGATTAAATATCACTCTCATTTTCAATTCTTTTGAGTTATTAAATAATCAAATTTGAAAAAGAAAGCTTAAAAGATAATTTAATCGGATCTGGCTGTCTCTAATACGCATATATAGCTTTAACGAGTGGGCTCTTAATGCCGAACGGAGAAGTCTGATTAAAAAACTTGATCTACACTCACACATCATTGAGACTGTCCAGGAAGGGACAACCGATTTGCACGGCCACTGCGGAATAGCGAGTGTATAGCTTCTGACTGAGCTGAAAGTTCTTGGCGCCGTACTGCTGTATATTGAAATAGAGGGTCTCACGTCCACCCAACACAGCCTTATTTTCGCGGCCATCGGTGATCAGCTTGATGCCCGCCTCCACGGAGTCGATGAGAAAGGCATGGGGATCATCCGGCTGCTGTTGTCGCATCAGGGCGTACAGTTGACGAAACAGCTCTGTGCCATTCTCGAGCATTTCCAAGGAGCTGCTCTCCTTTTCCACATACAAACGATAGCCATCCCTTAACATGGCCGACTGCAGACGCTGCAAGGTGTTAATCGGTGCCTCATGTGCCGGTCGTGCAAACTGTGAGGTTAGCTGGGCGGAGTAGACATCGGCCAGCACGTAGGTGGCAGCGATCCAATACACAATGGTCAAGAACTTGGCGCGATAGTCGTGGTACAGTTCATGGCAGGCTGTGGGATTCAAGATAAAGATTTAGAAATTCAATATGAATCCCCAATGGAATTGGTTAAATATTCTCAAACCCATTGCGTTCTTACATTGCTTGAGGAACAGGCGCAGTGTAAACCAAATACAACGCTGAAAAAGCTGTGGCGGCATCTGCGCCGATGGCTGGGGTCTCCTCAAACGCTTGACCTTAAGCACACAGGGCGTGATCTCTTTGATGTATGCCATGTAGATGCACAGATCGCCCATGTGCTCCACATCGAAGGCGATGCGACGCCTGCGCCACTTGTAGGGCATGGCAATGATGCCATAGAATATCGGACCCGAGAACACAATAGTCAGTATGAGATATGGCCATATATCCAGCTTAAACGGACGCATAATGGCCAGGGCCTCATTGAGGCGCCTCGGCGCATGTGTTGCAAAGGCGCCAGAATCGGCGAGCGTAAAGAATGAGAATTCAATTGCCTTGCGCCGTTCCCAGCTGAGACCAACATCACCCAGAAAGAAGTCGGCCAACTATGAAGCACAGGGAAAATGCAATTACTTAGAAATATCTGACCCATTGGATACCTACGCCACTCTGGAGCATGCCTATTCCTCCGGTAAAGCTATCGTTGGGCTCGCCATTTTCATCTGTGGCACGCAGTGATCCTTGGGTTCTGCCCGGCGCCTCAATGTAGGCGAACTGAAAGTTCATGTGCTGTGCCAGGAGCATCAGCAATCGATGATCTCTTCCGCCGGTGACATTCACCTCATTGTACTCCATATTCTCATAGTCCTCCAACGGCTCCTCACTGCTGTCGTTGTTGTAGCTAACCCAGAACCACGGCGGTGACTGATAGTTTAAAGGGTTTACAGATTATACAGAATTGAATATGTTACCATGAATAATGATTGCTAAAATGAACAGAACAGATTACTATCACCACACAAATAAATACATTGGGAAATCGAAGGCTCTTGTGGCATAAATTGAATAAGTGAATTGAACCTTAATCCTCCGGTCGTTTATCTTCTTTCATCTAGAATAAATTCTTCAATAATGATTGTTGGAGTCATTTACTAAAGCAACTCTTAATCAAACTGTCTCTGAACTCTATTTTAAAATATAGCCAAACTGAGGAAGAAAGAATAAAGACAAATTCTAAAACAGACTGATTATGCAGCTTTCACTTCGAAATAATCTCTAATCTTAACTTAATACGATTCACAATTCTACACATATTTAAAACAATACTAAATTTCACTTGAATTAGTCACTGCCATTAACAACTTAAACTACTTACGTGAAAAACAGGCACACGAAAAACGCGACTTTCAAAATTCGCATAGACTGCTGCGGCGCTGGGCAGGAGTGGGGTCTTCTGCAGACCCAGATTGTCGCCATCGTACCAGTTGACCAAGCGGAGCTGGCTGGTGCCCGTGGGCACCGCCTGATTGTAATAGATGCGAAATGCCTTGCGACGCGGTCTTGTGATGACCACCGCTCGCATCGGCTCCTCAAAGCTGAGGCGCGTCGCATTTGGCGGCTGCCTGGCGCCCCAATAGAAGATGAAGAGGCTGAGCCGATGGGCCAGTCGGCGTTCCTGTATGCGTGCCGATAGCTCATCCGGTTCGTGGAATATTAAATTGACGCACTCGATGGCGCCCAACAGATTGGCATCAATGTAGTCAAAGAAGAGCTCCGTGTCGTAAAATATGACAGACTTGTAGTATAGCTCATGCAGTCTCTGTATAAAGTCATCCACTTGGATGGTGTCATCATTCTCGCAATCCCCACTAAGTAGCCGCGAGCTGCGCAATGCCAATATGGCTAATTGACGTGGCTGCAGGCCATTGATGATCTGCGAGAGCGCTGCGAATTGCATTGAATTTAATTGAATTTAATTGAATTGAATCGATCATTTTGTTGGCCTGGCTACCTATCGCCACGTCGGATTCGTTGCATGGACTGTAGTTGAGCTTGGCCACCAGCGCCAGCGATCCAGAGAGCAACAGCAGCACAATCCAACTGCACTGCATATCGAGTCATGGAGTTTTCAGCCCTGCACCACGCCCTTTTATAGTGCACTTTATGATTGCTGTTTGATGCCCAATTACTGCATCAGGGCTTAAATATCACATGTCATATGGCTGCAGACAACCCAGACAGGCCGACAGACAGTTGAATCGATTGAAATTGCTAAAATGCTAAAAAGAGTACGAACATTCCGAACATTCCGAACGGCTTTACCCTTTTGAAATTCTTCGAACAAAACTTTATATATAAAATCAAATATCAAATATTTACTATAATTTCCAAATATAAGTAATTAAAATTTCTTCATAATTATTAATTATTATAGAAAATATGTTGAAAAGTAAAAATGCAAGCCTTAATCTTAGGAATTAATTATTTATGAAATTAAATAATAGTAATAAAATTTGCACTCTCAACTGAAATGTTAGAGTCTATTTTATAGAAAAGTCTAGAAATGAAAATGGTTTCATTATGGCAGTTCAAGCATCGGGACTTAAATATCACATGTCAATTGGGTGCAGACAGCCCAGAAAGACAGCTGCATAGCTTAAAACCGTTGAAATGCTGAAATGTACCCATGCCGACTATCGATTTTCATAATCATAACTGGGGCCTTCAGCTGGGCAATCTCACGCACTCTCTGAAGCTGGCCCACAGGCCAAGCGGAGCTGCCAAGCTATTTTTTAATTGTCAGAAGTTTGTCATTGCCATTTTCGCAGACAACAATTTCTCCCCGTGATCGTCGCCCTGCCTCAATCTCTATTCATGTCTGTGTATTGATAGATGGATCGATGGATCGCTCAATAGATGCATGATAGCAGTTGCCAGTTGCCAGTTGCTGTTGTTGTCGTCAATCTTCTAATGTTGTTGACATTAATTCCGTGTTGTGCGCATTTTTCTTTTGCTGCCGTGTGGCTGCTGCCGCTGCTGCCGCTGCTGCTGCTGCTGCTGCTTCTGCCGCTTTCAACTCACATGTCAACGCTCTACTTTGGTGCGCCAGTCAATGATTTATCGCAGCAGCAGCAGCCACAGAAGCAGCAGTCAAGATTACAAGTGTGGATGGATACTTAACTAGTTTGTGGGTTGCAATTGACTGCATCATTATTCTATTACAAACGAAGGGCTCGACTGATCTGTATATACGAGCGTACATACTTACTCATATATACTTAATTATTCACATATATGTACCATATTTTCAATCTTACACAGTAAAAGTTATCATTTCATATTTTCAACAATCTCTGCTCAAATTACTGACTCTTAAAATATCATAGCAAAAGAAAACGCATATTCATTAGATGACTTTTTCCCTTATTAAATATTTATTTCTACACAATTGTATTTTGCATAACACAAAAATTTACATAAGGCAGTCACATCATTTTAAACATTAAAGCAAATTTGTGGTGACTTAGCTTAAAACATACATATTTAAATTATTGTTTAACTTCTCTTTAAGATTAAGCAAACTTTCAAAAGTCACGAATACAAAATATCACTTGACAATTACCCATATTTGCGAATGAGTATGTTTAGAATTTTGAGCGTGCTTTAAACAATTTATAATATTTTTTTAAGGTAACCAATAGAAAAATAATATTAATTAATGTTCGTTATTAATATCTGATCTTATAGCATACTGTAATAAAGAGCCCAATAATTTTACAAATGATTTCACAAGCGTAACAAAATATTGCTTATATTTATCATATCTCACCCAAATGGCAATCAATGAAAGTCGCTTTTAGCCGTTTTGCTTGACCAAATGTGGGTTCTGACGCCATGTTCGGCGATAAGCTTTAAGAAGCGAAAGAGAAAAGCCAAACAAAAAAAGAAATGAAAGAACTGATGACCCGATTATGATATGAGAGCGTACATAATTGCCATAAATGTCTGTGTGTATAGTGTGTGTTATTAATTGTGCCCAAAGGGCAAGGCCAAAAGCAAAATAGTATAGAATTAAAGAGGGACGTGGGGAGGAAGAAATAAGCTGAAACGGAAACTAAGATTTTGCATAACTTTTGATCAACACGTGTAGACACACACACACACACATATGTATATACACTGAGAGTATTATATGGAGAAGTGCAACGTTTAAGTCTGCGGCTATTTATAAAGCCGGCTAACACAAACAACAACAAAAAGAGGAGTTAAAACAAATAAACCCCGCGCTCTGCGTTCGACAACTTGTTAAACTTCAAACTGTCTGCAAACGCGACATTGTCTGATAAACGACAACAGCAGCAGCAGCAACAACTACAACAACAACAACAATAAACACAACAAGAAGAAGAGCAATGTCCATGCTGAGTGGGCAACTGTCTGGCGATTGCATCTGCTCTGAGTCGGACTCTGACTCTGACTCTGACTCTGACTCTGACTCTGACTCTGACTCTGAGTCGGACTCTGCCTCGGACTCTGTGACTGTGACTGTGACTCTGGCAAAGAGCTGATCTGTGGCCAGGATGCAGCAGCACGCCAACACTTTTTGTTTCAACGCGCACGATAGTGAAATGTGGCCCGGTTTGGCCCTTCGATCGATGCCGTTGTTGCATGGGCCAGCGGCAGCAGACAGCCTAAGTGGATTGCTGCGTGTTATACACTCAGAAACAAAAAAATTACCCTGCACTTTACAAATTCGTTTTAACGCCAAGGCTAACGAGCCTCATTATTTAATAAGTATATTTTTAGAACGGTAGCCCAGAGGTTTTCACTTCTTAATTCCAGGGTTCATTTTTCTAGAATTTTCAAAAAATATGTGTACTTTTCAGTTCACATCACTATTTTACGATTTCACATAAAAAATTTAAGTTTTTGCATTTCTACTTTTTGGGAATATTTTATTTTATTAAGAAATGTAAAAAACAAACATCACTTTTACAAATTGGTTTTCATTTTATTAATTTTTTTCATTGTTTAAAAAATCAAATAATAAGAAAATCTTTCTACTTTTCATACCGATTTTCATTTTAGTGCAGTTATTTTTTCTGAGTGTATGTAAGTACTATGCTGCTGCCTGGTTGGTAGAAGGGGGCCGGCACGTTTAAATGCACTTTATTTGTTTTGCCAGCGAGCCGTCAGCCAAGAGGCATGAGCCGAGAACCGACAGCCAAGAGCCAAGATCCGCCCTCTCATCACCATAACGAGCTGTCAATTGCTAGAGCACGAATGTAAATCACTTACTAAAGATAGTACTAGACACAGCCACACTACACATCACACGAGGGTCTAAGACCAACCTAACTTGCAAAATCAATCGAACCGTTAGAGGAGCTTCGACAACAAAAAAAAAAAGTCTGAAATGCGGCAAAAATTATATGTTATGGCTTGCAATTTTACCTAAATTAGCCTTCATGATGAAAGTTCTCATATTTTTTAGACGAAAAATCGATAAACCTGTATTTGCTGATTACCATATTTAAATTTCAAATACAAGCTTAAATTAAATCTAAAATAAAATACACAAAATAAGATTTGATTTTGATATACTCCATGCAGCAAACTAGCTGAGATTATCTCTTCTCTTCATATATGTATATATAGATGCTTAGCAATTAGAGAAAAATATATAAAAAAAAACGTTCAACTAAAATGAAAGAGGAATGCCATCTTTGATTCGGCAATCTGATCTTAACAAGTGATTATATTCAATAATTAAAATTTGGCTTAGGCAGTAGCAACAAATGTGTGTGTGTGATTTTTAATAGCAGGATTCACAATTTGGATAAAAATAGCCTGCTAATTAAGTAATAAATATAAATAAAAAACTTGCGCAGCACTCTTAGAACAAACCGAATATGGCATCCCAAAAGCAACTGTCCTGGCTGTTATCCTCGTCATCGTCCAGTTCCTCGAGTTTCTTCTTTAACTTCATCAGTTGCTGCTCGTCGCTGAATATGGCTCTGAAAACGCGCTCCGTGAACTTATCATAGACGCCCAGTCTTTTCAACAGCTTGAGGACACGTTGCTCGAAGGCTGGATAGGATTCGGGATTCACAGTGCTGGCGTTGCCAAATAAACTTGCGAAATTATCCCTGAGTTTGTTTCGCTGAGGCTCCATGTCATAGGCCAGGTATGCATTATAAACCCTAATCTTCTCATCCAGCTGAGCAACGGGCAGAGCAGCTGCCTTTGCCAGGCGTTTATATTGCTCCAGAGTTTCTTTATTGTCTGATTGATTTCTCAAATTCTCATATTGGCTCAGCATGCTATTGATCCTGTTTGTAAGTATTTCATTTAGTCGCAGCAGAGGCTGTTGCGACACTTCGGAGTTCCCATGGATGCACTGCATCTGCTGCAGTAGCAACAGCAGCAGCGGCGACACTTCTAACGTTCTGATTAGTATTGACATGACTGCAAACTTCTATCGATGACTGTTGCCAGCCTGTGTGCATCGAGTGCTTTTAAAGCGTTCACATTTCGCTGATAAGCTCAAGTTATTAGCCGACATTTAATGAGTTTCCTAGGTTCCAAGGTTCCCGGTTCTGACTTGAAGCCCGCACAGGGCTTAGTCAATTTAGAAGAAGGAGGTCAACAATGCTGCGTAATAGGTGTATTTTATGTTTGCAAATTCCCCAAGCCAAGTCAATAGTGAACATAATTAATGTTGCATAGAATTTTTGTAGGTATTTTTAAACCGGTTTTTTTTTTCATTTATAATATATTTGTATGTGGTGCAAATGTAACAACAAGTAAAAATGCTCCAGTTGAGGAAGCTCGACTAGGATAAACTCCAGCACAGAAAAACTGTGACTAATTAACGTATTTATATGTTTTTCCCTTAATTTTGACATTAATGAAAATTGTTATTTGACCAAGTTGATTATTTGCAAACCAAAACGATTAGTTTCTGAAATTAATCATGTGATTCTTTACCAACATATTTATTTATGACAATTCATAAATTGAAATATTATTTTAGATATTTAGCATTGTAGACTTAGAAATCTTAAATTCTTAGTTTATAAGCCCTTGGCATGGGCATTGTCTATGTGGATCAATTGGGCATTAAAATATATATAGAACAGTTTTTTAATTTGCCCCCGTTCTTCTCCTTATCCCATCATATCTATGCATAACTAGTAGTTAGTCAGCCAAATTGTATATTTCGCGAAATCGGATAAATCATTCTGTGGGGAGCTTTTCTCGATAAACATAAATATATATATAAATATGGTCATTGGGCTATCAAGTCGAGTTATGGGAAAGTTTTTCCGTCACCTTAGTATATTGATAATGATGATTTCAGATTTGCCTACAAATTAGAAAGTAAATGTAAATTATCAACACCACTTACCAAAGCCAACAACGACTATTAAGGCTTCGGCAAGATATTATTCGGAGAAATGCTAAACTGCAACTACTTTTTTCAATACATTTTAATGTATTTATTTAGTATTTGCTAATGCATAAGCAACATTTACTAAAATAAATAAGTGTGTCAAATTGAAAAATTGCCATTTTATGTTTATTTGCCAAAGCTATAATTTTTTAAATGAAAACCAATCGATACAAAATAAACAAAATTCTTCATCCTCCTCAGTTTCCCCGCTGTCTTTGGTCTGCTTGTGGCGACAATTTTCGCTATGCAATTTTAATTTATGCGACTTTAAGAAATTGGGTTCATTCAGAGTGCGCTTCAACTCCCGTTTCTGGTTCTGATAGAACGCTCTGCATTTGTCGCCAATTTTCTCAGTCTGCAAATAGTTTTCGGTGACGGCAATTCGGTTTTGTAAATCAGCCTCCAATTTTAGTCGCAATAAATTATAACTCAAAAAGTTATAATAATGTCGTTCTTTTGCGTGCAGGAAATCCGAGTGCAGACTAGCTGCGTGCCGCAGAATAGCTGCTTGATGGTCAAACTCCTTATTGCCAATAATATAACCTGTTCTGGATATACATAAGATATGCTCGATTTGAACATTTAACTTTTCGCTCTCAATATTATTCTGCAAAAATTAAACAAATAAATAACAAAAAATGGTTGGCAATATTTTGGAAGTGCAATTTTAAAGATTTACCTTATTTGGTGTCGATAGTGTTGGCGATATTATTGTCGATGTTGGAGATGTGTCTGGTGATGATTCTGTCGATGTTGTCGATGACGATGTGCCTGACGATGTTGAGGAAGATGTATCGGACATCACTCGTTTTGTTCCAATTGTCACTGTTTCATATATATTTATTATATTATTCTATATTATTACAATATGCAAAAGTTTATTGAATTATCTTTAATCTTTGTTTATTGAATTATCTTTAATACTTACAAATTGTGCTGAGCAACAGACACACAGTTACAAATTGCAATCTCATATTGCTTTGTGAATTTTCTTTTCTTTCAGTATTGAAACTGAGTTCTAAATCTGGCTCGGCTTCCTCTTTTATACACAGCGTTTAAACAGCTTAAGCAATTGGCTTTGTGCTTGATAAAATCTAATTGAAAGTGTCAGAACGTTCTGAAACATAAATTATGAGCTCTACCATAAATTTCCATATATGGTTTATGGCATATTTTCCCATTCTAACATCGCATTTTGATAACACATTCAACTATGAAAATTCATAGAGAAAACTATGTTTTTTTTTATCTGAATTGGTTTCTAATATATTATATACTTTTTTAAAAACATATCTTTATTTGTACTGAGTTGCTTTCAAAAATGAATTCATTTTCAACGGTTTCACGAATGCCTTCCACAACGTGTGGAACCTAACAGACACAAAAACAGCTGCATTTAGTTGAGCACACGTGAGCACAGGTGAGAGATTAGAGAATAAAGAGTGTGTGAGAGAGAGAGAGCGCGCTCGATCCACAACAATGACGATTACTATGACGAAGACGACGTCAACGACGACGCTTGCGACGACGACGACGATGTTGTCGGGTCGTCTTGGTTGCTGTGGTGAGCGTCCGGTCTCTGGTAGTCTTGTAGTTGGTTTTCCAAGTCGCCGAGGGTTAAGTTCAGTTCTTGAACGACTGCTGGCCGTGTTGGTGGCAAGACGCGGAACGCTGCTTATAAGTCGTGAATGAAGTCGAAGTCGGAGGCGGCAGACGACGCGGTTGCCATTGGAAGACGTTACTTTGTTCGGTTTAAATGGACATTTGTGAAATGCTAAACAAAACCGAATCGCAAAAGCAAATCACACAATAATAATCATCAACAATAAAGTGAAATTTTTGAATGCGATTTGAAAATTAATTGGAAAGAGGGCATACATAATACATAAATGATTGCAAATTAGTCTTGTAAAGAAATCGCTGACAAAAACAAGTTTAAGTTAAAAGGTGCAACAGCAACAGCAAATAAGCGACTACTAATAATGCAATTCAAATCAATACAAAGTGTCAACTAATTTCTGTGCAAATAAATAAAATACAATAATTATACAAATATATATACCAAACAAGGCGTGTTTAACAAGGTGCAGAATCTTTAAAAGGTGCGTAAATAACAAATAAGACAATTATTTAATATAAGTGAAAAAACAAAACAAAACAAAACTGAACAGCTGGAAAAATAGCAATAAATTACAAATAAGAAAATAAAGCTTATCAGCTACCAAAACAAAAGCATAAAAACAGTTAAATATTGAAATAGTTAAAAGCAGTGCTTGTTGTTGATGTTGGCGTTGTTATTGTTGTTGTTGTGGTGTAACGAAAAGTTTGGTGCAAAAAATAAATACGACAATATCTCCTCTATATGCCTATAAACAGAAACAACAACAACAGAGACGAGAAAACTGTTAAAACCAGTTTACAGCGGCGCATGCGCCAAGCAGAACTCAGGAGAACTGGCAAAGGCAAGAGTAGAAAAGTTGGTAGGGCTGCCGAAGCGAATCTTTGAGCAAACTGTGAAGAAGCCGGCCCAACAGAGAAAGCGAGAGGGAGAGAGAAAGAGAGAGATACACAACATCCGAAAAGGAGGCGCAACAGAAGCTGATCGCTCGGACCCGCAGCTGAAGAGAGAGAGAGAGAGAGAGTCGATGAAGCAGATCTCGAAAATAATAAGCGCAAAAGAACCAAAATTAACCAAAAAACGAAAAAAGAACCCAAAACAAAATCAAGCAGCGAACGAAGTTTTTCGTTAGAGTAGGAAACTGAAACTGAAGGGTAAGGGACGAACCAGCAATGGCAACTGCATTGCACTTGTACAAACAAACGCATCAGTCAAAAAAAAAAAGAAAAAACACAAAAAATATGTATTTCAAGGCGAACACCTTCAGAACAAACCACACCCCCACCCACCCCGTGTCTATCTATTTGCACAGCAGTCACTTTAATTTCACAAAACATATTATTGTTATTGTTGTTGATGTTATCTGAGCTGGCATAGCTTTAGATACGAGCGTGCGAGCAGCAGCGCCAGATAAGCGAGATAAGCTCAAAGAAAGGCCAAAAAAAAGAGATGAAATACAGAAACACGACAGAAAGCCGACCGACCAACACCTGCCGCATCTAGCCAAAAAGACGAGCCCCAAGGGAACGACGAATGGAAGGCTTGTGTGTGTGTATAGGTGAATCCCTGGCGAGTTCTTGGCTCTGCTGGACCTTTTTCCTTGTGCGGCATCTTTTGGGATTTGTTCATTCATGCATTTCGTGTCCGTTTCATTTGTGGTGCTCTTCTTTGTCTTGCATGCAAATTTTTTGCGTTTCATTTTCTTTCGGACGAGACCGTACATAACTGAATATATACATACATAAATACACATGTTGTATGCACATACATACTTATAAAAAAAGTGTAGGTAGAATTACGTTGAGTGTGCATGAGAGGCGTACATAAACCAAAAACCAAAAAAAAAGAAAAAAAAAATCAGACATACAAATAAAACACAAACCGCACAAAGCTCTTCGAACAATTCCTGAAAATGTCTGCCGTGTTGCCGTGTTGCCCAGGGTCAGGCCAAGTCACAAGCCAAGCGAGCAACTTTCATTAAAGCCAAACCCACAAAAGCATACCGAACCATTATTATATGTATGCCTATGCACTTACCAGTTTGTATATATATATATATATATATATATACTCTGTCCGATCTATAACACAGCGTTCAATCAAAGCCAATGCGAGCGAGCGTGTCAAAGATCAGAGTGGCAACAAACAATTTATGATTATAATGAAGCCCATATCCCAGCAACAACTTGGCCATTATGCAATTTAAAGTTTGTTATGCTCGGAAACGATTATCAGTTTGTTCTAACCCAGCCGCACCCTACCAAACGATTCGAATTGGATAAATTAATGTTATCCACTTAGATTCATTGAACATAGTCTCAAGTTTAAGTTTTCAATTCTAAAATCGTTTGAGACAGAATTCTGGCTGGTATTATAAATGATATAGCTTTAACGCATTCAGTAAATGTCATTTCGAATTTTAGTTTCTGTGTAGAACAATAAATACAAAATATTCAAATTAAAAGTGTTGTATTTAATATTTTACTAAATTAAATTAAAACTATTTGTTGAGATAATATATTTGTTTGCTTAACATTTTCATAGTTGTTTTCTTGACTAGAGCATCTCAAATTTCTCTTGAGTTACATTTAGTTTTTCTGTACCGTTTTCACAGATTCAGTAAATTTCATCTTACGTAAAGTTTGACATTTGGTTTCTATGTTTTCATGTAGAAAATAAAATACATTTTAAATACTTAAAACGAAAATCTTACGTTCGAATTGCATGTCATTTAATTTTTAAGAACATTGTGTCTTTAGTTGTATTATTTTTTTTAAGTTTTGCCTATTGCTTTTGTATTTTTTACTGGCCTTGACAGCGCCCGCATAAGCCTTAACCCGTAATTAACTGTCATTGGGTTGCAGTTTGTTTCTTGGCTTTTGGCTCATCGCCTAATTAATCATTTGTTCAAAATGCCAATTTGTTTTTTTAGTACATTTTTATTTTTATTTTTTTGTTTTTTTTTTTACAAATAAGCAACTTTTGTGCAATTGTATAATAAAATTGTGGTCGAGTGTCTTTGATACTCCTATCACAAAATTGCTGGCGCTTTGTGTTTTTTTGGCTTATCCACGGCGAGGTTAAACTTTGACCTAGTTATTCAATTTGAATTATTGCGTCGCCGTGTGCCGACAATTCATCATGTTGCAAAAGCCATTCAAGATTGTGCAAACATTTGCATGTCATGTCAAATTGGCAACACCAGCAATTAAATTGAGTTTACATATCGGAGTCGCCTCCCCTCTGTGCGAAAACTAGAAGTGGCCGTTGTATTCTATTGGAGAGAACTTGACCACTTAAGAACTTACCTATAAATAGCCAAGTTGAGCTTACACTCGGCGTAAAACAACAACAAACCGGCAATAAAGCTATTAATATATTAGTTATTTAAACAATGTGTAGAGCACAAAAGCCATAACGAAATTAATAATAGCTATGAAGAGTTCTCAAGAGACACTCAACGCTGTCAACGATCACATTGTGTGTGGTGTGTGATGTGGGTGTGTGTGAAACTAGGTATGGCAACTATCATAACGATAACTATCGCATTGCAATTGATTAGGTAACCAAATTCGTACATCCTTTATTTTATTATTTCCTTTTAAAATTTGTCTTTAATTACTATCTCTTAATTGTAATTGTAGCTTTATTTTCTTATTACGCAAAACCTCGAATGTTTGTTTCTGAGTGGATTTATTCCTCTATAATAAATAACATTCTAATAATTTAGTTGACTTTCTAAATGCCTTTTATAATGACCAAATAATGGCCGTTGTTATATAAAATGTGTATAAATAGAATCGGAGTTAATTGGATGTAGGAAACTTTAAAATTCGATTTATTACTTTGGTCTTTAATTTATATGCACGTTCGACACATGTCTAAACACAAATAGTAATTGTGCTTTTTATGCTAAAAATCAGCCCAGTTGGTGGTGTCCAGGTTCTCTATTCATTCATAAATCTAGCTCTACTTTAGACGTACGATATCATTAATCATTTGTTGAGTTCACACACTATATAGATCATCGCTGTACGAGGCTCGAATCGAATGGCACTTGTCAGGCAGTTTTCTTGGGGGCGTTGTTGGTTCATTATGCCAAATTGGGCTAACCTCATATGGATGTTATTATACTTTATGCATGCACTCGTATTTCGGAGCACGTATTATTGTCGACCATTTGCGGAAGCAGCAATCAACAGTATATAATTGTATATAACGTAATACAATTTCACGCTTGAGACCAGGGCCAAGTTTTATGTGTTGGCTACTGCTTATAGACCGGACAATTAGCCACCAAAACAAAATGTTTTGATTTGTTTTGTTTGCAACGGCACTTAATAGATCAAAATGGAAATAGTTGGCAACAAACGTTTTTGTGGACATAGATGCTGAGAGAGAGACATGTTAGAGGTCAACTTGGCTAAGAATACAAAAGCCAAAGTCAAGGCAATAAACTGTAACAACTTCTGAGCAATGAAGTGAAGTGTATCAAATTGGATTTACCAGCTAACTGATTATAGTCTCCACACTTGGCTTAAACTGTGTTACGGGCGGACTGCAATTGGGTCAGTTTAGCTGGGCAGCTGTTTCGGTATGACCATGTGAATGTCATGTGGAAATTATGTCACAAAAAAATAACTTTGACAACTTGAGGAAATGGTGCTCCAATAAAAAACAAACAACAAAAAAGCGCAACAACAAGTTTCAACTCTTCAATTCATTTGTGGTCATGTTGCAAACGGAAAACGTCGCTCTGTTATAATCACAAAATAATAACCAAAAACTCGGCAATCCAACGGCGTTACATAGACGCCCCCCCTCCCCATGCCCTCCATTCCATCCTCGAAAATTGGGCAGCAGCTGCCAAAATAGCGGCCAATAGCGGGATTTGGAGCTTTTGGGCTTTGGGATTTCCAGACTGTGAGATATACGTACCTAAAGTGCCATCATAAACGCCATTTAATTGTACGAGTAGCAGCCAAAGCCAAGGGAATGTTGTCAGCGATAAGCCAACAGACGTTGGACAATTGCATGACCTGGTTTCCATCCGTCTGTTTGTTGTTGTTGAGGAGGAGTTGGAGATGGAGCTGGAGGTGAGGGAGGAGTAGTGGGCGGTAGCAGAGTTAGCGTTATGTAAATGACTGCATTCGTGAGTGCACTTACCAAAATTAGTTCACAACTTTGAGTTTTGGTTTCAATTTGGTTTCATTTTACACTCACCTTAAGGGTATACACACTTTGCAAGATCACAGGCACAAGAAAGAGAAAAGCTGCTGTGGAAGCAAGGACGTGTGCAGATTTAAAAATGCTAGAGGCAAGTTCACCGCCACATCTCAACTTTGCATAGATATAAAGTGGCTTAGACTCAAATTTGTAAGAAAAAAATATAATGATTAATAAAATTAACAATAATGTATGATAAATGAAAATGTCACAAACACTCATTTTTTTAATGTAGCAAGGCGAAAAAGCGACTCAAGCAAATGAAAATTTGTTTGTTTTGCTTTCCTTTTCGATTTAAAGTGCATTTGAAATTTGTTATGTTTGCTGAAATTTGTTTGTTATACGATCTGTTTTTGTTGATGTTCAAATTGAGTGTTGTTATTGTTATTGTTTTAAGTCAAAAAGTTTGACTGTTTTACATGCGGCACACACAACATTGTCTGAGCTCCAAATGGGTCAGCTTGGCACGATTTTTGGTGTAGTTCTTAAACGCAATGTCGTGCTATGAAATGCAAACACATAAAACATATAAAAAGCGATTTAAAATCGTGCTGCAATGCTACAAATATTTGGTAAATAAACCAAAGCCACTCAATGCCAAAGCGGAACCTGCTCAAAGACCCAAATGAGACAAGAGACAAAGAGAGAGATAGAGACCGAGATGAATGTTGAACGTTGAACGTTGAACAGCCTCAACCTGTGCCACTTCCCAGAGTCGCGTTGCTAATCAAACAGACGGCCGACAAAAGACAATGCGCCAATGATGACGACAATGAGAAGCAGGCAATAAAATACAAATTGACAGCCAAGAATGAAAGTGGTGAAATTTATTTATTTCTTTACTTCTTTCTTCTGTTTGGCCACGGTCCGGTCCGATCGCTGTCTCCGTCTCCGGCTGAAAGTGAGCGACAAATGACAAGCCACGGTGAACAGATAGCAGACCAGACCAGACCAGACCAGTCCAGATCCAATCCGAATCGAGGCAACCCGTCCAGACCAATTCAAAAGGCATAATTCTTACAAAAAGCAAAACCGAAACTGAAACGTGAGAGAGTCGCCATGGCGACTTTCGTTGAGCGCGTTTTCAGACGCGCACAAAACGCACGCGGATCGCAACAGCTGCAGAAAGCGCGTCTAATTATGACAACACGAACCCGGCTCTAACTTCAACCCGGCAAGCGGCACGCGGCACTTTTTCTAATGAGCTTTGTTCCAAACTGAATTCTAAACGGCAGTTGACAGGAGCAAATTGGGGCCAAGTAGCTGACCAACCGCATGGTTCATACAACCGTTACCCCCGTTACCAGTCCCCCTCGTCACAATGGCGACGTCACAGATCGTGCTTTGTCCAAAGCTGTAATTAAATATTTTGTGACTCGTCAGAAGCATATTTGTCACAGTTACAGTGCTGTAAGCTGACACTTGCCTCAGATTGGAGGGGGTTAGAGGTTGTTTTAGACGTGATTTGGCAAAAGCTTGTTTACAGCTATAATTCAGCTTACAACGCTTTAGCGCAGTATATTTTTAAATCTGAGATATAAGTCCAAACAGTTCAAATGTCTTGAGGCAAATCTTTGAGAATATTTATTTGATTCAAGAACAATATATTTTTTCCTATGAATTTATTAAAATATTTTTTTTTCTTTTTTGAATTGACAATGAATAATATTTTGTCCATCATTAAATATGTATTTGTATTTTTGATTATAATAAATTAAAATTGAAAATGAATGTAATTTTGGTGTCGACTGGTCCTAGTTGACAATAAATAAATAAATAAATAAATAAAATAAGTAAACTATTTCGAATTGATCATTAAACAGATTAAACAGATAAAATTAACGATTCCCAAATGATAATTACTTATAACTTACAAGAATTACAATACTTAATGAATCTTTAAAAAACCTAAAAAATCTAAACCGAATACAATTCTTAATTATATTGCTTACCCAAGTATTACCTTGTAATTAAATACCAATTTCGTGTCATTTTTTGCCAGCTTATGACTACGCCACTGAACATAAAAACCGTTGTAGTGAGCTAGTTTTTTGTTTTTCAGTTGTATTTGCTCAGACAATTTCGTGCCGCTAATTAGCAGCTAAGTTGTTTGGCCAGCCTTTATTTAATGGCTTTCCCGTGCTTGCCAAACTTGAGCGGAATGGCCCAGAACATGGGCCAAGAGCTCACACAGTGAGTGCGACAATAACTATGCTAAGTTATGCAGAAACGTGCAGTTTTTATTTGGTTATTTTATTTACTTTTGTTTTTTTTTTTTTTTGGTCATAAACCTTTACACGAGCATAGCCATACAAAAGCTGGCTGACACACAGCAGTGAACAGTGGATGGGGGCAACTTTGTTTTTTCGCCGTTGTTTTCTGTTGTTTTTTTTTTACAACTGCCGGTTATGCTTTTTTTTTGCTTTTGTTGTTTTTGTTGTTGCAGTGCAGTGGCTGTTGTGTGTTTCAATTGTTTCCCTTTTTTTATTCGTGCCGTGGTGACTTTAATGGCTTCTGTGTGACGACGTCGTCGAAGAATTGGCAGTCGGCTTGGAAAGCGTGGGTAATTTTCATTTCGCCTGACAATAAAAATATAATTATGACTGCGTTGTTTATGTTGCACAAACTTGTACTTCACAACCTATCTTGCATATGCAAATAAGAGTGTATATATATATATATATATATATATATATATATATGTATAAGTATATGTTTAAAATGCTGTTTGGCAATTCGCCAGTGTTGTGAGAATGATGTCGAGTCACAGCACGTTGTGGCAGGGAAGTTGTGCAATTTATCTGGCCATTACAATAAGCCAGTTGCCACATGTATATATCCTCCCTAAGAAAGTATCTACGCATGACTGGCAAATAATTCCAATGTGAACAAAAGACTTTTAGTTTCCAATTGCTTTTGTTCCACATTTCTTTCTTTTCAATATGGTTATATATAGACTTTTTATTATTGCATCCTGTTGCTTCCTTTCTTTTGGATTTGGGGTTTTTTTTTTTGTGTATGTCTGGTTCCTCCTTCACTTCGTATTTGTGGGCTCGCAAAACTCGTTTAATGTCGCGTTGCTAATTAGGTGTTTTTTTTATATTTTTTTGCACACTTCTCAAGGGTATTCTTATTTCGTTGTGAAGTTTGTAATGCATTGAGGCAGTTGTTGTCGACAGAAAAAGGCTTATATAAAAACAGTTCACAGTTTTAAAATGGAGAATTTAATTTAATTATTTTAAATGAAAGAATTAATATTATAAAATCAAGAATATAATAAAAAAAAAAAATCTTTATTGCGTGTATTGGGGAAATCCAAAAAAAAACCAATCATGCTTAAAAATGTTAAGCGTTACCAGCAGAAGAAGAGAGATCGAGGGAGATAAAGATCAACGTTAATAACCATTTCGCTGCCTATCCATTTACAAGCATTTTCGCCTAGTTTTGAGTTTTGAGTATCCATCTATCATTTGTTGGAAATATCAGACTTCTTTTGGTTTTCCACTAGCCGCTGCACATCTGCAAGAGTATATAATTTTCGGTGTGCCTAAGCTGGCTGTTCTTTGTTGTTTTTCTCCTTTTGCCTGAATTTTGAGCAAGTTCGAGCAAGTCTTATTTATTATGATTTTTGTACGTATGTGGTGCTTTACTTCGGGTGGGCGCTCACTTCTCGTCGTCGCCGTTTCGAAGCAATTACAATAAAATCAGCTTCAGTTCGTGCTCTTGCATTTTCAGTTTCCTGTTACCAAAAATAAAATAAATTGCGACGACTGATGTAGCACTTAATGAATTGCGCCAGCACCACGTCGAAACTCTTTAAACCAACGGCACGTCTTGGGCTCTTTACTGATTAATTGTGATAAAAACATACACACTCAGTCAATGCAATCGAGAGAGAGATATATGTATGTATATATATATAGAAAGAGAGAGATGCAGAGGTACTTTGGTGATGTTATAAATATTATTTTACAGCTGGCTGCTAAATGAAGTTGCCTTCCTTGTAAGGCACTAAATGCCTATGTCCAAAACGAGACTACAGCTCACAAACTCCGAGGATCGGGAATCGCTGTGCTTTTGAGCGCCTTTCGAAAATGTCAAAATGCACGTTGGGCAATGAAAATCGTTCAATTTAATGGATGTTGTTGCACCATGATATAATCACACAAATTAGCTGTGAAAATACACTTATTATAGCTACAAAATCCTAGATCGTTTCAAAATAATTGCCAACCAACTGAAGACTACATAATATTTATCTATCTGCTTTTAAGATGCTGCTTTGATACCTTCTTCACGATAGTTCTGTCTATGGTATTAACGCTTTTTAAATTTATTTATAACTGTTGTCTGTTCTAATTATTATTCTATCATTATGTTTAATTTGTTAATGCTGACAAATTTGAACAGACCTGCAGGACAAATTGAAATTGTTTTCCAGTCTGGTCAACAAACGATGCTTAGCCATCCGCAGTGCACCAACTGGTTAAGTTGGTTACAATCTGATTTGTGGCCTATCATAAACAAAGCAAAAGTATTTCCGCCCAAAGCTATTCTATGACCAACTGCCTACAGCAGGGGAAAGAAGAAGAAACGCAGATCGTTGGCAAACCGTAAACTCCTCAGTTGACGACAATCATTAGCTAGTTGTGGAATTTTACTCCGCCCATTTGAGACATATGCTTGTCTGACTATTTGTTTGCCCTAAAGAAAGCCAGTTAAGTTAAGTCCCCGTTTGTAAACCTTTTTCCGGTTCTAATGACACGACTTGAGGCCAAGCCCAAAAAGCTGCCCAACACAAAGTGTGTATGTATGTGTGTGTGTGAGTGTGTGTGTGTGTGTGCGTGTGTATTTAGTGTGTACTCACATTACACTGCACAAACTCCATTAATTTCTGAATGCTATAGACAACTTTCAGCCATATATGGCTGGCAAGAACAACAAAGGCACCAAGAACCAAGCACAAATAATTCTTTTTGCTGTTTGTCTTGGCTGCGCTTTTAAAAAGGTTGTGGGAATTGTGGTAGGGGAGTGGGAGGGCGGGCAAGTAAGCCTGGCTTGGCCACCCCAGTCTCGAGTCGCGTTGAGTCGCGTCTGAGTTGAGCCGCAATTGTGACTCATATGCACTTTGGTATTGTTCAATGAGGCACACAAAGCGGCACTAGCTTCATAAGTGGGCCGACAGAGACACGTGTGTGCCGTGTGCGCCCCCCGCCCCACCCCTCTGCCATCCCTTCTCTCTCTCTCTCTCTGTGTCTGTTTCTGTAGCTGCCTGGCTGCACAGCAGCCCACATTGGTCTTGTGAGATTTAGAAGGCAGTCGCATTCAAAATAGACTTGCAGTTCATTAATTTTCATTGTCAGCCATTTTCGGGGCGGCTATGCAAATGTCAAAAACTTTTAACGCTCAAGAAAAATGTCACAAGCCGATGACTCAGAGACCAGATGCGATACCCGGACTAGCCACAATGCAGCTCGCCATCTCTCTCTCCCTCTATATATATATATATCTCTCTCTATATATATATCTCTGTCTCTGTCTCTGTCAGAGTGAACTGCATTTTTTTGTACAAGTTTTTATG
The DNA here is from genome assembly GCA_035041535.1 of Drosophila cognata. Taxonomy (NCBI): domain Eukaryota; kingdom Metazoa; phylum Arthropoda; class Insecta; order Diptera; family Drosophilidae; genus Drosophila; species Drosophila cognata. Next base: position 842,436 of record JAWNLC010000616.1, read on the forward strand.
GGTCGATTACATAAGTCGCTCAAGTTTCAGGCCCCTGTCTCTGCAGTCTTTGATCCGGGCATAAGTTTTAAATAAATTATGTAAATGTCGTTTAGCCTGCTTTTTTTTTTGGTTGTTGCCACATGCGGCAGAGTTCTAAGTCAGCACAGTGTTGCCTCTTCCATGTGTATCTACCACTGATATTTGATAGTGTTCCCCATGTTTTCAAAGTTTCGGTTTTTGGTTTTTGTGTATCCCGCTGAGTTTTTCACTTAAATTGTTTGCTTTTGCTTGTCTTCGTGTGCTTGCTCAATGAAAAATTCCTTCGTTTTTGTTGGTTGTCGTTTCTTAATTAGAGAGGTTCACAAAATATAACCATCAAACACGACGGGCTGTCAGCACATTTCTTCCAGACACTTTCTAAGCAAACTTTTCACCCAGATAACAAGTCAATTTGGTCTGGACACGATTCGAGCATTATGTGTTAAACTGAGCATATGATAATCATAATAGTGTTGTCATTATATTTGTTTTTGTCAGAATATGTATATATTTTCAGATAATGTTTATTAGCATAGCTGAAATGGTATTGATATTTGTTTAGCGCATTTAGGATAAGAAAATATTTGGTATCAACAAATAATTCACACTTTTTATGGCCAACAGCTATTCAAATGGTAACACGCGCACCTGAACGTCAACTTTTAGTTAGTAAAACTGACGCAAAAGCCTCTTTGGAATATTTCGATTAATTTGTCTTGAATGTAAACTTTTAGTTGGCAATACTGATGCAAAAGCCTCTTTCGATTATGTTTTCGAAAATACGCTGAAATTCAAGAAGATTTTCAAGTTATCTTTGAGGTCAATTGTAAAACTACTTTGTCTAGCATTATTCAAACCTTTTTTTTCTTACCCAGCTTTCTAACAACTCTTTGGCCCTTTCAACAACATTTACCCATATTCTCGCTGCGCAGCTCATCCAAAACTCAATTAGCTGCATACATGCGGCGGGGGCAGAGATGTTTAGTGAAAAATTGCTTTAAATTAAGGCACAAACATACAAAAAAAAAAAACGCACACAGAAAATGTTTTCAAAAACGCACCGAAACAAAAGTGAAAACTTTCACTTTTGATATCTGTGTAGAGCGCAACATTTATGTTTAGTCAGTTATTGTTATTGTTGCTGTTGCTGTTGTTGTTGTTGTTGTTGTTGTTGTTGCTTTGTATATACTCTCATACCACACGATTTAAAATCTGACTGGGCTGTGACTGTTATTTCTTTGATATTACCATAAATTTGAATATCGTTTACATCATCAACGAGTCGAGCGACGAGTCTACGTCGACCTCTCAAAAGAATAGTCGTTGCGAGAGCGGGGAATGCGGAGCGAAGTTTTGGAGTAGGGGGGAACTGAGGCAGGGCCTTTCTTTAGGCCAGGCCAGGCCAGGCCACGCCATAACACTAACACACACACATACACACGCACTGGCACAACAAGACGACACGTCGGGCATTGTGTGCGTTTTAATGCGATAATTTAAAACTTTTTCGCTTTCATTTCGTTTAAGCTTTGGCTATTAATCAGTTATGAGTCGACTCTTCCACTCTCGATACAACCAGGCAATCTTTTTCCGAATGCCGCCAACGCCTGCAGAATCTCCCCCCAATGATACAAATGATTGCGCAAGTAAAAAAACTGGCGGCGACGTGGGGGAGGGAGCGGGACCTCACAGCAGGCCCCATTTATCATAGAGTTTTTCAATTAAACTTTGCTTATTTGAAATACTTCGTTCGTTACATGTCTTTTTCTCTCTGCATAGATAACATTTTAATATTTGCGCCCCGTCCGGACTAACATGCATGCCAAATTGCTCAGATAAAAAGCACATTAAGTTGAAAACTATTTTGCGGAAATACAAATGGAAAAAATGCGAACCTTGGGCTCGACATGAACACGTCGACAAACAACAAAGGAATATGTACATTTTTCCAGAGTTTTTAAAATTGCATATGAAAAAAAAATATAAGTTAACATAGCTCGAATTTGACCATAGTGGTAATAATAATATAGCTGCTGTCAAAAGAGTAGTTCCAAGTGACACTTTGGGCATGGCCAAGATTATACACCCTTGTAGAGCGGAGTTAATTGACATCTAAATTTTTTGTTTGAAGTTCGAATTAGTATGTTTTTGTATGTCGCAGGTGGACTTCTACTTATTTTATTATTGAAAAAATCTCAACTTCGGTTCTTTTTTAAATAAATAATGCAATTGAAAGAATCTGAAAATTATACTCCTACCTTTCAGGAAATTCTCTATGCTTAATTAATAATTGATAAAATTATTCAACAAATTTTAATCGTTGTTGTAAAAATTACTAAAATATTTAGCATAAGATAACCGTTGTTTTTTCTTATATGTACTTTTATTTAATAAGTCAGCAAGTATTTAAAGTTCGTAACTGTCGTTTCTTGACTTGTCAATTATCTTTAGACATCAGCTGTCATTCTTTGACGAATGTGAACGAACTCTGGGCAGATACATGGGCAAAATACCCTTTTAACCCAGTTACAACAAAAGGCGACCACCAATGAGACGCTACATACAAAGACTATTTTTATAGCTTGGCCGGCAGACAGTTGGCAATTTTTTCCAACCACTTTGAACATATTTCAATGGAATTTCTTTCGGAACGACACCTTCACAGAGCTACACTCAGCTCAGCTCGGCAGCCAGTCAACAATAATAGCCCTGAACTTTCGTTGAGTTGTTAATTTGCTGTTGCTGTTGTTGTTGTTGCTGTTGCTGTTGCTTTTGTGTTTTTTGTTGCATACGCTCCACATGTGTACAGCTGTTTTTAATTTAAAACTTTACTGAACTGAAACTTGTTTTCCAGCATTTTGTTGTATCTTTTTGCGGTGGGTGCAGTTGTCACTCCGAATGCTACCAATATACGTATACATATACATATACATATATATATATATATATATATATATATATATATAAAATATAAAAAATCAAAATATATAAAGAGAAATGCATATTTCAATAAGCAGCGAAATTGTCAGCATTCATTTAACATTTTCCTTTGTCAATATTTAAATTGTTCGGGATTTCGAGTTCCAGACATATCCTAAGTGATCACTGCCTCTGTTTCTCTATCTCTGTCTCTCTCTCTCTCTCGATGTATCTCTCTCTCTCTCTCTGTTTACTGTGTGATTGCCATTTACTTGCCTTAATTTATGTGATTTCAATTTGTTTTCGTTGGCTTTTTTGGCTTTTATTTATTTTGCACCTTTTGTTTTTTGTTTTTTCGTTAATTATGGTATGTATTTACTTATTAACGCATTTATTTGCTGCTGTTTTGCCGGTCATGTATAAATATTGAAAGATTGAAAGTGCTTATTGCAGCTTTTTCGTTATTTGCCATATTCGTTGGCCAACTAAAGAATTTCAAAGTTGTGTAATCTGAATTTCATTGAAGTTTTGCTTTTAGCTGGGAATTTTCATTGGAATGCAAAACAACCAAAAATGAATGTATAACGAAAAGACTTGTTAATAAAGCAACTTTATTTGACTTAAAATAAGTTAATAAATGACGTATTTGCTTACTAATTTAATTAATTAACAAAATATTCACTGCTTATCGATATTTTTTCGAAAATGTAGGCAAACAAAAAAGCTTGAAGCATATTTCTGATAGTTCATTTTCACACTTGGTATTGTGCTTACTGTGCTTACTTTAAATGATATTAATGGCAATTACCATTACCTTAACTCTTCCAAAAGGTTTTAACTTGTATGTGTAGCTTTTGAAAAATGCTTGAGGTACGAGTTAATAGGGGGTTTCATTCGAACTTAGTCTGCCTGATTTTCAGTCTGCTTTTAAATGCTAAATGTCTGTCTCTATCTCTAGGGCACAGTTCAGGCAAAGCGTATACATGTCTGGGCCAACAAAGTGCAGGAGGTTTTATTTGTATTTGCCCAAACACTTGTCAAGACCAGTCCCAAGTTACCAGTCCCAATGCCCCACCCCAGGCGATGTTCGAGCCCCGATCTGTAGTTGTGGCATGTGGTTTGCTGTGGTGCGATATTGCATTGGGTTACCTGTGCATGATTTTGTTGTTATTGCATTTCTTGTTGCCTGGCTTCGACTATATTTAAATAGGAAATTAGGGTCGACTATTGGTCTCCGTCTCTTTGCCGTTTGCCGTTTGTCGACAGTCTGCTGTCTGCTGTCTGCTGTCTTCTGTCTGCTGTCTGCGCTTGGCTTCCGCTGCCAGCAACGCCCAGGGGATGGGGCTGCAATTGTTGGTAAGACGAGCCCGGGGCGCTTTCACAAGGTTTCCCGCATCGGCTTGGTTAGAACAGAGATTGCAGATGTGTGTGACTATTCGTGTTATTTATTTTTTTTTTCTCCATTTTTTTGAGCCATGCTAATTAACAAGAAAGTTGTGTGCACATATTTATTTATTGCCCCGGTCCGTTGTAATTAACTGATTTTTACAGTTAGAGCTAAACTGGTGCAGTTACTTGGCACCTAGCACATTAAAGGATGCACGTCTTCTTGGCTAATGTTTACAATTTTTCCATTTTAATTGCAGCTCAGCAACGGCAATTATCTGTTCATGTGTGTGCGTGTGTGTGTGTGTGTGTGTATCTGTGTGGACAAGGAAGCTCGTGTTTGAAGGTAAGCGATGCAGCTTGGCCTATGCAATTATTACGCACTTGGCCAACAAGTTCTCGTCTTCATAGCTTGAACCGTTTGCTCGGATGCTGATCATTTCATCCGTTTGTGTAATCATCATACGAAAACATATTTCGCAATAAATATTCATACATTGCCGAATGCGAGAAAAAACCCATTTGGGTAGATGACAACATTGAGTAAATGTTGTCAGCATTACTAAGAACTGAATCCGCATTCAACTTGTAGGCAATATTCATCATCAATTTATATAAAATTGTCCAAATTACGAAAATTACAATGTTCAGCTAAATGACAATTGGCCGCTGCCTGCGGTGGAGAAAGACAAAGTGGGTGGGGCTGTGAACGATAAAGAAAAACAACAAAAAAAAAAGGAGTTCATTTTGGCTTCATTTGCATTGGAGTAGGCCCGCTTTGAATACCGGTTAATGGAAAGTTACATTAACCGGTTTGCTAATAGTTCTGGCCTCCGTCTTTTTGTCTTTCACTTAAATTGGCTAATCTCTTACGCAAGGGTCGAACGAGAGTTCAACGTACTCCAGATGATCTCAGCTGTTATCTGGTGTCGTGGCCAAAGTTATCTGCCAATGCACGTCTGAGGCTTCTTTGTTGTGATGAGCAAATGGCATATGATTCATATTTATTCATGGCGAAATTCACAATATTTAACTAAAAGCTCACAATAATGGATTTGGTATTTCAGAACATCTGTTGGCATTATTTTTATATTTTTGCTAACTCGATTGCCGAATTTCCGACAGTTTCTTATGTATCATGACTACTAAATTTTATTATATGTTTATTGTATATTTTGTAAACATTTAATTTTTAAAATAAAGTTAGCTGATGGATCAAGATTCTTAATTAAATTCTTAAATTCTAGTATATATATATATATATATATAGTATATATAGTTTTGCTAGAAACTAGCTGAGCAATCCAAATGATTTTAATTATATTGTATTTTTTCGAAGTCTAACATTTTTAATTATACTAATAATAATAAGCTTCTAATTCTTGATTTGAAAGTCTAATAATAAACAACCTTCTGCCATAATAATATCCATTAATTCTTTGAGCAAACCATATCAATTACATTCCGTGCAAAATAGCTCCAATTTGGAGTGTTATGACTCCGCAATTTCCGTATTTGGCAGCTGTACTTTGATTTGCAGTTATGTGCTTTTAGCCAACATGCCAAAATGGCCAAGTTTTGTAAGGTTACCGCAATGCTCTTTAATTGGATTAGAAAAAGGGAAGAACGAAACAAAATGCGCATAATACCCGTTGCTGTTTTCGCAGCGTTCTTGAGCTTTAATTTAATTAAAAGGTCAACGTACCGCAGCGTCGCTTCCAAGCCAAAACACTTTATAACGAAAACATGTTGCGTATAACAGATATTTTTTCTTGGGCAAGAAATTAACAATTAGTTGGTCAGGAGGCGCATAGGAAAAAAAAAATGTTGTAGATCAAGTTTTCGTATTTGAGATCTGGCGGGCATTTTGACTGAATTGTTGTCAGTTTCTGTCTGTTTTCTTTCGGCCGATTTTGTTAATCCAAAAATTAATTTGCATTTTTGTAAATCATTAATTCGCCTGCTATTAAAAATTGCTAGCAACGAAATCTTGCGCTCTTTTTATTTGTTTTTTGTTTTTACAACAAATTAGCCGTCGTGTGCGCAACTTATTTGCATTTTAACATTTTTTTTTAACTATTTCTATCGCATGTTTTTGAGCTAAGTTTTCGTAGTTTTAATGCAGCTAACAGCTCGTAAAATTTACACTACACGAAATTGGTGAAATTTGTAACGCCACAATGCATTCAACTTTCGTTTCTACGGCTATTCCTCAGCGGGCAAAAGAAAGTTGCTCAAAAGGGATGAAAGCGCTTGAAAAGAAATTTATTTCATATTTTCAAATGTAGAATTCAGGACCCGAAGACTTAAATTCAGTCAGTGTAGATTTGATTAAGATGGAAACAACAGGCAGCTGTTAGTTCACGATTTGGTTAGTCTACGTAGAAGGGGTTTGTTTTGGGAAACGATGAGTATAAAACGAGCGTCTTTATCCACTACGGATCTATTTTATATCAGACATATCGAAAATGTCCAACATCAAGGTAACTAGCTATGCTCACCCAATCTTCGGGATGGATGATATTTGAAATCGAATGGGATAAAGTCCATAGCGGTATACAATGAGCCAACACGACTCCCAAAGCTAACATAGCCTAGCCTTGTTCACTCTATATCCAGAGATTTCTTTGCGATCTCATCACGAAAACAACTGTAGAAAGCATAGAAAGCAATGTTCTAAAGATGATGACTTAAGATGAATAAAATTACAAATCAAGTAGTAAATGCTTATGTCATAGACAGCTATACCGGGACGTATCATCGGGCAAGTTTAATTATGCCTCTGAGATAGCAGATCTGGAGACATGCGGAAGTCGCGTTATTGGCCTGGCTGGCATCTTAACACATATCGTTCCCGCCCAGCGTGAACACGCGTCAAACTCAACTCTCTTGGGCTAATCAATCACGCGGCAAGCATTCACAAGTCTTGCGGCTTGAATGAAAGTAATTTGAATAGCGTTTGTCGGCGTGGGCTTTGCTGGTCTCTTCGTATGTCGATTATGCTTGGCGATATTTACCTGTCTCTGTGACAGGTAGTTTTACAAATGCATTCACACTTTGCAAACGCTCGTCAGTCAGTCAATCAGTTTGTCAATAGTTTTGTGCCGATCGCTGCACGTGTCAACTGTAAAAATAATAATATCGGAGTTGTTTAAAGTTTGTCTCTCTCTCCCTCAACTTATGCCTATCCGTGGTCGTCAGTACCTTTTGCACACTTGAGTTTTATGAGTTTTCCCAGTGGGACGACGAGTGTATTTCGGCCAAACTCAGCGGTCAGTCGCTCAGTGGGCCTCGGGGCAATAAACCGTTATGCAAGATGATGGAAGGTCTAGAAAAAGACATTTCTATTATTCTATTTTTCTTTCAGCTTTGTCACTGGACGTGATTATGTTTTTTTGTTTTGTTTTTTATTTTTTTGTGAGTTTTCTTTTCGGTTTGCCTCATGAAATCAGGTCAGAACTGTCAGTGGGTCTGACAATTTGTTACCGCATTTTCCTGCCCATTTCACCCGCCCCCCTCCATTTTTACATAAAGATCGATGAATGGCTTGAAAAGCTGACAATTTAATTGCCATCCATGCTTGACCCATTTTCATAGCATTTACCGTTCATTGCATCATTTTGAGAACATTCAAAGTTTCTTTTAAGTATTTTTGTACATAAAAGTAGTATGTACAGTATGTACATATATAGTTTTCGTATAGAGTGGGGGTCACTCCCGCATACGGAGTTTTGTTTGGTGATTTTCTTTTGTTGTGCCTGGTGAGTTTCATTCGTATTTGGGATCATTAGAGTCCGCGATCGTTGACTTTGATTACAGACTGTGTGCTGCTGCTGCCGCTGCTGCTGCTTGCCTCATTTACATCTTGACCCGAGGCTGCGGCGCTGTGTGACTAGGATTTCATTGAGTTTACTGCTTTTCTTGTTCAGTTCCCAACATCAATGGTCACTAATTAATGCCAACACACCAAAGTGTCAAACCTTGAAATTTGACTAGGTATAACTAGGTACCTGTTGCGTGTTGTGTGAGTACGTATGTGTGTGTATATGTGTGTTTGTGACCAGGCTAGAAACTACCAAAACTACTTCCAAGTAAATACAAACGTTTATATACATATGTATATACACACACTTATTTACAACTCAGGTAGTTTGTGCGCACTTTGGAGTGTTATCATCAGTGTTTCGTTTTTTTTCTTCCTTTTTTGATTTCTTTGGGTCCTTTTGTGCCCATATTTATGCAATGCTGGCTTTCGGTCTCTTTGTTGTTAGACCTGTTCCAGCTACGCTCAAATATTTTTGCGTTTTTGATTTATTTCAGGTGGAGACAAAGACCACAAGCGGGCTCTGATTGTTGCAATTGAAATTTGTCGGTTTCGCCTACGAGAGACGCCACCCAAGGCGAACGATTTTGAATTTGGGAAACTGTACGACTCATATACCTCCCCCGAAGCGGCTTAGACGAAGCTGTCAAGCGTTGGCACGTCCACGTCCCGCATGGTGACAATAAGCCCCTATCCTTAAGGCATCGCCTCTGGCCATTAGCCTTTCACTTTTTATCGAACGCAGCTGGATGCAACTCAGTTTCGGGCTCGCCTGTAGGTGGTCACAGATTACAGAATTACAGAAATACGTGTACGGCAAACCCCAGACTATGTTCGCTGTACCTGTTTACATTGCCGTAGTAGGCAAAGCCAAAGCTAATCTTGAACAAATGTTTGGGCTTAGTGTTCACTTCAGTTGGTAAGTAGTCGAGGGGGCGTAGCTGGTGCAACATTTACTTTGTGCAAATCCAGAAGATTTGTGGCATTAACAAGATTTTAATATTTCAATGCAAACGTTTTTCCCTCCACTCAGTCACCCGAAATCCGTTTTGGTAAGCACAAAATTTGATTAGAGCGTGGAACAACAAACATTTTGTCGTCACCGGCGGCAAGTTGGCGTCGCAGCGTATCGAGCCTAAAAAGGCTGGCCAACTCATTCGTCTTGGCCAATTAAGACAATTTGTTTAGACTCGCTCGTTCGGCCGGTTAGTTGATCGCTTTGCCTGTCAGTCAGCGCTCGAATTTCTAATAAATCTTTGCAGCCGTATGTTGAATCTATTTGTTAGATTATTGTGGCATAAATATTGTCTACACAAATATGGTAAATTCCAGTTAGACAAATGATTAGATGGACCCCCTCCTGCAAAACTGCCCAGTCTATGGTCATATTGCGATTTAAAAATGCGATAATTGAGAGCCTGAAGTTAATATTTGAGCTTGCCTATTGACAAGCGCACAAAACTGTCAACCAACTTTTATTTATAATAAACGATCTCTGACTGAGATAGGCTCCGAATAAGTTATGCATAATTCTTTGCTTAAAATGGTAGCAAATAGACATTTATTGTCAGTCAAATGCCAAAATTAACATAAAACCAATTAGGAATTTACCTATTTTTTTTAAGGGTTCTCAACAAAAAGTTTACTTACATACAGATTTGATTATAAATGGATACTTTTTGAAAGATCATTTTCTTAAGAGATATATTCAAAGGAAAAAGAACATTAATTTCCGGACATCATTAGTAATTTTAAAAATGTAATACTTTTTATCAAAATATCTTATGAGAAAGTGTAATTCTTTAACACTTAATGACTAGTCGATGTCTGTTCTTAAAAACTATTTTGTAATCATCAGCAACTTTCTAAATAGAATATTCCAATCGGAAACTGAAACCCGTCTCTATCATGATACACTGACTATCAGTTTCAGTCGAAGACGATTTCATTTGAACATATCAAATAATGATTAAAAGCATGATTTTGTGAAATTTCCACATTAAAAATATTACACCCAACTTTCTAACAGAAATTTGAAACATAATAAAAAAAAAGTAATAAGAAATCAAATATATTTTTACTTATGATACTTTTAATTTGGAAATTGTTTTGGATATTACATTTTGTTGCATTTCTTTTGCATTACATTATCATTATGATCATCGTCAGATGTAATGATCATTGCTTTTGCTTTTAATTGGCTTCAAGCACGCGCACAAAAGGAAAAGCGACGCCGCTGCCCACTTCAATGAGTGAGCATGCGCAGCGTCGCAGTCGCAGTCGCCGTCGAAGCTGACGCCGTGACGTCGTGTCGTTGCGCTCGCTGAGCATTTTCTTGGCGATTTTTAATTGCCTTACTTTACAGTTCATAAATTTGTTTGCGTAGCGTAACAAACCCTCAAAAATTGAGTAGCCAAAAAGAAGAGCAGTTGCTCAACAATACAAGACTAGCGGGTGTTACTCTACTTATTACTATTATTATTGATTATAACACTTTTGAACTTGTTACAAATCTTATTACATTGATGGCTTGCAAGCACTGCATCCATAAAGCGGGGCCATACAAACTTACAACAGGAACCTTCGCTTGAGGTGCCATATAGTTTAACTGAAACTCACATTTCAAGGTTACGCTTACAACAAAGAGCCTCGGGCCTGCTATACACGACATCTATCAAATAAACACGCAACAACCAAAATTTTATTTTTCTTTGGTAGCGACCAGAAAATCCCACCTAGTCGGCGACAATGAAACAATTTTCGGCTTGTTTGTTCAGAAATTAATAAATAAATAAGCTATTGTTATAAACTAATGTTGAAGCCGACAACAAAAGACCAAAGCGAAAACTTCAAATTGATAATTGATAAGAAAATTAACTTTAAATTAAGCAAAATAAGATAAAAACAAATTCATAGGCTAATTGAGAGTTTAAGTTAGTCTTTCTACGACAATTTCAATGAATATCAGACTTAATCTTATATCATGTACTGAATTTCACAGAATACTTTCGAATAATACTTTCGTTTCGATTGATAGCTAGTTTGCGACAGATTGTTGTCATAAGGTGATAAATTATAAAGATATGTTCAGAACAAACACAATAAATACAAATACCAAGACGTCTGTTGTCAATTATTTTTGTCGGTTAAGGTACACATGTAACTAACGAACGAATTATTATTTGAAGTACCTGCAATAATAAGTATATATAAATATAATTGTCAAAATGACAGATGTTTGGAAACCTAATTCACTTACGATATTCTCATGTGTTTATAAATAATAACTGATAATAACATCAAGTTAACAAATAAATCGAAAACCCGTGGAATATCTCAAAATTGTGGAAGCGGGTAAAAATAATACGATAAATATGTCAAATTGCTGTGACAATTTCATGATTGCCACATATCAATCAGTTGACACATTATAGGCAGCTAATTGACTTGGTTATAACACATTCACATGCGTATCTCTGAGATACATATGTAACTACCAATCCACTTAGTTGAGCATAACTAATAATGCAAAGGAATTTGTATTGCACGATCGTTGCACACATTATAATTGAATTATTTTTAGATATGTTTGGCATGTAAATTAGTTAGCTAATCTTTTCACTCTTTCTTTTGCTCGTTTCAGTGTTTTTTAAGCCAACATCGCAAGCCATGAAGTTGCCGTTAATGAGCGTCTAATTCCAAAACTAGCCAGCCAGCAGCAGTCCCAAAAAAAAAAACAAAATCAAAAAAAACAATATGTTTAGTCTGTTAAGCAGCTCCCAGATCTATGGCCTGCCACAAACAACGACAACGGAACAAACGACGACATCCCCGGATGAGAGCAGCAGTGGCCAGAAGAAGAGCAACAGTCTGCCACATAAGACTCAGAAGCAACAACAGCAAGAACAACAACAACAACAGCAACATCGACGCTCGACGAGCAGCCTCAGCGACACGGGCGGCAAGTTCTTTGCCAATCTGAGCGCCAAGTCACCTAGCCAGTTCATCGAGAAGTTCATCAAGAGCGAATTGCTCAACGGCTACGATACGCTCAAGTGCCAGGGCAGCGGCGGCGGTAAATCGCCAACGGAGAAGGACAAATCATCGGTGGAGAACAGTCCTCTATATAGCAATCTGCAAACGGATTGGGGCAGCTTCAGCTGCCTACAGGGCAGCTATCGCAGTCACGGCGACGGCGAGTTCTATGAGGCCGTGAAGGTTAAATCCCCCAGCCCTAACAACAACAACAACTCTAACACTAACAACAACGAACTGAACATGCGCTCCAAGTCCGCAACAGGTGCGGCAACGCTGCAACATTACCAGAAACTGCCGGAGCCCAGTTTGGAGTCACACTTCAATACACAAGCAGCTGGACATACGCCTGCATATAAGAAACTTGGATTCGGCGCGAGACTGCAAAAGCAGAGTGCAGAGCAAGTAAGTAATTGGGGGAACGGAGGAATGTGGATTGACTCCTTAGTAAACCAAAAGTATGCTTCAATAATGATAATGATAAACCATTAATTTAAATATATATAGATTTATTTGAATATGACTTTCGTTAGCTCCAGGTCAAGGTTTTTTATTATATAGATTTGTAGGAAAAGCATATATAAAAGATACAAGAATATTTACTAAGATTAAAGTCCACAAATGGCCTTTAATAAATATCAAATAAATTAAAGCTCAGACTTTTACAAAAAAAATAACAATTTTGGATGCCTTAGTCAATATTTAAAAAGCATAAAGTAGATTTTATTTAGCAATATTTAAGTTGTGATTAGATGGATAATTCGTTACCAAACAATTTGCACTGTAGCAAAGTGAATTTAATGTAGCTATTTTTAGATACTGATAGAACTAATTGCATGTATATATACTTTCGACTTGGCCCGAGATTGTAGTACCATACGAAAATTGGATTTCTCAATTAATGTTTGAAGAGCACAAAGTAGGTTTTATTTAGTTATATTTAAGTAGTGATTAGATACAGAATTCATTATCATGCGAGAGAAGTGAATTTAATGAGGATATTTTTAGATACTGATAAACTAATTCAGCTATATTTATATATGTATATACTTTCACATTTTTAGAGCAGCCTTTGGTCTATCCCCGAGTTTGCAATAATATTGTACTTTCTCCATCTCTTGGTAACAAAGCAAAGCCACAGCAAACAACTACTTTGTCAGCACTTAGTCTACATCTTAAAGATACAACATTCAGTTGAAATGCTTCAGCGCGTGCAACGCTGTCAAAAATGCTTTTTCTTATCAGGGGAGCACGCGGCTGGGCTTTGCTTATCAGCGAAATGTTTAAGTCAGCTAGATACATGGGTGGCCTGATTGCTTTCTTAGCTTTCTAATTGGGTTGATAAGCCCATTGTCTAATGCGCTGGCCAATTCACCTTGGCACCAATTGTTTTGTCTTTTAGTTTTGTTATTTTTCATCGCCATTAACCAAATCGCGAATTGCTTGTCGCATTTTTCGAATTTTTCGAGCTCACGCTGTCCAAGAATCTGTATCTATTAGTACGTGTCATCTGCGGACAGCTGTACAGCTGCTGCCACAGTTTCCATAGTTGGTCAATAGCACGCAGATGTTAACTGACTGTGCCCATGGCCTTCGATGAGGGCGGTGGCATGTGGCAAGTGGCATGTGGCGAATGATTCAGATTTTTGCAAAACAAAAAACGTCATAAATCTAGACAAATTGATGGATACATTAAATACACTTCGGACACTTTTATTCTTTCCTTTTTTTTAATAATAAGCCCAAACAGGTGATAAGATAGAAAACATTTTGTGGTTTGTGCACAACTGAATGCTCTTTAAAAGCTAATCACAATTGATTGATGGTAGGCTAATTGAGTTCGATTATAATATTTGGGTGAAGGGAAACAAACTGAACATGGATATAGACATGGATGAAACGTGAAATGATTGTAAAGAAGCAGAAAAATCTACCAAACTTAGTAATAAGGATAATACTCAATAAAATAAATGTGTGTGCTCCGATTATTGGAGCACAATCATATATAATATGTAAGCAGATGTATAAATAGCTCCTATTCTCATACATTTTATAGCCCATTTGTGTTTTTGTAGCATACTTGTAGGGATATATACAAAATTTACCTCTCTTTTATGTTCCACATCGTACAAGCTTGTATTACATTTGTTTTTTTTTAGAAAATATGTAGCGAGCACTTTTACGATCCTAATTAAAATTTAATTAGAGCAGATAATTTAGCTTGTCAATGCCGTTTTCAGTTATCACAAGGTATCGATCAGAATAAATTTTAGATCGCATTTTCCCGAACACAAACCAGATAAGTTCACTTAGCGACCAGCAGAAATGTTAGTGTGCGTCATGAGAACAAGAACTCACTCAGATAAGAGAATCGCACCACACTATCAGTTAGCCACAGCTGTCAGGAACAGTTGTCATTTGGAGCTGTCCAAGCAAAGTGCGCAATCCAGAACAATGGTGGGCAAATGGAAATTCGCGGGTCATTTTCATGTGCTGGGACATCCAAAGGTCTGCATCAGGGCATCAAGGATAATTGTGCATGAGCAACAACCACAACTAATTGATTTATTCTGTTTCGCTTGCAGAACTCAGACAACTCGCAATCCTCGAGAAAAACGCACAGCAGCGGCGCCAGCAGCAGCAGCGAAGTGCAACGGAGCTCCTCCGGCTCCAGTTCGTCGGGAGCACCTGTCGTGCCAGCGGCGGCCAACTCGCCGGAGCGACTGCAGCGCCGCCGACTGCTGCAAATGATCTCCAACTATGATCAGCAGAACAAGCAGCTGCATCGCGAACTGGCCAAGGAGAAGCGGCGACGCAGCGAGGAGCTGGCCTGTGTGGTCAAATCGCTGCTCTGCTTCGAGTCCAAGCTGAAGAACGATATGAAGACGGTCAATCAGCGTCTGTTGGATCGGGATACTGAGATCTGTCGCCTTTTGCGTCAGAATCACGCGCTGCGCAAGCGTCTGGTCGATCATCAGCGGGATGAGGGCATGGTCGCCGATCAGGATCCAAACGCCGATGAAGAGGAGCCTGTAGAGGAGTGCCTGGTGCTCGAGGCTTTGCAATGCAACAATTGCCGCAAGCAATTCTATGACATTGAGCTGAGAGCCAGCGGTACCCAGACCTGTGGCAAGGAGTTGGGCATCAGCGTCAAAGGTAAGAAGAAACAAAGTTTTCCAATGGCAGGGACAAATCACACAAATGCCACTCATATATATTACAGTCTTTGGCGGATATTCACAGTTTACAAACAAGATTAGCAGCGGATACTGTCGTGTTGTATTTTTTTACGAACTGCTCTCAAATACTTTTTATTGTTTGTTTAGACAAAATGCAGTATCTTTTAATGATATTTGGAATTTGGACTTGACTGATAATATGCTTCATAAAGAAACTTAATCATCGGCAGATTTTAATTAAAGTCTATATAAGGCTAGGGAATATATTATATGCATTCTATAATATGCATTCTATAACATGCATATATACACGTAAATGAATTTGAGTTAATTAAAAATAGCAAAATTTAATCGCTCTTAATTTTTGGCTATATTGTTTTTAATCAGCGTTATTATATAGGTTTGCTGATAATGCTTTTGATTCTCTTTTTTGTAGAAACCTGAGTTATTACAATAATAAAATAAAAATATTAAAAAATTTGATAGCTGATAGTTATTACAAGACTAGCAATAAAAGAAGTTCCCAATTGTATTAGCGGAAAGTTCGTTAGTTCTTGTCATATTCGGCATGCCTTCATCGCGACGGCAAACCAAATCTTTTGTAATTAATACATTAATTGACTTCCCTTTGTTGCAGCTGAGCACGGCTCTTCCAGCGATGACACCGTCTCATCGTCGTTTTATGGAGCAAGGCGCAGTGTGCGCTACACGAGCAAGCGAACGGCGGGCACGTTCCGGGATTACATGCGCTCCCGGGCGATGCACATTGATGATGCAGCGCTGGAACAGCAGTCAGAGGAGAATACGAGCAGCATCAGTCGCGAGGATTCGCAGACCAGCTACGAGCAGCTGCACAACTATGCCAGAGCCATGGAACGTATGCATGGCGTGAAGGGAACAACGCTCCAGGATGGTGACTACTCCGAGCACAGTAGCTTGGAGATCGAGCAGCAGCAGCAGCGTAGACGCAACAGTTCCGCCTCCAGTCGCAGCAGCAGCAAGACGGCTTCCTCCGTCGCCGCACAGCTTGAGGAGGACGATGGCATATTTTCGCCGACGCAGGATGACGAGGATTTCGATGAATTGGATCCGGAGCAGGAGCAGCAGCTGATGTCGCGTGGCGCTATCAAAATTGTGCAGCGTCGCTGCGCCGATTTCTCAGAGGCGTCACCCAAGCAAATCTATGAGACAACCACTGATGATTGGTATGCCAGCGCCTCGGATCAGGAGGAGCTGAGCACAGTGCCAGCGGTGTCCAAACCAAACTATGGCCAAGGTGCCGTCAATCCCGTGCTGGAGTGTGTCAATCAAATCCTACTCCAGCAGTCCATGGAGGAAACATCGCGAGAACCTACAACGCCAACGCCAAAATCCTCGCTGGCGCCCAAAGCATCAGCCAATCTGCCACGTCGCAGCTCGCTGAGCGGACGCAGTGGCACAAATGGACGCAAACGTGTGCACTTCTCCACAAAGAATAGCATGGTGCACGTGCCACGGCACGAGGATGTGGAGGAAACCCATTCCGACCAATTGATCTCACACTATCATCCCAGCGTTGCTGCCTCGACTACCGTCCCAAGTGATACCCTCAACTATGAGAGTATCTATAGCAATGAGTACGAGCCCATTGGCTCCGAACGTGCCTCAAATCTCTATGTGGACATGGCAGCCGCAGTAGCGGATGCCAGCCTGGCCACCACCAAGACGCCACACAAATTGCCGCCGGCTCTGCCCCCGAAGCCAGCGAATCTGCTCAAGTTTAGGAAATCGCTGCAGCAACTGGAGGAGCAGCTGGAGGATGAGGCCGATTGTGCAGTCTCAACGACAACGACCAGTGAGCCGGACTACTGCTCCATTGCCGAGGTGGGCGTTACATCCGTGCAAATTGTGGCCGTTGTCCACAAGGCGCCCGAATCGAGTACGACAACGGATGCTGAACTGAATCAGAATCGCAATTGTTTGGATAATGCCGCCTCGCACAAGACTGAGGAAATCGAAGAGATTTTCGCCGACATACCAAAGCTACCAAATGTGGCGGCCATTATAGCGCCCAAGCAATCCGCTGACTACTTAATCATGGCACCCAAGACGCAGTTGCGTCTACAACTACCTTCCAACGCGCAGACAATGCCTTCGCAGTATAAACGCAAGCATGTACCCAATATACTGGCCGAGATTAATAAGCGTATGAGCTTGCCCAGTTCACCAACCACGCCCACCACACCCAAAAGTTTGCCAACAACACCCACTTCGAAATCACTGCTCCAGTTGGCCGATGCCAGCAGTGGTCTTCCACTTCAGGCCGAGTTCGATTGGTATAATCTGGATGCGGAGTACGATAGCAGAAACAATGAGGCGCCGAAGAGCTCTCAAAGTGATGGGATGCTGGAGGAGATTAGCGAGGATAATGAGTGTTTGGTCACCGCAGCGGATGAATACAATTTGGATGAGGAGTTTCAGCTGCAGCCCGAGCAGGAAGAGGAGGCAGAGCAGAAGGAAAATGAGCAGCAGTTGCCAGAGGAGCTGTTAAAACCAGAGCCTGCAAAGACCAAGCAAATGAAAAAGAATTTAGCGAGCTTCGAGAAATTCATAGAAGGATCGGGTCTGAGCACCAAACCCTTGCCGAGCAAACGCAAAATCTACTTTAATGCGCCGTTCGTTTAGTACGCCAGTTCCCAAGATGTACCTACTATAAATATATATCTATATATTCATCGGTATATCAACCAATACTATATTATGTGTATGACGAATTTAAGTTTTTGTATGTGGTCCGTCTTTTTGTTTAGTTTTTAAGTTGGCAAAGTATTAAAATGTTTAGAGAATTTTCACGTGAATAAAAGCAGATAAATAAACAATTACAAAGAGAAAAAATGTACATTATTTAATTTTCGCCTGTACCTGGGTGAACTTTTCGATTTATTTTATTTTTAACGTTTGATTATAGTGTCCAAAACTTTACATTGTTTTCTTCCAATCAGATTGCTGGGTGTAGAGCATACTTTCGGGCACACACAAACGGCGAGACAAACGGCTCTAGATCGAATAAATATTTACAGAATTTCGAAGGAGATCGAACTCTATCGAACTTTATTCAAGGAACGTCGTTTCGAATTTTGACCGGTAAGCGTGATCAACTATTTCAGCACTTTCGACCATATTATTATTAGGTAGTAAATTTCCCATAAGGCATAACAGGACAGGAATAATTGACAACGTTAAATAGCTGATGTTTTATTCATCATTGAGATTATAACTGTGCAAACATTCAGGCGGTGCATTAGCTTACGTTTTACAATTATAGAAAGGAACACACTTAACACTTACATAAAAAGCAGCTCAAGTTGAGCAAATGTAGCAGTAACTTGGCAATATAAATTAGATACACAAAAGCTTAAACTTAAACTTATTAATTAACAGTTTAACTTAGACAATGTGAATGTGAATGTAGCTTAACACTATGAATTCAATTCGAATCCATTTAATAATTGATTAATACAAGCTGGTTTTCTTCATAATGCGCAAGAATTCCTCCTGATTGACTTCGCCATCGTTGTCCAGGTCCGCCTCATCAATCATCTCGCGCAGCTCCTCGTCCGTCAGGGTTTCACCAAGTTCGCGTGCAACACGTTTTAAATTTTTAAATGATATTTTACCCGTTTCGTCGTCATCGAACAACCGGAACGCTTTCAAAATCTCCTCTTTGGTATCCTTTTCGGCCATTTTCATTGTCATCAGGTGTAGAAAATCATTGAACGCAATCCGTCCGCTGCCGTCCTTATCGATTTCCGCTATCATCCGTTTGATTTCTTCTTTCTTTGGCTCAAAGCCCAACGCACGGATGGCAACCTTCAGCTCCTTCACCTCAATGTATCCGGTGCACTCGTTATCGAATAGATCAAAGGCCTCCTTGATGTCCGATTTTTGTGCATCGGATAGCTCAAATTTCGGTCCAGACTTTTTGCGTCCCTGCTGCGTGCCGCGTTTCGAATTTGCTGCTGTCGTTGGTCCTGGCGCTGGTGCTGAAGCCGTGGCAATATTAGATGCAGTTACGCTTTGCTCCATTTTGTCGTTTTTTCTAAAATCTAAGATAGGTTAAATCAATTTCACAAATTTTGTTTCGGTTTCTTAAGGGGCGCCGTCAATAAATGTAATTTCATAACACACGCAAATGTCAAAAATGAAGCCGTAACGCGGTCGCTCACGGCGCTCACCTTGACTCTGACGGGACGATAGGCCTGTGACAACAACAACTGTAACTGTAAATCGCGTATCCTTGCACTTGCGGTGGCTGACAATTACGCGACGCCTACTCACACAGCTCACAACTGGGGGTGGGTGGTGGTTTTCTTTTTGTTGTCGTTTGTTACTATAAATAAACAGCTGCAGTTCCCTAGTTGCTGCTTGTGTTACTCTGGGCTACACAAGTTGTTTGCTAACACCTGCTTGACATCCGTCGTCATTTGTTTTGTCGCGGGACGCCTGTTTTCGTTGTACAAATTTTCAACAATATTTGTTTACCAGCCGCTGCACACAGGTTGCTTAGCAGCTATCGATAGAGTGCTCTGCGATGTATGACATTGTGGTGGTGAACCGATAACACCATCCGCTTGGTAATTTTTAGTGCGTTTCACTTAGAAGCCCTCTAATTAGCGCCTTTTTTAAATTTTAAACTTATTAGAGCGCAATATTTATGCTTAAATCTTATTAGGATCTTCAAATATTTAATAACGTATTACACTCCCATTAATATAAGTATATTGCGAATGTGAGTTATTTGCGAAAATTTATTTTACTTCAATTAACTATTTGTAAAATTTAGAAATCGAATACGAATTCTGCATTCAATGCAATTCTCATAAATTATAAAAATATAACATCTAACGTATTGACAATCTACTATATAAATTAAAATATTAAGTAGTATGTTCAATAAGGCAAAGTTCTGGTATATAGTTAATAATAAAAACTAACATTTACGCGTAATCAGCTACTAATATCAGTAGGTTATTGACTGTAAAAATGATTGAGAAATGAAAGAAAGTCGAACCCATGCGGGCAGCAGTGCGAAAAAGAGGAATATGCTAATTAATTACTCTTCTTGAGTTTGCTTAACATGACAGCCGAAGAACTGGAACAGCTTCTGTTGGACGTCGACATCAGTATCTGATGATGCATTGTGTCTCTCACTCGCCGGTTGTCGCTTTTTTGTTTTTATTTCCACATTCGCACCTAAACTTCGCAATGGTCGGGCGGAGAGAAAAATAGCAGAAAGCAGAAAGCAGAAACTGGTAACGGATTTGTTTTGATTCTTGTATGAATATGTTATACATGCTAGCAATATGAATGTCTTTTGATTTTTGGAAGTCATTATGTCAATGAGATATTAACGCAGAATATGAGGTGGTGAAAAAATGTGCAAATCTGATGCTCTTAACCCTTGAAATGATCTGAGTAGCATTAATTAAAATTCTTGCATTTTAATTAGAACAAATAAATTTGTTTACAAAAATAATTTTATTAAAAACACAGTAATCAAAATTTTATTTTTATGGAATATTAATGTCTCCTCGCTTTTTATTAACGAAACGCGACTTAAATGGAAAGGGATTTAAAAGTACCTTCTTTTTAGTATAACGAATAGTTACACATAATTTTAAAATATTTGTTTCATTTATTTAAAATATATATATATATATATTTTTGAATAAAAATGTCTCTTCTCTTTTTCCTATGAGAAATGTAACTTTATTAAGAATTGAAAGAGTATTTGGCATGCGACAATTCAATCAGCTTTCCCCTCCTGTTACTTTAACATTTTAGAACGTTTCTTCGGGCACTTTTTTTTATTCTTTTTTGCAGCACGCCTAGTTTGCGTATAAATAAGAGCCTCCCCAGTGCGATCGGCAACAGTTTCGTTTCGGGCGCGCACGCGCAGAGGTTCTCGCGACACAGAATTGAAAGAGTGAACATCCATTGGAATATAGATACACCTTTTGGAATATATACAAGCAGCCTTCAAGTAAGTGTTGATGGATGAGTCAAGTGAAGTGAGAACGTGGATACTTTCTTTAAGTAAACCTTTGTTGCTGCTGTTGTGTGTTATTGTGTCGCTTGTTCCAACAGTAAATGGACATCAGAATGCATATGAAGTGGAATTTTGGTGTGTGTACGTGAAGTGCATAAGGAATTCTTTGTGTTCGATGAGTAGAGACTGGCCCAAGCCCCGGCTTTTGACCAGGCTTATGGCTTTTTAATAGTGCCACATTAAATGCAAAAGTATTGCATGTAAAACTGTATATGTGGATGAAACTGATTCACGGATATGCACAGTTAGTGATTTGCTAAAGTCACTGATTTTAAAATTTAAAAATGTCTACATGATTATTGAATTTTTAACAAATCTTCATTCTAAAGGCTTCTTTTTATAAATTAGTACACAAAATATTAAAACCATATAGTAATTCTGTATTTAATGCATAACTATAAAAGTTCAGATATATTTATGTAAATAATTGCATTTAAGGATAGCTTCATATGAAAAAAATTACCCTAATATAAAGTTATCTGTATCTCTCTACTGGGCAGAAGCAAGAGAGCTTGTGCATAAAACACAATGTTCTTTTTACATATATGTGCATTAAAATTGGTTGGCCTTACAAGAGGAAAGTTCCACGCAAGCAGATAATTTTTAGTTGCTGCCTTTCACTGATGTACAATCTTTCGTTTTGCCACATCTTTAATTTGCGAACTGGGAGCAGGATCAATGTATGCTGTTCTTGGCGTTCAATGAACCCCAAATGAAAACCTGCCCTGTTCTGCTGCTGGCAACTTATGAAATTTAATCGCAAAACTTGTTCAACATCTTTTCACAAATGGGATTACATTTCTTTTCGATTACCATACATAATTTCGTCCATGTTACACCTCATTTCGATATCGTTCATTAACCGCAACAAGAACAAAGTAAATCGCACGAGAACCGGTCAACGTCGAAAAGCTTTTAACCCAATTCCGACAACAGATTAGCATATTAGCAAAAAAGAAATAAAAATATAAATATATCAAAAAATATGATGGCAAAACAGAGCAGGCTACGCAAACTCTAATGAACCGAAGTGTTGTAAAGGAAAATAATTATTCAAAAGCTATGAAATATTTAAAAACTAGAAACGGCGAAAGAGAAACAAAGAATAAGCCAAAATACAAACAGGCATCGTTTCTGGGTCATCGAGCTGAAGACACCTACACTATAATTTGAAGCTTAAGAATTCCTATTATTATTATTATAATTATTATTAATCAGTCATTTCTGATACCTTACACAAATTTTCTGTATGCAAATGCTCGTTGAATTTTAAATTGATTTACATTTTCGATTGGTAGTTGAAAGTTTTATTAATTTAATTATTGTAATTAAACGAAAAATATTGCTATGCAAGTGTTTGTCACATGCCTTTCTCAGCAGAACTTGTGAGCCAAAAATATTCAGGGAATATTAAAACCACATCTTAATTTATCACTCGACGGCAATTTAAATTAATTCAAAGTTAACGAGGCGATTTATGAAATTCATTTAAAATGTCGCTTTGGCAAATATCTCATTAAAAACAAGTTCGTTATCTTAGAATCATATTTATAACAATATTTAAGAAACGGTGTGAAAGAAAGCCAGTTTTAGAAGCTAAACCAGAAGTAGAAATATGTACATTTTATTTTTTATCTATAACCAATGCATTTTTATTTTAAATTTGTGGGCCTGGACTTATTTCGTGACATGCCTGCCAATTAATTAAAAGCCTAGAAGACGTTAAGTTCAATAAGTTCCGGACAACACGCACAACACAAAAAATGAACAATTACTTCCCAATTTGTCAGCCAAGAAAACGCAGTTCAGCCTTAACTCATTAATATGTGCCGCACATAATATGAGAGGACAAAGCTGACGTGATAATGCGTGCCGCTGCCTATATAAATCATATGCAAAGCTGATTTAATGGGAAGTATAACAGCTTACAACAAATAAGAATAAAGTTTTTTCGCGGTAAACTCAATGCAGACTCACGCTTTGGCGTAAACAAATACCAAAACATAAGCAAATATTTGGCATGCCTACTCAAACCAATACGATTTTGTTTCTTTCTTGCAGCCAAAAAGAAGCGCCAAAATAGAAGAAGTGAAAGGCGGACAAGCGAGAGCTTTCATAATGCGTAGAAGAGCTACGCTCATCGGGCTGCTGGTAAGTCAGCTACTACTACTCATACTACTACTACTTCTACTACTACTACTACTACTGCTACTATTATTATTATTACTACTGCTACTACTATTACTACTGCTACTACTATTACTATTACTATTAATACTCCTACTACTAGTACTACTACTACTCCTTCTACTACTTCTACTACTTCTACTACTACTACTAATACTACTATTTCTACTACTACTAACATTTAACATTTAAATTTCATCAATAAAAAAACAATGGTATTATATTACAGTAGTTTTTCTATTATAAATACAAATTATAATTTAATTATATATTTTATTATTCTACAGTTAAATCATTCCTCTCATAAATACAATTTTGAATTTTGAAAATTTATGTATTTTGTGCTCCGCTTTTACTAATCTTACTAATAATATTTCCTACTAATAAATGTGGTACCTAATGTAATCTCATTACGTGATTATTGCAGTTGCTATGCCTGTGGGCAACATGTGCAATGGGGCACATTCGCATCGCGGCTCCCGAGGTGCATGTGGCGCCCAGCTATAAGCCAGCCTTTGTACGTGCCGCCGTAGAGAGCATGCCCCTCGAGGAGGACCCGATTGCACTGAGTCGCTTCAGCATACGACCTACTTTCGGGGAAACCTTCCTGCCGCTGCGCAGCGCCGTGGAGAGTGTGCCCAGCATCAATGAGCGAAACGTGGCCCAGTTGCGTGAATCCTCGCCACTTCGCTCCTTTGTGCGCGACTCCGTAGAGGCACAGCCCAGCGACGATGACGATGATGGTGTGATTGAGAGTGAATGGGAGTCGGAACAGTTTGGAGCATCGCCAGCCAGCTATGTGCGCGACGCGCCTGAGACGGACGACGAGGAGCAGAAGGGAAAGTTGAGCCACCTAGTGGAGCCGGATCCGTGGTCGGTGTCTGATAAATATGCGGCCTTTATAGCACCCAGCCCAGATGATGAATATCAGCCGCAAGCTTATCGCTCGGGCTCGCCACATCAGCAACTGCTGAAGTCGGTGGACATTGAGCAACTGGAGCACATTGATGAGCTCGATAACTTTACGGAACAGCAGTTTTATGGAGCACTTGCCCAAGCGGATCTCTCGTCAAATGGCGCTGCCTATGGCGCTTTATCGCAGGTGAGGACTACAACGGAGAGGCGGAAGAACTACAATACGTCACCCAAGGTGCTCTGCTACATGTCCAATTGGGCCTTCTATCGCAAGGCCGATGGTCATTTTGTGCCCGAGCAACTGGATCCGAAGCTGTGCTCAGCAATTGTATATTCCTTTGCCTCGCTGGATCCCGATCATTTAACCATACGCGAATTTGATCCGTGGGTTGATATTGAGAATCAGTATTATAAGCGTGCTGTTGCCTTGGGTGTCCCGGTCCTGATTGCCATGGGCGGCTGGACGGATTCGAATGGGGATAAGTATTCGCGATTGGCGGGCGATGAGATCAAGCGCAAAGTGTTTGCCTCCAGTGCGTCGGGTTTTCTGCAGCGGCATGGCTTCAGTGGCATACACCTGGACTGGAACTATCCCAAGTGTTGGCATAGCGATTGCTCGAAGGGACCGGCGAGCGATAGGCCAAATCTGACCAAGCTACTTCGCGAGATCCGCTCCCAGCTGAATCGAGTGAATCCCAAGTTTCAACTGGGCGTGGCCATTTCGGGCTACAAGGAGATCATCAGCGAGGCCTACGAGCTAGCCCCACTCTCAGATATCGTGGACTATATGACGGTAATGACCTATGACTATCATGGTCCATGGGAGCTTCAAACTGGTCATGTGAGTCCGCTCTATGGACGCCAGCAGGACAAGTATCCGCAGTACAACACAGATTTCACAATGCAACTGCTGGTGAAGATGGGCGCGCGTCGTGAGAAGTTGATCATGAGCATTCCCTTCTACGGGCAGAGCTTCACTCTCGAGCAGAGCAGTCAGAGATTGGTCGGTGAGGGCGCTACAGCCAATGGTCCCGGTGAGGCAGGCGAGCTGACCAAGCAGCCCGGCATGCTGGCCTACTATGAGGTCTGTCAGCGCATCCGCAAACAGAAGTGGCAAACGGGCCGAGATTCGGACCGCAAGAGTGGTCCATATGCGATGCTCCGGAATCAGTGGGTGGGCTATGAGGATGCGGCCAGTGTCGAGGCTAAGGCACGCTATGCGGTCAATAATGGTTTTGGTGGTGTGGCCGCCTGGACCGTCGATCTGGATGACTTCCAAAATCGCTGCTGCAGTGAAGCGTTTCCCCTACTAAAGGCCATCAATCGAGCATTGGGTCGCCTGGACTCGGAGCCGCCAACGAGAAGCAATTGTGAGCGTCCGCCACAGCCAGTTACCCCAGAGCCACCACAGATGACGACGGTCAGTAGTGATGGATCAGCGGGTGGTAATCATAATCATCACACGACTTCTTGGCCCAGCTGGGACGAGATGAATAGCACAACCACACAAAGACCCGCCAGCAGCTCAACCACTCAAAGATCTACAACAACCAGACCAACAACAACCACAACTACTCCGACCTGGTGGACCAAACCAACAACAACTACAACAGCTACAAGAACTACAACAACATCCACAACCACAACTACGAGACGTCCTAAGCCCAGGCCGACACCCACTAAAACTACAGCAAGACCACCACACACCACCATACCGGTGCCCGCGATAGTTTATCCCGTGGTGCAGATCTCCAACTGCGAGGCTGGTGAATTCTATCCGGATACAAAGAACTGCAATGCATATTACCATTGCGTTCAGGCGGGTGAGCTGCGTCAGCAATATTGTCCCGGTGGTCTGCATTGGAATAACGAGGTCAAGGGCTGTGATTGGCCCGCTTCCGCTCAGTGTTCGGTGAAGACGGAACAGACCAGTGTGAGCAAGCGCACCACCACAGCACCCAGCACCACACCACGTTCAACCAGCACCACACGACGATCATCCAGCACCACACGACGATCAACTAGCAGCAGCACCACCACTAAGAAACCCAGACGCACCACAAGCACAGCCAAGCCCAGTCGCAAGCCACAAACAAGCAGCACTACCCATAAACCACATCGCACCACCACCAAGAGACCACACAAACCACGTCCAAACCAGTCCTCTCGCTGCAACGAGGGAGAGTACTACACGCATAGGAACTGTGGCCAATACTACATCTGTGTGAATGGAGTCCTTGTGCCCAATGAATGTGGCGCTGATCTCCACTGGGATGCCATCCGAAAGATCTGCGATTGGCCGCAGAATGTGCAGTGCCTCACTAGCAAGAAATACTTACGCATTGCGCAGTCCAAGTCCAGCGAGGAGGATCCCTGCAATGGGGAGGAGCGTGTCCCATATCCGGGTGATTGCAGCAAATATTTGTTCTGTCTGTGGAATCGTCTCCAGGGTACAGATTGTCCACCTGGCCTGCACTACAACGAGGCCTTGGGCAACTGTGATTGGCCAGCGGCAGCGCAGTGCAAAGAAGAAGGTGCTGCACCAGGCTCCAGACCCACACCCAATCCCAAGCCACCAGCTGTGGCGAAACCAGTGCCGACAACACAACCACCAAATACGACGCCCAGACCCACCTATCCCACAGATAAACCGCAATTGGATGAACTTGATGGGTATTACAAGGTGGTTTGCTACTTTACCAACTGGGCGTGGTATCGCAAGGGCTTGGGTCGTTATACGCCCGACGACATCAACACGGATCTGTGCACCCATGTCATCTATGGCTTCGCCGTCTTGGATTACTCACAACTTACGATTCGCACTCACGACTCCTGGGCGGACATTGATAACAATTTCTATACGCGCGTAAGTGCACTGAAGAGCAAGGGTGTGAAGGTGAGTCTGGCTCTGGGTGGCTGGAACGATTCGCAGGGTGACAAGTATAGTCGCCTGGTTAGAAATGCGGCGGCTCGTGCCAAATTTATACAACATGCCTTGGACTTTATTGAGAAATACGGATTTGAGGGCCTCGACCTGGACTGGGAGTATCCGGTGTGCTGGCAAACAGAGTGCAGCAAGGGTTTCCCCGATGAGAGGGAGGCTTTCACTGACTGGGTTCGGGAACTTTCGGAGGCATTCAAGCCACGCGGTCTGCTGCTCTCCACGGCTGTCTCACCCAGCAAGAAGATCATCGATGCTGGCTACAATGTGCCTGAGCTCGCCGACTACTTTGACTGGATTGCCGTGATGACCTACGACTTCCACGGGCAGTGGGATAAGAAGACGGGCCATGTGGCACCCTTGTACCATCATCCCGATGACGATTTCGATTACTTCAATGCCGTAAGATTACATCGAATAATTTATACTTGATTTATTTCATGTTTGCCTCATCTATTTCAGAACTTCTCGCTTAACTATTGGATAGAGCAGGGTGCTCCTTCCCGCAAAATTGTGATGGGCATGCCCTTGTATGGTCAGTCCTTTACATTGGAGAATGCCAACAACAATGGTCTGAATGCCAAGGCACCAGGACCGGGTAAGGCGGGTGAATTCACAAAAGCAGCGGGCTTCTTGGCCTACTATGAGGTGAGTCCACAAGGAAAAGCTTATTGGACCAATCATAAAAGTATAAGATTACTATTTCAATCCCATGCAGATATGCGAACGTGTCAAGCATCAGGGCTGGGAGGTGGTGCAGGATGAACGTGGTCGGATGGGTCCATATGCTCGCAAGGGCACACAATGGGTCTCCTACGATGATCCGGCCATGATACGCAAGAAATCGCAACTGGTGCGTGCCTTGGATTTGGGTGGCGGCATGGTCTGGGCACTAGATCTAGATGACTTCCGCAACCGGTGTGGTGATGGTGTGCATCCGTTGCTGCGTGAAATTCATGCGGTGCTAAAGGATCCACCCACTGACTATGAGCCGACACGTGAGTCCATAAACATAATACAATACTCAACTTTAAAATAAACTGAAATCAACTGCAGCTGGCCTCATCCCAGCGGAAGCGGAATCTGTGGAGGAACAACCCATTTCTGGTGAGGTGGGAACTGCTTCAGTTGAAGTCGCCGCCGAGCAAGAGACGCAAGGATCAACTGGCCAAGGGAGCAACGAGGGTGAAGAAGTGGAAAGTGAAGCCGTAGAGGAAACGAATGAGGCGGTAGTTGTGGCGCCCGCAGAGATGGATGAAGCCCTATCCCAGGAGGCGAGCAATGAGCAGGAATACTCACAAGAAAACGAGATTGATCCCAATGGCGACATTGAAGAGGGTGATTTCGAAACGGAATCCACTGACTCCAATGAGTACAAGGTGGTCTGCTACTTCACCAACTGGGCGTGGTATCGTCAGGGCGGTGGAAAATTTCTGCCCGAGAACATCGATGAGAATCTCTGCACGCACATTGTCTACGGATTTGCGGTGCTCAATCGCGAGAAGCTCACCATACAACCACACGACTCCTGGGCGGACCTGGACAACAAGTTCTACGAGCGTGTCGTGGCCTACAAAAAGAAGGGTGTGAAGGTAACGGTGGCCATTGGTGGCTGGAATGACTCGGCTGGGGATAAGTACGCCAGATTGGTGCGAAGTGCTGCAGCGCGAGCAAAATTCATTCGTCACGTTATTGAGTTTATGGAGAAGTACGGATTCGATGGCCTCGATCTGGACTGGGAGTATCCGGTGTGCTGGCAGGTGGACTGCAATAAGGGCACCGCCGATGAGAAGCAGGGATTCACTGATTTGGTACGGGAACTCTCGCTGGCCTTCAGGCCAAAAGGTCTGCTGCTCTCCGCAGCCGTTTCACCGAATAAAAAGGTCATCGATGCTGGCTACGATGTGCCGAAGCTCTCAAACTACTTTGATTGGATAGCGGTGATGGCCTATGACTACCATGGACAGTGGGATAAGAAGACGGGTCACGTGGCGCCCATGTATGATCATCCCGATGGCACCGAAACTTTTAATGCCAACTTCTCCATCAACTATTGGCTGGATAGTGGGGCGGACCGTAAGAAAATTATCATGGGCATGCCCATGTATGGACAATCCTTCTCACTGGCCCAGGTCAGCGACACTAAGCTGAATTCACCCACCTATGGTGGCGGAGAGGCAGGCGAGGCAACGCGTGCTCGAGGATTCCTGGCGTACTACGAGATCTGCTCGTATGTTCAGCGACGGGGCTGGAATGTGGTGCGAGATGCAAGAGGTCGCATGGGTCCCTATGCCTATTCGCGGGATCAGTGGGTCTCCTTCGATGATGTGCCCATGATACGGCACAAGAGCGAGTATGTGCGTGCCATGGGTCTGGGTGGGGCGATGATCTGGGCCCTGGACTTGGACGATTTCAAGAACGACTGCGGCTGCGAATCGTATCCGTTACTTAAGACCATAAATCGAGTTCTACGCAATTATCCGGGACCGCATCCCAAGTGTGTCCTGGAGCAGAGCGACAAAACAATGAGTAAGTGAGGTGGCAACTAAAACTGAAACTGAAGTTTAAACTTGTTGTTATTGTTTTTGCAGTTGCTGGCGAAAGAGGCCACTTGACGACGGCCAAACCCACCGTAAACACCGCAACTGCAATCAACATCATAGCAAGTACTCAAGCCGTGCCACATTATGGAACCACACCGGATTGCAACGGTCGCAATTATGCATCACACGATCGTGACTGCAACAAGTACTATATATGCCAATATGGCGAGCTAATCGAACAAAGGTAAGAGCAACTTCTCTAATACTTAATCAATTAAGTCCAAAGATCCGAAATAACAAGAATGCTGTAGTCGAGTGATATCGACTACGATATACCCTGAACCCAGTTGCTAAATATATTCTGGGCTTATTATCCATTTTTGTCCATATCTTTCTCTCCGACAGGTGTCCAGCTGGCCTACATTGGAACGAGAATTACTGCGACTGGCCGAACAATGCACATTGCTCAGTTCGAGCTGATAAAACCACCCAGGCACCAGTGGTGCAGCGGCCCAAGCCCACCAGCACGGCAGCACCAACCACCAAACCTCCGACAAAGCCCACAAAGAAACCCTTGACGCCACCCAAGAATCCCATTACACGTCCAAAGCCAATACCGGCTCCACCACTGGGCAGCAATGAGGATTACAAGGTGGTTTGCTATTTCACCAACTGGGCGTGGTATCGTCCCGGCCAGGGCAAGTATGTGCCCGAGGATATCGATGAGAATCTCTGCACCCACATCGTCTACGGCTTTGCGGTGCTCAACAGCAATACGCTGACCATAAAGACGCACGATTCTTGGGCGGATATTGACAATCGGTTCTACGAACGAGTCGTCGAATATAAGAAGAAGGGATTGCGAGTAACTGTCGCCATTGGTGGCTGGAATGATTCACTGGGCAGCAAGTATGCGCGCCTGGTGCTCGATCCGCAGGCACGGGCACGTTTCATCGAGAGCATTTTGAGTTTCGTGGAGAAGTATGGATTTGAAGGCTTGGATCTGGACTGGGAGTATCCGGTGTGCTGGCAAGTGGACTGCAGCAAGGGTTCAGCAGCGGAGAAGCAAGGATTTGCCGCACTCGTTCGAGAGTTATCGGAGGCATTTAAACCACGTGGACTGCTCCTCTCCGCTGCCGTTTCTCCAAGTAAAATGGTCATCGATGCTGGCTATGATGTGCCCAAGCTCGCCCGCTACTTTGACTGGATTGCAGTGATGACGTACGACTTCCATGGACACTGGGACAAGCAGACGGGTCATGTGGCGCCGCTCTATTATGTGGAGGGCGATGCGAATCCCTATTTCAATGGCAACTTTAGCATACACTATTGGCTGGATCAGGGCACGCCGGCCAGCAAACTTATCATGGGCATGCCACTCTACGGCCAATCCTTCTCGCTGGAGAATCCAAATGCTCGTTCGCTCAATGACAAATCAATTGGACCTGGTAAGGCGGGCACCTACACCCGGGCCGGTGGTTTCTTGGCCTACTATGAGATCTGCGAGAAGGTCAGCGGCGGCGGCTGGACTGTGGTGCGTGACGAGGAGGGACGCATTGGCCCCTATGCGTACAGTGGCAATCAATGGGTCTCCTATGATGATGTTGCTGACATACGACGCAAGGCTCAATTTGTTCGCAATTTGCGTTTGGGTGGCGGCATGGTCTGGGCTCTGGATTTGGATGATTTCCGTGGTCGCTGCGGCTGCGGTAAGCATCCGTTGCTGCGCACTCTCAACCAGGAGCTGCGAGGAATTCCCGGTCAGCGAGCCAACGATTGCACATAGTAATATGCAGGGTATATGTTTATTATATATTTTTTAATATTATACATTTATGCCAATATCATTGCTGCTGACTAGGCTCGCAATCTGTTCTCAAGATTTTTGCCAATTAGTTGTAAGCATACACACACACATACAAACTATAAAATAAAAATAAAATACACATTTAAACTTGTACATATGATTTTTAGCGCGCTGTACCCTAAAAAAAACCAAGAAAAATACCCACAATTTAGTGTGACCATGCTATTCAAATCGCTGCGAATAAGTGGTCTGACATGTAGCGATTAATCGAAATTTTTTTAGTCTTTTAGCTAAATTTTCTGTGTATGATAAATTTTTTTTTTTGTTAACTAAAATGTATAAAATTCATATGGTAAGAGTAAATTTATAGTAATAGTAAAATTTATTTAAAAATTATATTTTACTGCATGACAAGTAACAATATATGTTGGCCAATTTGTAACGTGTGTGGGTCACAAATAAAGACATTGTTCATCGTCGGCTTGCCATCAAAACAGCTGTTGTCTGCTAGAATTTCAGTCACAAAAAAGTACCTGCGAAACTTTAGCGAGCACACGAGAGAATTGTACGGGCAAAGCTTTATTTGTTAAGCTCGCCGACGGTGGGACTGTCGTCATCGTAATTGTCGCTTGTCGTCTCAGTCGAACGGGCAACGAAGTTGCATACGCAACACATTTACTGGTCTGTGGGTCGCGGCTGCTCTTGTTTTGTGTGGCTGCTGTTTTGTTTTTGTGCGTGGCAAACGGCAGAGGCCAACGTTAAGCTTGTGTTTTGTTTATATACACACGGACGCGCGCACACACACAACACACACATATGAAAATCGAAAATTAATGCAAACACAAACACACCTGAGTGACGTCACAGGTTTTGATCGTGTTTCTGCAGCTCAGCAGCAGAAAATAATTGTATAATAAGTGAATTAAAAATAGCAACAATGAGACAACAATGCCGCGACACCTTCAGGCAATTAGTGCGTCAATACCACACACAGTCAAGGCAGGCGCCACTTTTAGCCAACAGCAACAGTCGCAGACTCACCTGCAACAACAATATCAGCAGCAGACACAACAATCTGCGGCAGCAACAGCTGCAACAGCAGCAGCTGAGCCTATTTGCTAACAGCCGCAACTACTCCAAGTTCGGCACACACCTCAGCAGCGAGCGCGCCATGGAGCTGCTGTGCAACCTGGACGAGGACGAGCGCCACAATCTGCGGGATGCGATGTTCAAGCTGGAGGCCGACAAGGTGAAGAAACAGTTCGAAAGTAAGTGTTCGCATTTTAAATAACTTCAAAGGAAACTTTGACTATAAATTTGCAGCTAAATAATAATAATATTAAAAATCAAATTAAAAATAATATTAATACTAATAAAGAACAATGAAATCTGAAACCTTTTTCTTGACATTTTTAATAAAGAAAATTGTAGTTTCATTTATAATACTTTATTTTCACATAATTTAAAAACTACATTTTTCCATTCGCATAAGTTGGCAGCGCTGTCAACTACATAAACATAAACTAATTTAAGCATAGATATTTAACTACAAAATTGATTGAGTCTTGGAGTTTAGCCTGGGGGATCGTGCCTGTGTCCTTTTTGTATTCAACCTTTCCATTTACATGAGGCCACGTTTGGAGGCCTCCGTTGAGAAGCACGCGCAGTATACTTCGGCTGCATCACAGTGATCAGCAGGCACAGTAAGCGCCGCACAGATGTCGCCAATCTCGAGGGCTAACTTCACCTTGTCGGGATTAATGCCGGTGTACTGCATGGCCTTCTCGTGGCCGGCTTTCGCGTCCAGTTTACCATTGGCATCCATTAAGTTGACGCTCTTCATGACACAGGCACGCAGGCATTTGCCCTCACGTGTTACGGATGGCTCATGTTTGATGATTCTCTCCACATCGCTATCCGATGCACCCACTTCGCCTTTGCATTTCTCGCCCACCTCCATTAACTTGGCCATGACAGCCTCTTCGTCAAAGGCTCGGACCAAAGCTGCTCCGAGCAGGGCGACAATTACCAGCGAGTAAACGAAACGTTGCATGTTGTTAAGTTGATTGAATTCCAAAATCAAACTGTTGAAATTTACTGCGAAACAGGCGCGTTTTATAGCTGCCACCTGCAGTCGGTCAGCTGTGAAATTATAGAGTTCAATCCGTTTAGCAATTAATTGTCCAAATATTAAATTAGTAAAATTTGGCAGTTCTTTCATTTTGTTCCCAATTTAATTGGAAGTAGCAGCGACTCCCACTACAAATATAAATAATCTGCAAAGTAACTATGACTAAACATCTGTTTGTGTGTTTGTTTGTCTTATTATGTCTGATTTCATGGCAGCACACAGCTTTTGCTGCGTACGTGACTCCAAACGAAACGAGAGACATCAACAAATCACCGCACAAATTTCCCATTTCCTGTGAGCTCATCCTGCTAGTCTCTCTCTTTATCCTTATCTCTAACTGCCAATCGACCTGTGCAACATGTGCCGTTGCGCATCATTTATTCAATTGATGCAAATCGCAGTAATTTGGTTTTCGATGGGCAACATTTACATATCTTATAGAACTAATCTAAGCCTGAGTTGTAAATCTTGTCGGTCCTTGCTAATCTGGGGGGATAATGTTTGTCTTGGATTTGCTAGTCAAATTAATAGCGTTGCTCTTGTGTATCTTTTTACTTACAAGCTCATTGTTGGCAACATTCGATGTTCGATGCTAAGAATGCAGAGAACACAAACGTGAGCAGCAGAAACTTATTGCCATGCAGTGGCAACATTCGATGTTTGATTGCGAGAAAATTGCTTACTGCTCATATCTGTGATTGATAAAAGGCGTAACTTATCAAGTGTTGCAAGCAGCTCAAGCTTTCAAGTGATTTGTCGTTTGGCAAAATGGTAACTATTAAAACTTAACACTGAAAACTTAAATAAAATTGCTTTTCATTTAACTAAGAATTTTAATATGCGCATTTAGTTCTACATTTGTGAATTTCTGTTTGCATCTGGCATATACATGTACGAAATTCTAGCAGCCCATTTTGGGTTATTTTTTGATTTTCGTGTGTGACTGCTGTTTAAAATTTCATCGGACAACAATACAAAAATGCACAACTTTGCTCAGCAAGTTCGCCACACACCTGAGCAGCAATCGCACGAAGGAGCTGCTGTGCACCCTGGACAAGAACGAGCGCCAAAATACGCTGTGTGCAATGTTCAAGCTGAAGGCCGACAGGGTATAAAATCAGTTCGAAAGAAAGTGTTCAAATTGTACATACTTACGAAGCAAACTTCGAATACAAATTTTGACAGTGATATACAATATAATAATAATATTAAAAATAATAATAATAATACAAATAATAATAAAAAAGAACGAAATCTGAAATCTTTTTCTTGACACCTTCAATAAAGAAAATTGTTCTTCCTTTTATAATACTTTATTTTCCCATTTTTAAAAACTACATTTTTCACATTCACATAAGTTGGCAGCGCTGTCAACTGCATAAACATAAACTAATTTAAGCATAGATATTTAACAACAAAATTGATTGAGTCTGTGAATTTAGCCTGGGGGATCGTGCCTGTGTCCTTTTTGGGTTCATCCTCCATGCCATTTATATGAGGCCACGTTTGGAGGCCTCCGTCGTGAAGCACATGGCTATTGCCTCGGCTGCATCGCAGTGATCCGCCGGCAGAGTAAGCGCCGCACAGATGTCGCCAATCTCGAGGGCTAACTTCATCTTGTCGGGATTATCGCCGGTGTACTGCTTGGCCTTCTCGTGGCCGGCATTCACGTCCAGTTTGCCATTGGCATCCATTAAGTTGAAGGTCTTCATGACACAGGCTCGCAGGCATTTGCCCTCACGCGTAGCTGCTGGCTCACGTTTGATGGCACTCTGTATATCGCTCTCCGATGCACCCACTTCGCCTTTGCACTTCTCTCCCGCCTCCATTAACTTGGCCATGGCAGCTTTTTCGTCAAAGGCTCGGACCAAAGCTGCTCCGAGCAGGGCGACAATTACCAGCGAGTAAACGAAACGTTGCATGTTGTTAAGTTGATTGAATTCCAAAATCAAGCTGTTGAAATTTACGGCGAAACAGCCGCGTTTTATAGCTGCCAGCTGCAGTCGGTCAGCTGTGAAATTATAGAGTTCAATCCGTTTAGCAACTTATCAACTTATGCAATTAATTATCCAAATCTGTAATTAGTATAATTTGCATGTTTTTTTTCTGTAGCCCTACCCCTTTGTAATTGTTAGTAGCAGCGACTCCCACTACAAATATAAATAATCTGCAAAGTAAGTCAGACTAAACATCGGTTTGCGTGTTTGATTTTCTGATTGTGTCTGTTTTCAAGGCAGCGCACAGCTTTTGAGAGTCCAAACCAGATGAGAGAGATCAACAAATCACCGCACAGATTTCGCGCTTCCTGTGAGCTCATCCTTGCTGCTTTATCCGTATGTCTATGTATGTCTATCTTAATCGACATGTGCAGCACGTGGCGTTGCGCATCATTTATTCAATTGATGCATTTCGCAGTGATTTGGTTTTCGACGAGCAACTCGATGGGCAACATTTACATATCCTATAGAACTAATCTAAACATGAGTTGTAAATCTTGTCGGTCCTTGCTAATATGGGTGGATAATGTGTGTTTTCGATTTGCTAGTCAAATTAATGACGCTACTCTTTAGTCCTATTGGCATAAGTTCCGCTCAAAGTTCATTGTTGGCAACATTTGACGTTCAAAGCTAAGAATGCAGAGACTTATTGCCAGGCAGTGGCAACATTCGATGTTTGATTGCGAGAAAATTGCTTGCTGCTCTTAACTGTGATCGATAAAAAGCCGAGCTTATTAAATGTTGCAATGCAACCTAAGCTTTCATTTGTGATTTGTCGCTTGGCAACATTGTAACTATAACAACTTAACACTGCATACTGAAATAAAATTGTTAATTTAACTAAGCATTCCAACAAGCTCTTTAAATATGCGCATTTAATTCTACATTTGTTTATTTCTGTTTGCATATGGTATCTACTTATACGGAATTCTGGCAGCCCATTTCGGGTTTTTTTTTGTTCGTGTGTGGTTGATGTTCATTAAAATTTCATCGGCCAACAATACAAAAAAAATTCACATGTTTGCTCTGCCTGCTGCTGGTTGAAACTGCTTTACGCACTGAGCGTCGTCGTTTCTGCCGGCGTAGAAACTTTTGCTCTTGTTGGCAACACTCTTTTTTTGAGTCCGTTAAAAGTTTGTTGATTAGTTTATTGGCGCTTAAGTTTGGCGTTGCTCTCGAATGTTTGGCTTATAACAATAAAAGAGAACTGCACTTGCCAAACGTTTGGCAACAATCCCCCATGATTCACCTAATCAACAGAAGAAGTTTCACGAGTTTGCACACGCAATTATTTGTTTCCTGATAAGAGAGTGTTGAGTAATTTGATAAATATTTCAGCAACACAAATCAAAACTTTTAATCACGTTGCTGATAATGTCTGACTAGTTCATATTAAGGTAAAGAAAACTAAGCGTTATCGTTAGTTTCTGGAAACGTGAGGCACCAAATAAAAATGAAGAAACTTTGATTATAAAAAAATCTTATTATGGAAATAATAACTAAAGAAGAAAAGAAAGAAAAAAAAGGAGCAAAATATAAAATATAAGATATAAGAAGAGTTAAGACAAACCTCAATGCTTGAGTTATTAATTTGTTGAGGTCTCCGTAACCTAGAAAGTCCTTAAATAAAATATATAGTATTCAAGGTAAACCAGAAATGTTTTAACTGTTGCATATATTTTGGCCATAAGCAATAAAGGAAGCTTTGTGTAATGAACATTTGCCTCCAAAGCTTATTATACTTGGGTAAAAAAGATAAGTTAATCAAATTAGCGGTTGGTGGGC
Source organism: Drosophila cognata (assembly GCA_035041535.1). Lineage (NCBI taxonomy): Eukaryota > Metazoa > Arthropoda > Insecta > Diptera > Drosophilidae > Drosophila > Drosophila cognata. The sequence continues at coordinate 880,193 of JAWNLC010000616.1, forward strand.
ACTCAAAATGCCAGCAGCAACCATGAGAAATATCAGTTAAGTAAAATGTTCAGCAATTTCTGCTCCAACAATTCTGCACAAAACTCAGAAACACGCAATTCGTTTGCTATTAAGGGTGGTCGCACATATACATACATATACATATACATACCCCAAATATATAACTAACCACACCCACCGCCCACTTGTCTGCCCTGAGCGCCAAAAAGCCGCAGCACATTGAATGATGTTCATTGTACTGTGCGAAAAAGTCATCAGCCTTGAAGCGAACATCAGCTCAAGGAGCTTTACCTCTCTTTTCCAACACTCTCTCTCACTCTGTATCACTCTAACTTACTCTCTCTCCTTTCTCTTTCACTGCGTGAATATATAAGGAAACCTCATATTTGACCTAATTTATGTCGTAACAACACATTGTATCCTGTCTAGAGTTTACATTTATCTGGGGCTCCATTCATCACAATTTGCAAAACACTCACAAGGGCAGAGGGTCGAGCACATCTGCCTCCCTTTTAACAGCTGCATCATTAATACACTAACACTGGAGTTATGGGCTGCAAATGCACCACTCGATGTGCTGAAAAATGATCCGGCAAAATGGAAAACTTCTCACTATAAACAAGCAGCAAAAATGGCAAACCCGAAAATCAATATGCATTAAGAGTTGAAATATAATACATACAAGTAACAAAAAAATCTGTATAAATTGACAATTGAAATTGAAATCAGTTAAAAAAAAACAATAAAAATAAAAGAAAGAGCAACAGCTGTCTGTGCAAATAATAAAATTGAGTGAAAATCAATCAATCTAAATAAAATCCCTTACACCATTATATTAATCAAAATCCTATAATAAATAAAAAGCCGTGCTGTAAAACTCAATTTTTATTATCAAGCATAAAATTGCGTTTTATCTTGCATATTTTAAGAGCCCACAAAATTCACAAAACGCATTGAATACTGGTGTATATATGAATTAAATTGAAAAACAAGTGGGCTTAAAGTTTGCTATAAAATCGGTTTAATTTAAAGTTTAAATTAAGCTCCTTGTAAACTTGAGAAAGTTTTCTAGGATGAAATTTAGAGCACAATTTTATAGAAAAATGTGGAAGCAAATTAAATATAATGACCCTGCAAAAATGTGAGTTGAGTATCTACATACTTTGTGTATAGATATGTATCTGTAAGGGGCTGTCAACTTTTATGACAGCATTTTGAAAGCAACGCCCTCGTCCTTGTCCCTAATGGAAATAATTCAACACTAAATGAACCATTGATGGCATAGCGCTGCAAAGTATGCAACATTAAAAGACGCTGCGAGTTGTTTGCAATTTGAATCAATTTAGCTACTGCTGCTGTTGTTGCTGCTGCTGTTGCTGCTGCTGCTGTTGCTGCTGCTGCTGCTGTTGCTGCTGTTGTTGCTATTCGCTTTGCTGAAGCACGTGCTGATTTTCTTGGCAGCAACTGGAATTTACCGGGGCACCTGCGCCGTCCCAGAGATGCCAATGAAAGTTGCTTAGTTGCTTGCCCAGGCAACAGGCTGCTGCTGCAGCTGCTGTGTGTATGCGTGTGCGCGTGTGTGCGTGTGTGTGTGTGTGTGTGTTTAAAAGTCATAAAACAAAGCAACTCATCGCTCGCAGAAAACGAAACAGACAGTCAGACAGAACGTCAGAGTAAGCCAACAAATGGGAAGTAGCATAAATAAAGTGAAAGAGAGACAGAGAGAGACAGATAGAGAGAGAGAGAGAGAGAGAGAGAGAGAGAGAGACAGACGGACAGAGAGAGAGAGAGAAAGAGAGAGAGAGCAGCATGAAAAGGCAAAGCGATAAATTGAAAAATATGTACGTTGAGCTCTCGCTAAAGCTGAAACTTAAGCCCAGGCGGGTGTACAAGATTCAATACCTGTATACACACCCACACAAACATACACACACCTACATCTGTAAATTTGTGGCATATCTGCCAGCTTAGTTCTTACGTTCTGTTTTTGTGACTTCTTTGAATGTAACACATTGTTGCGGTAGGATTAATTGAGTTTACGCATAAAAACAGCAACTACCAAAATGTTTTCATTTACCAAGAACATATTTAAGGCATTTGGCTGAAAGTTAGATTAATTTTATAAATATGTGCAAGAGATATGGATGCAGTACTAAATTACTAAACTGATAACAAATACGCAGAAAATGTGCAGAATACCATTTTGTTATTTAGCCCTCAAAGATATTGAAGAAGATATGTAAAAACGGTTATAATTTAATTAAAACTTTATTATTGATTTTTGTAGATTCTTATTCGATTCTTTTAGAACCCATTTATGAAATACTACATGTCAAGCTTTAAAAATTCCTTAAATTAAAAAATACCATGAAATTCACAAATTCTTTCCTAGCACTAAAATTTTAAATAGCTCTGGTCTACGGTCTTTGGTATTCTTGTAATTCGCAAACAGTACAAAGGAAAACTTAAAGGACACAGGGCAAATTCAAGCATACAGCTATGATAATTATAGTGCAGCCAGAAGCCTAACCTTCTTCAAGTCATTTATATACTGTGACTAAAGCAACACACACTCGCATTTACATATCCCCACACATTCCACACACACACTCCCCCTGCAAATATGGCAAGCAGTTTCCAAGGTCTTCAGTTCGTTATGTCCATTTTGTGTAGCGTGCTTTTGGGCTGACCTCAGGAATTTCATTTTTTATTCTAATGCAAACTAAATTTTCTGATCTACTTTGGTTAAATAAAGGATAACTGTATGCATACTAATAGTTTTAGTCAATTTAAATGCTAAACAACAGTTCACAGCCAATAAGCGCTACTAAATGTTATGTAAATTGTCTCAACACACATATATCTCAAACAGCATACACACACTCGCAGGTGAATTGTGCTGGAAAATTGAGTCTGCAGTGAAATTCTCGCTCGGATGGCTTGTCGACTAACACACACACAAGGACACACGCTCACAGATACTATACAAAGTCTTCCTGTTGCTTCTATAATGGCATCAGCTCCCAGCAGAGCTCTGGCGAAGATAGCAGCACGGTTTGTCATTTGTGACCTTCCCTATGTGCCTGGAGTAAAAGACAGAAGAAATAAAAGGAAAGGAAGCAAACCAGTAGAAAAATTCGCTTTCAGTGCGCCTCTCAGATTTCTGTTAAAGTGAAGTTTGCGTGCTGCCTACTTTCAGGCGCCCTTTCAATTTACGCTAGCTTTGCAATTGTGTGTGTGCGCGTGTGTGTATGTGAGTGTGTGTGAGCGTGTGTACTTGTACACACATGTCGCAGAGTAAGCGAAAGCTCGCTCAAAAAATATATAAGGATGAGAGTAGCGAGGACAGTTGATTGCCCCTGTGGCCTCTTTAACTCAATACCCGCATTTCTGGTATGCATTGGGCATATGCCCGAGAGCAAACAAATACTTCGTATAATTAAATTAACTTCTTCGAAAGGGAATCTACTACTACTGAAATCTTTTGAGGCTCCCCTGAGTTATCACTTTAACTGAAACCTTTCCTAATATTTACGTATTGATTCATTTTGAACTCACAATTGAACTGAAGTCCAAATTTGAAAAACTCAAAAATTTCATATTCAAAAAAAAAACTGAAAAAATCTATTATAACAGTATTGATATTCACATTTATTGTATACACCATAACTTACGCCTTTTTTGTGAAACATGCCACAGTAAGGATATATGCTAGGTCGAGCATTTACCTATAAACATTGCACCGTAGGTTTTATGACATGTTTTTGTGATTCGGTAAATCAAGTGAGAATTCCATGTTCAACACTTAACCGTCAGCTAAACGACATAATTGCCACGAAAACTGCTCAGTAGCCATGCATAAAACAAACCCCCAGACAAACCATGGTTGGGGTTTTTATGGCCAAAAGAACATGTACACTCACACACACATATGCTTATCTATGTACATCCATCTGATGGGCGTCAGCCTGTGGCAAACAGCTAAATGCGCCCTTAAGCATACCGCGTACTTTAGTTTCATCGTGTAAATTAAACTAATGAACGCAAAACTTTAAATTTAGAAAATTGTATAAGAAATTCATCTAGCAGTATTGATAAACTTCTTATAATACTGTACAAATATATTATTCACCATTTAGTACTGTTCACTGTCCGTAGGATATCTCTTCACTGTTTATAGGATATCTTAAACAGCGTTATTTGAACACAACAAAAATCTCTTAATGTCTCCCAATGTAATTGTTCTGCGAGTATCTGTTAATTAATTGCGCTCTTTGGGAGCGATAACGATAATTACAGTAACGTTAATGAGCACTGTTTTGCTTAGGCAAGTGTCAAACATACTTCTTTCTGTTGATTTTCGCTTCTCGCTTTTAAGCGTTATTGTAACTCGTGCAAAGTGCTGTTTAAACTAACGGCACCCAAAAGTAGCGCTAAAGCGTGTCTGTTACACGCTTAAGCACACACAGCCGTTACATATTTTACACACACACAGGTAGAAAGGTGAATGCGCGTGAAAGTATACAGAGGTAAAAAGGCGACAACTGAGGCCATTGCGAAATGTTAATTGAGTTTCACTGCACTGTGCACAAAAAGACTCCTGTTAAGCCATAAATTCACAGAAAGGTCCAACAAAATACATATTCTTTTAATAGCAATCTGTTTTGACAGCTTTTATTTTTATTTATGTGTGCCACAGATGCTACATAATAGCCTTATTTGACCTACATCACTTGTTATATTCCCGAAAGTACAGTATGTAAATTATGTTATATTAGTATGACAATGTGTTATTTAATTTAAGCAATCAATTTGTAATGGACACTCGAAATGCTTATGGTAATGGGAAAGTACAAAATGCTGTTCATAGTGGAATCGGGCAAATGTTTTTGTTGAATGGTTTTTTTTATCAAGCTATTTTTGCAAACTATCTTACTTTTCCCATAGTGCAGCACACACGCACACACACATATGTACTAAGGCATCCAACCAAATTTAGAAGTTTTATGAACGTTTTGTTTGACATTTTCAATTTTTAATGTGTGAACTGAACAGTAGTTGAGCTTGTGGGGAAAAGTGCATATTTACTAAACATAATGCGACACATTTCTAATATTTAAATTTAATGTACTCCTCTTTCAACTGGCGTTGAGTGTGTATTGCATATAGAGCTGCACTACAGACTGAATATAAGTTCTCAATATATTTTTATCTAAATAAAATGGGTATACTGAACACAGAATCTTTATTCGGTTGTCGTTAAACTCAAGTGGAATAAAATTCAATAATCAACTTTTTAAAAAACATATTGAATTGATTGATATACAATTTGAGAAATTTGTATTATTCATTATAATACTAAGCACTTAACAACACATACAAAATAATAGTTACACTTACCACTCTGTGTTTTCACAATACTCCATTATTTAGTTAGTCATATCATCTGCAATCTATATATCAAAATGTTAATCATCACAAGACTTTCAAGTTAATCATAATATGATTTCACTTTTTATTGAATTCAATTAGTTGGTTTATTTAGTATTAGCATGATCGCATAAGTAATTATAGAGTCGAAGCATCTGTACTGTACTCATGTTTAATAACTATAATCTCTTTTTTATTTGCATACGTAACTTCCTCCATATGTGTTTTGATTTTGAACAACAACAACGACACATTCAAACAACAAAATACAACAACAAAACAATTACAACTTTAAATATACACCATAAACACCGAACAACACTCCGTCTGTCATCAAATTAAAGGTCAACTGGCGGTTGGCAGTTGGCGGACACGCTTCGGACGACTCTCCACAAAGGTGGGCCAAGTGGATCCGAGCGGCACTTTTTGTGCGGTGCCCGATGAATGGCTGAAAAAGAAATTGGGTAAAAGCAACGGCAGCAATTAAGGCTCGATTGTTCAAACGAAGAATATAAAGAAAACAACATTACAATTCCAATTTAAGTTGAAAACTAATTCTATTTGTCTTTGTTCTTCTCTTCACAGTGGAAGCGGCAGAACCACCCACCGCAAGGCAATTGTACAGCAGTAAGTACAGTGAAATTACAAACTTTTCTTCCCAGTTTTTATATAGCTTATATTCGTTTGCAGTTTTCTTTGTGAATGCCGTGCCTTTTGTAGCCTTTGGTTTCCTCGACAATTTCATTATGATCATGGCCGTAAGTAACTTTTAATAAAACATAAAATAGGTAGATGCAGATATTGTACAGGTCTAATTCTTATATATTGTCCTGATATCAGCGCTACTTAGACCAATAATTCTATGAATTTCACTAACTTTTACAAGGTATTTTAATACTTTTCGCAGGGTGAATACATTGAAAGCACACTGGGTCATTTTATAACGCTATCGACCATGGCTGCCGCTGGACTAGGCAATACCATAAGTGATGTTATGGGCATTACGATGGCCACCTATGTAGAGGAAGGCTGTCAGCTGCTGGGTCTCAAGCCGCCCCAGATGACTCCGGCACAGTTTGAATTGAAATCGAGCAGACGAGCTTCCAGTTGGGTACGCATAACATAGCTTACACAGACTATACGCTATCATAAATATTTCACTTTTGAAGGGTCGCATTATGGGCATCACAGTTGGCTGCCTAATCGGCATGTGTCCCTTATGGTTTATGAAGGAAGAACAGAAAACGAGCGCAAAGGATTAGGATGACGAAATCGATGCTAACATTACTAGTGAAACAGTCAATTCTATGGGGTATCCTAACAAAATGCAATCCGAATGCTAAGTTTAACTGTAATAAATTTTTAAAAAATTTGCCATTTTTCTGAAAAGCCGTATAAATGTTAAGTTTATATCATCGTTAGGATCAGACAATGATTTGCATTGAATTTAATATTGTATTTGTATTCACAATTTTCACGCCATGTAAAACGAATTAATATAACACTCAAAGTACCTACTAACTAACTACTATTAACGCTCGTCTAGTTCATAAAGTTAAGATTAAATGTGTTCTAGCTCATTAGTCTACTTATTATGCTATTTCAAGCTCGCACTGATTCTGACTGCACCTACAAATCATCTTGTTTAAGTTCTAGGAATGGGCGGGCAAAAGTCCAGTGTTCATAACACGGCAACATAGAAAACAAACACCAAAAAATTTATTTGGTAATCCTCAGATTGATAATTATACTAGTGGTAATTATATATATGGCAATGTAATGTAGCTGCCAAAGGTCCAAATATAACACCCAAAATCAAAATAGACAGTTTTGTAGAGAAATTAACTGAAATAACTATAACAATTTGTTGTGTCTAATATTAATTGGCATTAAAATGTCGTATGCTGTACAACTAAATACCAAACTCATAAAATAAAGTAAAGCCTGTCTAAATCAACAATGAAAACGCCATTGACTTCCGACTATTAAACTCGCCACACTGTAAAGTGCCTATGAAATGCTTTAACTTTAATATATATATACATCACTCACTTTTCGAAGCTGTTCCCATATTGCATTAAATGAATTGGCTTAAAATATATTGAAAATAAAGCAGTAGCAAGGTATATACACATATTATGTACAATATTAATGTCCAAATTGTAGAGCTTACCAAATAAATAAACCAAATTGAAAAAAAAAAATTGCTTACACTTATAATACGAGTAAAAACCAAATAAAATACTTTGTGTATATCGATTTATTTCGATTTTTAGTTAGTTTATTTTGAAAAAATATAATTTATTAGGCAAAGTTTAAAATTGATTCGACAGTTGAAAAGAATTGCACTCTCGTTATAAGTCGAAGAAAGTGAATGACATATGAAAATTTTGAATTGTTCAAATGTTTGAAGTCAGTAGCTTAGATCAACTTTGTCCACAGCTCCGGCCAACGCACCAGAAACGACTGATGCGATATTGCATCACTGAGAGCTTGCCAAAAAATAGATGCATTCTTGACATGATTCCAATTTCTTGTGTATTTCATAACATCGGTATGCTCAATGCCATCGCTGTACTGCGACTTGATGTTGAGCCAGTGGTGGGTGTCATCCTGCTGAGTTGTGTCCAGCTCCATACGATAATTGGGCGGCAGCAGTGGATTGGGCGGTCGCTCCAAACGTTGCCTGCGTTTCAGTTCTGTCAGTCTTGCCTCGGCACAATATTGTTGCTCCAGTTTCAAAAGTTCAGCCTCCACATTCATAGCACTGCAATTTTCATCTGGTGCAGCGACTCCAATAGCGATCTCATCGCTGACTACGGGCACAGCTTCAGTGACATTGGATGTGACAATCGGAGTCGTAATTGTTGTGCTAACCGTTGCAGTTGCATGTGTTGCGCTTCGACGGTGCCACAGAGTGCCCGGCACTTGACTGGCAATGAAAAAGGCGCCAGCAATTGTGAACACACTCGCCGCATAGCTCAGCGCCAGCACGGCCAGGTTATTTAACAAAAATCGCATTAGCGTAAAATTGGGCAGCAGCTGCATCAGTTCGCTGTACGTAAGCCAGCCGCGTCGCAATCCCTCGCGCTCCGCCAGCGTTCGTTCCACGCTGCTTAGCTTCTCAAAGAATTGTTCGTTCGATATGTATATGTTCCAGTCCTGTGTGCGATAAACCGAAATCTATATATTAGCTAAAGTCTATATTTGAAATGATGAGATTTGCATTTACAATGGCTGTCAGAAACTCGAGTTCCATTTCCTTAAGTTTGTCCTCGGTCATGTTGCCCTCTTTTGCCCAGTCTTTCAAATAGAAACCCTCATCGTGGCCGGCGTAGAATTTCGTTGAAATCATCTGCAAGCAAAATCATAACGAATTTAGATTTACATTAAATATAGATTATTTTTGGTTAATTATATTTATAGCAGACTGATTCTATAAGAATATAAGCATATGTTTATCACTTAGCTGTCTCTAAAATGATAATAAAATTTTTTAAAAAATAACAAATTTGATTAAAATTTGGAGTAAGCAGTGACGTCATCGCTTTGGCATGGACTACGCTAAATACAACAAGTGCTTACATAAACAAAAAAATATGATGCCATTGCAGTCTATTATCAGCGTTGCCAGCTGACCTAATTTAATTAAATATATATATGCTAAACCACAAAAACAAAGCAAAAAAATTTGCTGGCGATCACCAATACATTTTCACTTTTAACTGCTTGCATACATACATTTACAATACATAAAGTATTGGTTTAGAACAATTTGCTTTATGTCAGTGTGTGAGTGTGCGCACATGTACATATACACATACAAGAGACGTGTGTATGCGTAATTGGGTTATCAATCAACAGGTTTTGCACTCTTAGCTCGTGATGCCAACATCAATACAATCTCCACTAAACACACACACACTCACCAATGAGACAACAAAGAGCTCCTGTGGCGTGATTCTGTAGCCATAGCCCGGATCAATTATGTTCAGGCGATCTAAGTAAATTAATGCCATTATCAGGGAACAGGGTGTTGCGTGTGTTTTGCCCGCAGCAATAGAACTCAGACGGTGCAGCGAGTGGCCGCGATGTGGCTCCGAAAACAGATCGGCTGCGTACTCGGCGAAAGGCATGGAAACCTCCATGTCCGCCTCCGTTGTGTCGACGCCTCCATAGTAAAGCGTCTTTCGTATGCGGTTTATGAACTCGCCATGCTGCATCACCTGCTGCAAAATGGTTAAGTTCGATTAGCAATGAATAATTAAGTGTGTCAATTGTTGCTTTTGATTACCTTTTTTGGCGCTGAGGTGACGAATTTACTTCTTCGCCCCATTGAAGAAATATGTTCTGCGTTTTCAGCGTGCAAAAAGGAAATGTCTGCAATGAGAATGCAAAGCGTTGCCACATCGATGGAAACCAACTGTTATGTCGTTTGCTCAGAGTAGGGCTGCCATTGGCAGCAGAGCAGATTAAACGTAGCGCAATTCTACTTATATATATAAATAATAGATACGTTTACTGTAAGTCGAATAAAAATTTAGAATTCTGTATTGTGTACGTCACACATGCTGATGTACTCTGTTTATGCTATCAAACAATTGTATGACGACTATTTAAAATTGTGCTGCAAGCGATTTTGCCATTCGCTTGTTCACGCGCGAAACAAATGGACTAAGGAAAAACATTCACCAACTGCGTTATTTTGAAGATTGCAGAGTTTAATCCAGAGAATCCCCAAGCATGTCGCGTTTCAGCGGAGCATTGCAACTGACCGACCTGGATGACTTTATAACTCCCTCACAGGTAATCTTCAAATGTAAATAATATATTCATAAATACTAAATTAATGTCTGACCTCAGGAGTGTATAAAGCCTGTGACGATTGATAAGACAAAGTCGAAGACTGGCGCTAAAATTACAGTGGAAGCAGATGGCTACTACGAGGAATCTGAGGTGAATGTTATGAATTACATATATAAATGCTGAATATAACGACTAACCTATTTGCCCACTAAAGAGCGGCAAGCAGAAGCTACATAAAGTTGAGATCACACTACAGGATTGCCTTGCCTGCTCCGGCTGTATTACGTCCGCGGAGGGGGTGCTCATCACCCAGCAGAGTCAAGAGGAGCTGCTCAAGGTGCTGCGCGAAAATCAAACGCTCAAGGCCTCCGGGGACAATGAACAGGTGCGCACAATTGTGTTTACAATTTCGGTGCAACCGCTGCTGAGTCTGGCGAATCGCTATGATCTTAGCTTGGAGGAAGCGGGTCGCCATTTGGCCGGCTATCTACAACAATTGGGCGCCGATTATGTGCTGTGCACAAAGATAGCCGATGATCTGGCGCTGCTGGAATGCCGGCAGGAGTTTGTCGAACGCTTTCGCGACAATGCTGAGGTGAGCATGCTGAGCTCCTCGTGTCCCGGCTGGGTCTGCTATGCGGAGAAGACGCACGGCAATTTCATTCTGCCCCACATTGCCACGACACGTTCACCGCAACAGATAATGGGTGTGCTGGTCAAACAGTTGCTGGCCGAGAAGCTAGGCGTGTCCGGCTCACGGATTTACCACGTGACAATCATGCCGTGCTACGACAAGAAACTGGAAGCATCCCGCGAAGATTATTACAGCGAAGTGAACAGCTCACGGGATGTAGACTGCGTAATTACTGCAAGTGAGTGAAGTCAGATGCTTGAAGTTGACGATTCTAATTATGTTGTGCTTGCAGTTGAGGTGGAGCAAATGCTTCAGACCGGAGAGCAAACTTTGCAACAGTTCGAGCCAAAAGATCTGCACTGGCCATGGACCGATCAGCAGCCCGAGTCGGTGCTCTGGGCACACGAGTCGACAATGTCCGGCGGCTATGCGGAGCACATATTCAAATATGCAGCCAAAGAACTCTTTAACGAGGACACACCCACTGAACTGCAGTTCAGGGCGCTACGCAATCGGGACTTTAGTGAGATCTGCTTGGAGAAGGAGGGCAAAGTTCTGCTCAAGTTTGCCATTGCCAATGGCTTTCGCAATATTCAAAATCTAGTGCAGAAACTGAAGCGTGGCAAAGGGCCGGGTTATCAGTTTGTGGAGGTGATGGCCTGCCCCTCCGGCTGCATCAATGGTGGCGCCCAAGTGCGTCCCACAACGGGACAACATGTGCGCCAGTTAACCCAACAGCTGGAGGAACTCTACAAGCAGTTGCCACGCTCCAATCCCGACAATGCCCACACCAAACAGATCTATGCGGATTTCTTTGACGGAACACATACGGACAAATCCGCACAGCTTTTGCACACTAGCTATCATGCCGTGGAGAAACTAAACACAGCCCTAAATATTAAATGGTGATGCAGAATATGTTTTTATTCGTTTTCATTGGAATCCGATGGAGAAATGTTTTTGAAAGTTTCTGGGCAATTTATATTTGACTTTGGTAGTAACAAATACATGTATATTGCAGGTATTTTGTGTGATTTTGTATTAATTACTACGACAAATTTATGGAATATAACAAGCATTTTGGTTTAAGATTTGATCTCAAAACAAATGCTAGAAAATAACAGAATATTTCAAAGCAATCGATTCAATATGTTCCGTTAAGTTATCAAAAAAACCAGGTCATATTATTGTCTATAATAATGATAAATGAATTATTTAATGAATTAAATTGTATTATATTTGCAGCTAACATTCAGGCAATTTTCAATATCGATATAAAAATTCGATAGCTTAAGTAGTTTCTCGCAGGTTGGCAGCCCCAAAAAAATGCCTAAGAAAAATCCCAAATTAATTTTCCTTGGTGGCAACCTTATCATAAACGTCAAATAATTCCTTTCTTTTTTCAGCCTCTTTCCGGTCGGTCTGCAGTGTGTAAGTTTCTATGTAATTTGTATACAAAAATAATTTTGAAACATCAACTCAATGGATGTGTTTTATCGACCGCTAAGTGTGTAACATTCATGACATGACAATGAATGTGTTACAAATGCTATTATTTCGCACTCTCTGCCTCAGCATATTGGTTATATACTAATTGACAAACCCGAAACGAAAACATATCCATTGAAGTGATTTTTGTTTATTCTTCTGCTAACTGCAAAATGTGAAATTAGTTAACAAACAAAATGCAAGTAAAATGCAACCATTGAGATTGTGAAATGTATGGAGTTATTTATGAATATTGGGATATTTATTAATCTAAAGTATTTGTTTACGATGATTTTGCTTGCTGCAGTGTCGTCAAAATGCGAACGATCAACTCGAATCAGTGTGTCAAGATCCCCAGGGATATTAAGGCGTCGGTGAAGGCGCGTGTGGTCACGATCACCGGCACCCGAGGCGTCCTCAAACGCAGCTTCAAGCATCTCGCCCTGGATATGTACATGTCCGACAAGCGCACCCTCAAAGTCGAGAAATGGTTCGGCACTAAAAAGGAGCTCGCCGCCGTGCGCACCGTTTGCAGTCACATTGAGAACATGATCAAGGGTAAGCAAGGAATATAAAATTAATTACAACAACAGTATTGACTCATAATCTTTGGATCTCCACAGGTGTCACATTCGGTTTCCAGTACAAAATGCGTGCTGTGTACGCTCATTTCCCCATCAATTGCGTTACGTCCGAGCAGAATAGCGTGATTGAGATCCGTAACTTTTTGGGCGAGAAATATATTCGTCGCGTGGAGATGGCACCCGGTGTGACGGTTGTCAACTCCACCGCCCAGAAGGACGAGCTCATCGTTGAAGGCAACGATATCGAGGCTGTGTCCGGATCAGCGGCGCTCATCCAACAGTCGACCACCGTCAAGAACAAGGATATCCGTAAATTCTTGGACGGTCTGTACGTGTCGGAGAAGACGACAGTTGTGAAGGTCGAAACCTAATGCGCTTCACTTGAAAGTTTTAATAATAAAGGAAAACGCTGATGAAAACTTTACAATACTTTTCTTCATGTATATAGTTTTGATTAAAAACCGTTTACTTTATTGGAGCTTTTGCGGAATATTTATTTTAGCAAAAAGAAAATAACAAGCAATACTTCAGCACTTAAAGGGAAAACAAAATTAATAAACATAAATGCAATTCAATCATTTGTAGAAATATTTGTGAGTAAGCCAACTTCATTTTTAGAACAGAAATTAAACATTTTCTGTTTAGTTAGTCATTAACTATTACTCGTATGTTAATTAATAATTTAAAATTAAATATCTTATAGAAAGTAAAGTTGATTCTCCAGGCCAGCTGAAGGGGCACGATGTATGCTCTCGGCCACAAGGAACGCCAACTTGTGGGCATATTGACACACGGCTGGCACGCGACAGGTGCCCGACCAATTGTAATACATGTGGGTCATCTTGTAGGACAGCATTTGGAGTTTGTCAGCGTTCAAGCCCATGTTATCATGGATAACATTGTAGCTAGTCGGTGACACTGTGCCTTGCCGCACGGACTGGGAGACGAGGAAGAAATCATAGCGCTCGGGCAATGTTATTATGTCGTCGACAACAGTTCCCGGTTGGGGATTACGCTTATTGGCGAAGTACCGTGTCGACATTCGCTTGGTGACAACAATAAATGCCATGCGACATCCTTCATCTTTGCCAGCGGACTTGTAGATCTGATCGAGCTGCTCCTTGAGGAACTTAATCTCAGTATTCACAACTTGGTACAGCTGGCCGTCGCCAACGCCATCGCGGAAAAATAGAATGCGTTCGGGCAATGTGCCATGCAGCCCACGATATGCCCTCAGAGCACATGTCATTTTCACTGACATTTGGTCAGAGAGCTCCTGGCCTTTCAAATGCTCTGTGACCGACGAGTAGTACCGTGTGGATAGTTTCATATCCATTGTGGCCACAAGGGCGCCAAACGATTTGTTCTTATCCTTGGACGAGTGGCAAACATCAAAGCCAACAGTCATTAGGCCACGCAGCGGTAGCTCAATCATCCAGGGTGCCCCCATTATTTTTGAGTTCATCTGGATCACAACTTTTGTTGCGATCGACATCAGGCCACTTGCCCGATCCGGGCGTGGAGCAATTGTACGCAGTGTCACCACTTGCGATGGCACTGGACGATCCACACACGTTCGTTTTTTGATACAACTATATCTGTTAATGCGAAATACAAAATAAATAACTTGTTAATAAGTGTCCCCAAAATATATGTATATATTTTTTTAAATCGTTTACTTTTCCTCATTTGGTTGTCTCAAAACCAGCATTATAATCTGTGGATCCCTACAGACTGCTTTATCGATTGCTTGGGAATAGTTCCCATTGCGGTCTTCTGGCATTTCGTCGCTGCAAATTAATTACATTTTAGAGTGAACGACATGGGGTGATATTAAATGGTGTTTTTGATACATACTATAGCGGTGGCGCAATATGCATTCGCATACCGTTCCCTACACGCATACAAAGACTGACAAACTCCTGGGTTTCGCGTGTGTTGCGCCGTGGTGTTATCACGACCCAGCGCTTTATGTCCACATGCTTGTACATGGAGTTTTTGCGGAACTCGTTCGTCCAGTCAGCATATGAATCGCACACGTAGCGTATGTCATTGCCAAACAATATTTTCTCCGGTGGCAGAACGCGACCGGTGACCTCTACCAATGCCAAGTCCAGCTGAATATCCCACGACTTCAGCACATCAATGCTCTCAGACGAATTCTGCAAGCGCTGACGAAAAACGCGCAAGCGATCAATACGGCGCTCAGGCGCCAGCCTGGTATGCTCGCTCATGGCTTTCATTAACCTAGAGATCAAATACAACAATTCACTTAAGCAAAACCAAGCTGATAATGCAAAATCAAACCTGAAAACTTACTGAAAGTTAGCACGGATTTCATCTGTTAATCCTGTTGCGCGAGCCAATTCTGGAATCAACAAAATAAGTTGATTTTCGCCATCACGTATGTTATTCTCCTTGGGTCGGTGGACGAGCATCGGTTGTTTAATGTCCCGAATTATAATATTATATCGCTTAATCGATAACAATAATTAAAATTATTTGGATATTCAATGTGCAAAATATATAATTACCTTCTTATAATATTCCACAAAGGAAATATCGCCTTCCTTGGTTTTAAATTTAGACAGTGGCGACGATCCGAAATCAACATCATCGATGCGATAAGTGCGATTGTTGTAATCAGTTAATACAACGCTACCTAAAGGAGCAGATTCGAATATTACATACTTTAAATTCTACCATACTAAAGAGGGGGAACAGATAAGCTTACCGATCACCTCCCGCTTGAAAGCCGACTGATAGTTTTCGCTTTCAACAATGACTTTAGATAAGATGTGATACAAGGTGTCTTTCCTCATTACCTTATGTGCGATCTCAGCGCACATTAGAATGTCAGACTCATGTTGGCGTATTGACGTCTGATAGCCGGGCCACAGTTCCACATTAAACTTGTCTAAGACAACCTAAACATATACATCAGATTAGAAACAATAATAAAATAAACATTGATAAAACCTTACTTTTGCGTGGGGATCATACAAATTTCGCGATATAAGTTGAAGCTTCAAGCCCTCCATGGAACGCCTTAGTATCAAATTAAGGACCTGAAACTGTTGGTTGTTAGCTGCTTCAACGGTCCCAACCAGTTTCATCTTAATTTGTATTGTTTCGCCGGAACGACTTTTAGTGAAGAGTTCTAAACCATTTGAACTCCCAGCCTTCTCTTCAAACTTGCTGGTGCAGAACAAAGTACTTCCGTCAAATATGTAGCCACCTAGAAGCTGCCGGTGCTCGCTTAATAAGCCGCGACGCAGTCTCGTATTATCGAGTTCCGGATAAAAGTCCACAAAATATTGGTAAATTGTCCAGTTTGGACGCTTGACCACTTTAAAGTAGTTGGTTTGAAGCGTTATCTTGCGGCCAGCCATACCCATTTTCGTTATTAGTCCCGTGGGCCGTGAAACTACTACATCGGTTAATACGCGTCTACCGCGTAACGAACCTCGAGAATTTCCGGTTGCTCCTACATTAAATTAACCATTTATTCCACCATTTGAGTTTATTTTTTTATTATACAATGAACCCCTTGAAAACGGGTGAAAACAGAACAATGGTTTTATGCAAATATTCGACAGCAAAAAACAAAAAAATATTAAAGACAGGCTTCTCGTTGATATATAATATCACTAAGCAGACAATAAATAAATAGTCAGCTTCGTGATAATATGCATGTGCGCATTATTGATTAACTAAACAAATTTGATCGAGATCGGATAAGAAATACTCAAGTTATATTCGAAATTATATTCTCATATCGATCTCATTTTTATCAGTAAGCGCTATTTGCAGTTCTGCTTACATTTGATAGTTTCACGGCGAAATGTGGGACAAGGCTAGAATATATTTAATATCATTCATCAAATTCATCCTGAACTTTAAAAAAAAGCCCTGGTTTTTATAAAGCCACAATTATTCTGAATAATAGGGTAACTAACCATTGGCGCCAAAAGTATGGCGATTTATTAAAATTTAGGATGACTATTTTTTATGAGTGTGCTTGTTCTAAATCAGAAAATTGTGTTAACTTACCACCGTCATCTTCCTGGCTGCCGCTTGGCTCGGGTGCAGCGGGACGTGATTGATGCGGTACTGAAGCCTCAGCCGATTGGCCCCCCTAAATTAAAATATATTTTATATTATGCGTGGGTATTGGAAAATTACATAGCCATAAATCGATTTGCTCATTACATATTTTTTTTTACAACTTTTTAATGAAAAAATAATCTTGCACGGACAAATTTCAAGAATTATGTTTAGGTCAGACAAAAAAATAGCTCATTTCTAACGGGATCTTCCGAAAAGAGAATTGCAAAACAGTGAACAGTCGTTATCTAAAAGTTGTCTTGACAGTCTAAAGAATGTATAACTTGGGTTTTTTAAATTTCACATTTGTTTAAATGAATGAATGAATCTTCTTAATTTTTTGTTAAATAGTTTCAAGAATAGTAGCAATTAAGAAAAAAATAAATTTCAATAATAAAATACTTTTTTGCAGAAGAAATCAGAAAATATGAATTTTTCTTGTGTCAAAACACTTTCTTGACATACTGTATTTTATTAAAAGAATAGTTTTCAATTCGGTCAAATGAATCGGACATTCCTTTAAATAAAATGTCCAGTTCTTCTCGATTTTTAACATATTCCTTCTTTCTGCGGGAAGCGATCTCGTCGCCATTTTTATATACATATGATTGCATGCTTATGTATATCGACTTATCCATGTATATATGAATATGGGTATAAATTCACTTCCATTTTCAAATCAATTTATTATGCTATTCGCAGTATTCCGCATTTTCATTCCTTCTTCCTTATGTGCTCACTTTCTGCCATGCATATACAAACACACAATCGAATTACAGTTAGAATAGCCATGAACAAAGTTGTGCACGTGCTTACATTTGTATGTATGTATACAAATTCCGTTGTAAAAAAATGGCATCGGTAATAAGCAGTAGTTATGCTTATACATACAATTATACGAATTTTAATTTAATATCATTGCATTACGTACCAACTGCGAACCCAATCCACGATTAATTTCTTCAATGCGCTTATTACCACGTCCACGTCCACGTCCACGAGAGTGACCTGAGTTTGCCGGTAAATTATACATCTCTATATGGCGTGCACAACACAACGTTCCTTGCAAGAATGCCGCAGCAAAAATTCTGAATTGAGCAGAAACCTGACGCTTGACTTTGAACTTCGAAGACGATTGCTCGATTATCTGTGAACTGTCAACAATTTCTGATGCTTTACGTTATGTTACGAAATTATCAATTTGTGATATTTTATTTTTTGTCTTTTAACATTTTCGTGTCTTTAAAATTTATATAGGTAACAAAGCAGACAACAGCACTTTACTTACGGTCTGTGGTAGAATCAACTAGATTTAGCGGTAAATTTATGTTAGGGATGCGTACAATAATAGAGGAGCCTTCAAAATGGCTTAATGTCATCTTATGAAAAGTATCGAAATACTTTGTTAAGAGGAAGAAATTTGATGACACTGAGAATTTATCCGATAGTTTTTGCTGCCGTTGTAGCAGACCGCTGTCCGTTATTATTCAAAATGTGAGCAAATTTTGATACTGACACAAAAAGTGAACAAGGAAAAATAAAATTTTACAAATAAGAATTAAACTTTCACATTTAGATTTTTTCATAAATAATATTGTTATATATAGTTTATTAGCGTACTTTCAAATTTGGTTCCTAGTCAACATTACATAAAATTTTATTTAGTTTTCGAACATATTGAATACGCTTTGAGCCTTAAAACTTGACCTTATGAAAAATTGATTTGATAGACCAACATATTTGTCCGACGACAAGTTACTGTTACTTCTGTGTGCCAACAATTAATAAATGATAAATAAACATTAAATTCTAGTTATTAAATGAAATGAAATTAAATTAAACGAAATTGTGGTTGTTGTTGTTAAAAAAGTGTAAAAGAGAATAAACTAAGATGCATTTTTGTTTGGTGTTCTAAAAGTTTTTAAGCACAAAGTCTGTTTATATAATTAGATTAAAGTGGAGTAGATATTTTAAGGTTTTCTTTTTGTTTCTAATGTTTAAACCTAATAGTCATTTAATTAATATAGTACATTAACAAAAAAAAAACTGCAACAGCTAAGAACAGAATGGACGTTTTTTTAATTTTGTGTTTAGTTAAAATACTTACTAGCTAACTAACTTGATTGATAGTATTCACTATATTAATGTAAAGTACAATTATTTAAACGCGGGACCTATCTCTACTTAAAAACACTAGCAGAAACGTAACGACAATTAAGAGTAACTAAACGTTAAGTTATAGTTTTAAGCAAGAAAATAACACAAGCAATACTTCAGCACTTAAAGGGAAAACAAAATTAATAAACATAAATGCAATTCAATCATTTGTAGAAATATTTGTGAGTCAGCCAACTTCATTTTTAGAACAGAAATTAAACATTTTCTGTTTAGTTAGTCATTAACTATTACTCGTATGTTAATTAATAATTTAAAATTAAATGTCTTATAGAAAGTAAAGTTGATTCTCCAGGCCAGCTGAAGGGGCACGATGTATGCTCTCGGCCACAAGGAACGCCAACTTGTGGGCATATTGACACACGGCTGGCACGCGACAGGTGCCCGACCAATTGTAATACATGTGGGTCATCTTGTAGGACAGCATTTGGAGTTTGTCAGCGTTCAAGCCCATGTTATCATGGATAACATTGTAGCTAGTCGGTGACACTGTGCCTTGCCGCACGGACTGGGAGACGAGGAAGAAATCATAGCGCTCGGGCAATGTTATTATGTCGTCGACAACAGTTCCCGGTTGGGGATTACGCTTATTGGCGAAGTACCGTGTCGACATTCGCTTGGTGACAACAATAAATGCCATGCGACATCCTTCATCTTTGCCAGCGGACTTGTAGATCTGATCGAGCTGCTCCTTGAGGAACTTAATCTCAGTATTCACAACTTGGTACAGCTGGCCGTCGCCAACGCCATCGCGGAAAAATAGAATGCGTTCGGGCAATGTGCCATGCAGCCCACGATATGCCCTCAGAGCACATGTCATTTTCACTGACATTTGGTCAGAGAGCTCCTGGCCTTTCAAATGCTCTGTGACCGACGAGTAGTACCGTGTGGATAGTTTCATATCCATTGTGGCCACAAGGGCGCCAAACGATTTGTTCTTATCCTTGGACGAGTGGCAAACATCAAAGCCAACAGTCATTAGGCCACGCAGCGGTAGCTCAATCATCCAGGGTGCCCCCATTATTTTTGAGTTCATCTGGATCACAACTTTTGTTGCGATCGACATCAGGCCACTTGCCCGATCCGGGCGTGGAGCAATTGTACGCAGTGTCACCACTTGCGATGGCACTGGACGATCCACACACGTTCGTTTTTTGATACAACTATATCTGTTAATGCGAAATACAAAATAAATAACTTGTTAATAAGTGTCCCCAAAATATATGTATATATTTTTTTAAATCGTTTACTTTTCCTCATTTGGTTGTCTCAAAACCAGCATTATAATCTGTGGATCCCTACAGACTGCTTTATCGATTGCTTGGGAATAGTTCCCATTGCGGTCTTCTGGCATTTCGTCGCTGCAAATTAATTACATTTTAGAGTGAACGACATGGGGTGATATTAAATGGTGTTTTTGATACATACTATAGCGGTGGCGCAATATGCATTCGCATACCGTTCCCTACACGCATACAAAGACTGACAAACTCCTGGGTTTCGCGTGTGTTGCGCCGTGGTGTTATCACGACCCAGCGCTTTATGTCCACATGCTTGTACATGGAGTTTTTGCGGAACTCGTTCGTCCAGTCAGCATATGAATCGCACACGTAGCGTATGTCATTGCCAAACAATATTTTCTCCGGTGGCAGAACGCGACCGGTGACCTCTACCAATGCCAAGTCCAGCTGAATATCCCACGACTTCAGCACATCAATGCTCTCAGACGAATTCTGCAAGCGCTGACGAAAAACGCGCAAGCGATCAATACGGCGCTCAGGCGCCAGCCTGGTATGCTCGCTCATGGCTTTCATTAACCTAGAGATCAAATACAACAATTCACTTAAGCAAAACCAAGCTGATAATGCAAAATCAAACCTGAAAACTTACTGAAAGTTAGCACGGATTTCATCTGTTAATCCTGTTGCGCGAGCCAATTCTGGAATCAACAAAATAAGTTGATTTTCGCCATCACGTATGTTATTCTCCTTGGGTCGGTGGACGAGCATCGGTTGTTTAATGTCCCGAATTATAATATTATATCGCTTAATCGATAACAATAATTAAAATTATTTGGATATTCAATGTGCAAAATATATAATTACCTTCTTATAATATTCCACAAAGGAAATATCGCCTTCCTTGGTTTTAAATTTAGACAGTGGCGACGATCCGAAATCAACATCATCGATGCGATAAGTGCGATTGTTGTAATCAGTTAATACAACGCAACCTAAAGGAGCAGATTCGAATATTACATACTTTAAATTCTACCATACTAAAGAGGGGGAACAGATAAGCTTACCGATCACCTCCCGCTTGAAAGCCGACTGATAGTTTTCGCTTTCAACAATGACTTTAGATAAGATATTATACAAGGTGTCTTTCCTCATTACCTTATGTGCGATCTCAGCGCACATTAGAATGTCAGACTCATGTTGGCGTATTGACGTCTGATAGCCGGGCCACAGTTCCACATTAAACTTGTCTAAGACAACCTAAACATATACATCAGATTAGAAACAATAATAAAATAAACATTGATAAAACCTTACTTTTGCGTGGGGATCATACAAATTTCGCGATATAAGTTGAAGCTTCAAGCCCTCCATGGAACGCCTTAGTATCAAATTAAGGACCTGAAACTGTTGGTTGTTAGCTGCTTCAACGGTCCCAACCAGTTTCATCTTAATTTGTATTGTTTCGCCGGAACGACTTTTAGTGAAGAGTTCTAAACCATTTGAACTCCCAGCCTTCTCTTCAAACTTGCTGGTGCAGAACAAAGTACTTCCGTCAAATATGTAGCCACCTAGAAGCTGCCGGTGCTCGCTTAATAAGCCGCGACGCAGTCTCGTATTATCGAGTTCCGGATAAAAGTCCACAAAATATTGGTAAATTGTCCAGTTTGGACGCTTGACCACTTTAAAGTAGTTGGTTTGAAGCGTTATCTTGCGGCCAGCCATACCCATTTTCGTTATTAGTCCCGTGGGCCGTGAAACTACTACATCGGTTAATACGCGTCTACCGCGTAACGAACCTCGAGAATTTCCGGTTGCTCCTACATTAAATTAACCATTTATTCCACCATTTGAGTTTATTTTTTTATTATACAATGAACCCCTTGAAAACGGGTGAAAACAGAACAATGGTTTTATGCAAATATTCGACAGCAAAAAACAAAAAAATATTAAAGACAGGCTTCTAGTTGATATATAATATCACTAAGCAGACAATAAATAAATAGTCAGCTTCGTGATAATATGCATGTGCGCATTATTGATTAACTAAACAAATTTGATCGAGATCGGATAAGAAATACTCAAGTTATATTCGAAATTATATTCTCATATCGATCTCATTTTTATCAGTAAGCGCTATTTGCAGTTCTGCTTACATTTGATAGTTTCACGGCGAAATGTGGGACAAGGCTAGAATATATTTAATATCATTCATCAAATTCATCCTGAACTTTAAAAAAAAGCCCTGGTTTTTATAAAGCCACAATTATTCTGAATAATAGGGTAACTAACCATTGGCGCCAAAAGTATGGCGATTTATTAAAATTTAGGATGACTATTTTTTATGAGTGTGCTTGTTCTAAATCAGAAAATTGTGTTAACTTACCACCGTCATCTTCCTGGCTGCCGCTTGGCTCGGGTGCAGCGGGACGTGATTGATGCGGTACTGAAGCCTCAGCCGATTGGCCCCCCTAAATTAAAATATATTTTATATTATGCGTGGGTATTGGAAAATTACATAGCCATAAATCGATTTGCTCATTACATATTTTTTTTTACAACTTTTTAATGAAAAAATAATCTTGCACGGACAAATTTCAAGAATTATGTTTAGGTCAGACAAAAAAATAGCTCATTTCTAACGGGATCTTCCGAAAAGAGAATTGCAAAACAGTGAACAGTCGTTATCTAAAAGTTGTCTTGACAGTCTAAAGAATGTATAACTTGGGTTTTTTAAATTTCACATTTGTTTAAATGAATGAATGAATCTTCTTAATTTTTTGTTAAATAGTTTCAAGAATAGTAGCAATTAAGAAAAAAATAAATTTCAATAATAAAATACTTTTTTGCAGAAGAAATCAGAAAATATGAATTTTTCTTGTGTCAAAACACTTTCTTGACATACTGTATTTTATTAAAAGAATAGTTTTCAATTCGGTCAAATGAATCGGACATTCCTTTAAATAAAATGTCCAGTTCTTCTCGATTTTTAACATATTCCTTCTTTCTGCGGGAAGCGATCTCGTCGCCATTTTTATATACATATGATTGCATGCTTATGTATATCGACTTATCCATGTATATATGAATATGGGTATAAATTCACTTCCATTTTCAAATCAATTTATTATGCTATTCGCAGTATTCCGCACTTTCATTCCTTCTTCCTTATGTGCTCACTTTCTGCCATGCATATACAAACACACAATCGAATTACAGTTAGAATAGCCATGAACAAAGTTGTGCACGTGCTTACATTTGTATGTATGTATACAAATTCCGTTGTAAAAAAATGGCATCGGTAATAAGCAGTAGTTATGCTTATACATACAATTATACGAATTTTAATTTAATATCATTGCATTACGTACCAACTGCGAGCCCAATCCACGATTAATTTCTTCAATGCGCTTATTACCACGTCCACGTCCACGTCCACGAGAGTGACCTGAGTTTGCCGGTAAATTATACATCTCTATATGGCGTGCACAACACAACGTTCCTTGCAAGAATGCCGCAGCAAAAATTCTGAATTGAGCAGAAACCTGACGCTTGACTTTGAACTTCGAAGACGATTGCTCGATTATCTGTGAACTGTCAACAATTTCTGATGCTTTACGTTATGTTACGAAATTATCAATTTGTGATATTTTATTTTTTGTCTTTTAACATTTTCGTGTCTTTAAAATTTATATAGGTAACAAAGCAGACAACAGCACTTTACTTACGGTCTGTGGTAGAATCAACTAGATTTAGCGGTAAATTTATGTTAGGGATGCGTACAATAATAGAGGAGCCTTCAAAATGGCTTAATGTCATCTTATGAAAAGTATCGAAATACTTTGTTAAGAGGAAGAAATTTGATGACACTGAGAATTTATCCGATAGTTTTTGCTGCCGTTGTAGCAGACCGCTGTCCGTTATTATTCAAAATGTGAGCAAATTTTGATACTGACACAAAAAGTGAACAAGGAAAAATAAAATTGTACAAATAAGAATTAAACTTTCACATTTAGATTTTTTCATAAATAATATTGTTATATATAGTTTATTAGCGTACTTTCAAATTTGGTTCCTAGTCAACATTACATAAAATTTTATTTAGTTTTCGAACACATTGAATACGCTTTGAGCCTTAAAACTTGACCTTATGAAAAATTGATTTGATAGACCAACATATTTGTCCGACGACAAGTTACTGTTACTTCTGTGTGCCAACAATTAATAAATGATAAATAAACATTAAATTCTAGTTATTAAATGAAATGAAATTAAATTAAACGAAATTGTGGTTGTTGTTGTTAAAAAAGTGTAAAAGAGAATAAACTAAGATGCATTTTTGTTTGGTGTTCTAAAAGTTTTTAAGCACAAAGTCTGTTTATATAATTAGATTAAAGTGGAGTAGATATTTTAAGGTTTTCTTTTTGTTTCTAATGTTTAAACCTAATAGTCATTTAATTAATATAGTACATTAACAAAAAAAAACTGCAACAGCTAAGAACAGAATGGACGTTTTTTTAATTTTGTGTTTAGTTAAAATACTTACTAGCTAACTAACTTGATTGATAGTATTCACTATATTAATGTAAAGTACAATTATTTAAACGCGGGACCTATCTCTACTTAAAAACACTAGCAGAAACGTAACGACAATTAAGAGTAACTAAACGTTAAGTTATAGTTTTAAGCAAGAAAATAACACAAGCAATACTTCAGCACTTAAAGGGAAAACAAAATTAATAAACATAAATGCAATTCAATCATTTGTAGAAATATTTGTGAGTCAGCCAACTTCATTTTTAGAACAGAAATTAAACATTTTCTGTTTAGTTAGTCATTAACTATTACTCGTATGTTAATTAATAATTTAAAATTAAATGTCTTATAGAAAGTAAAGTTGATTCTCCAGGCCAGCTGAAGGGGCACGATGTATGCTCTCGGCCACAAGGAACGCCAACTTGTGGGCATATTGACACACGGCTGGCACGCGACAGGTGCCCGACCAATTGTAATACATGTGGGTCATCTTGTAGGACAGCATTTGGAGTTTGTCAGCGTTCAAGCCCATGTTATCATGGATAACATTGTAGCTAGTCGGTGACACTGTGCCTTGCCGCACGGACTGGGAGACGAGGAAGAAATCATAGCGCTCGGGCAATGTTATTATGTCGTCGACAACAGTTCCCGGTTGGGGATTACGCTTATTGGCGAAGTACCGTGTCGACATTCGCTTGGTGACAACAATAAATGCCATGCGACATCCTTCATCTTTGCCAGCGGACTTGTAGATCTGATCGAGCTGCTCCTTGAGGAACTTAATCTCAGTATTCACAACTTGGTACAGCTGGCCGTCGCCAACGCCATCGCGGAAAAATAGAATGCGTTCGGGCAATGTGCCATGCAGCCCACGATATGCCCTCAGAGCACATGTCATTTTCACTGACATTTGGTCAGAGAGCTCCTGGCCTTTCAAATGCTCTGTGACCGACGAGTAGTACCGTGTGGATAGTTTCATATCCATTGTGGCCACAAGGGCGCCAAACGATTTGTTCTTATCCTTGGACGAGTGGCAAACATCAAAGCCAACAGTCATTAGGCCACGCAGCGGTAGCTCAATCATCCAGGGTGCCCCCATTATTTTTGAGTTCATCTGGATCACAACTTTTGTTGCGATCGACATCAGGCCACTTGCCCGATCCGGGCGTGGAGCAATTGTACGCAGTGTCACCACTTGCGATGGCACTGGACGATCCACACACGTTCGTTTTTTGATACAACTATATCTGTTAATGCGAAATACAAAATAAATAACTTGTTAATAAGTGTCCCCAAAATATATGTATATATTTTTTTAAATCGTTTACTTTTCCTCATTTGGTTGTCTCAAAACCAGCATTATAATCTGTGGATCCCTACAGACTGCTTTATCGATTGCTTGGGAATAGTTCCCATTGCGGTCTTCTGGCATTTCGTCGCTGCAAATTAATTACATTTTAGAGTGAACGACATGGGGTGATATTAAATGGTGTTTTTGATACATACTATAGCGGCGGCGCAATATGCATTCGCATACCGTTCCCTACACGCATGCAAAGACTGACAAACTCCTGGGTTTCGCGTGTGTTGCGCCGTGGTGTTATCACGACCCAGCGCTTTATGTCCACATGCTTGTACATGGAGTTTTTGCGGAACTCGTTCGTCCAGTCAGCATATGAATCGCACACGTAGCGTATGTCATTGCCAAACAATATTTTCTCCGGTGGCAGAACGCGACCGGTGACCTCTACCAATGCCAAGTCCAGCTGAATATCCCACGACTTCAGCACATCAATGCTCTCAGACGAATTCTGCAAGCGCTGACGAAAAACGCGCAAGCGATCAATACGGCGCTCAGGCGCCAACCTGGTATGCTCGCTCATGGCTTTCATTAACCTAGAGATCAAATACAACAATTCACTTAAGCAAAACCAAGCTGATAATGCAAAATCAAACCTGAAAACTTACTGAAAGTTAGCACGGATTTCATCTGTTAATCCTGTTGCGCGAGCCAATTCTGGAATCAACAAAATAAGTTGATTTTCGCCATCACGTATGTTATTCTCCTTGGGTCGGTGGACGAGCATCGGTTGTTTAATGTCCCGAATTATAATATTATATCGCTTAATCGATAACAATAATTAAAATTATTTGGATATTCAATGTGCAAAATATATAATTACCTTCTTATAATATTCCACAAAGGAAATATCGCCTTCCTTGGTTTTAAATTTAGACAGTGGCGACGATCCGAAATCAACATCATCGATGCGATAAGTGCGATTGTTGTAATCAGTTAATACAACGCTACCTAAAGGAGCAGATTCGAATATTACATACTTTAAATTCTACCATACTAAAGAGGGGGAACAGATAAGCTTACCGATCACCTCCCGCTTGAAAGCCGACTGATAGTTTTCGCTTTCAACAATGACTTTAGATAAGATATTATACAAGGTGTCTTTCCTCATTACCTTATGTGCGATCTCAGCGCACATTAGAATGTCAGACTCATGTTGGCGTATTGACGTCTGATAGCCGGGCCACAGTTCCACATTAAACTTGTCTAAGACAACCTAAACATATACATCAGATTAGAAACAATAATAAAATAAACATTGATAAAACCTTACTTTTGCGTGGGGATCATACAAATTTCGCGATATAAGTTGAAGCTTCAAGCCCTCCATGGAACGCCTTAGTATCAAATTAAGGACCTGAAACTGTTGGTTGTTAGCTGCTTCAACGGTCCCAACCAGTTTCATCTTAATTTGTATTGTTTCGCCGGAACGACTTTTAGTGAAGAGTTCTAAACCATTTGAACTCCCAGCCTTCTCTTCAAACTTGCTGGTGCAGAACAAAGTACTTCCGTCAAATATGTAGCCACCTAGAAGCTGCCGGTGCTCGCTTAATAAGCCGCGACGCAGTCTCGTATTATCGAGTTCCGGATAAAAGTCCACAAAATATTGGTAAATTGTCCAGTTTGGACGCTTGACCACTTTAAAGTAGTTGGTTTGAAGCGTTATCTTGCGGCCAGCCATACCCATTTTCGTTATTAGTCCCGTGGGCCGTGAAACTACTACATCGGTTAATACGCGTCTACCGCGTAACGAACCTCGAGAATTTCCGGTTGCTCCTACATTAAATTAACCATTTATTCCACCATTTGAGTTTATTTTTTTATTATACAATGAACCCCTTGAAAACGGGTGAAAACAGAACAATGGTTTTATGCAAATATTCGACAGCAAAAAACAAAAAAATATTAAAGACAGGCTTCTCGTTGATATATAATATCACTAAGCAGACAATAAATAAATAGTCAGCTTCGTGATAATATGCATGTGCGCATTATTGATTAACTAAACAAAATTGATCGAGATCGGATAAGAAATACTCAAGTTATATTCGAAATTATATTCTCATATCGATCTCATTTTTATCAGTAAGCGCTATTTGCAGTTCTGCTTACATTTGATAGTTTCACGGCGAAATGTGGGACAAGGCTAGAATATATTTAATATCATTCATCAAATTCATCCTGAACTTTAAAAAAAAGCCCTGGTTTTTATAAAGCCACAATTATTCTGAATAATAGGGTAACTAACCATTGGCGCCAAAAGTATGGCGATTTATTAAAATTTAGGATGACTATTTTTTATGAGTGTGCTTGTTCTAAATCAGAAAATTGTGTTAACTTACCACCGTCATCTTCCTGGCTGCCGCTTGGCTCGGGTGCAGCGGGACGTGATTGATGCGGTACTGAAGCCTCAGCCGATTGGCCCCCCTAAATTAAAATATATTTTATATTATGCGTGGGTATTGGAAAATTACATAGCCATAAATCGATTTGCTCATTACATATTTTTTTTTTTACAACTTTTTAATGAAAAAATAATAATCTTGCACGGACAAATTTCAACAATTTCGATTAGGTCAGACAAAAAAATAGCTCATTTCTAACGGGATCTTCCGAAAAGAGAATTGCAAAACAGTGAACAGTCGTTATCTAAAAGTTGTCTTGACAGTCTAAAGAATGTATAACTTGGGTTTTTTAAATTTCACATTTGTTTAAATGAATGAATGAATCTTCTTAATTTTTTGTTAAATAGTTTCAAGAATAGTAGCAATTAAGAAAAAAATAAATTTCAATAATAAAATACTTTTTTGCAGAAGAAATCAGAAAATATGAATTTTTCTTGTGTCAAAACACTTTCTTGACATACTGTATTTTATTAAAAGAATAGTTTTCAATTCGGTCAAATGAATCGGACATTCCTTTAAATAAAATGTCCAGTTCTTCTCGATTTTTAACATATTCCTTCTTTCTGCGGGAAGCGATCTCGTCGCCATTTTTATATACATATGATTGCATGCTTATGTATATCGACTTATCCATGTATATATGAATATGGGTATAAATTCACTTCCATTTTCAAATCAATTTATTATGCTATTCGCAGTATTCCGCATTTTCATTCCTTCTTCCTTATGTGCTCACTTTCTGCCATGCATATACAAACACACAATCGAATTACAGTTAGAATAGCCATGAACAAAGTTGTGCACGTGCTTACATTTGTATGTATGTATACAAATTCCGTTGTAAAAAAATGGCATCGGTAATAAGCAGTAGTTATGCTTATACATACAATTATACGAATTTTAATTTAATATCATTGCATTACGTACCAACTGCGAGCCCAATCCACGATTAATTTCTTCAATGCGCTTATTACCACGTCCACGTCCACGTCCACGAGAGTGACCTGAGTTTGCCGGTAAATTATACATCTCTATATGGCGTGCACAACACAACGTTCCTTGCAAGAATGCCGCAGCAAAAATTCTGAATTGAGCAGAAACCTGACGCTTGACTTTGAACTTCGAAGACGATTGCTCGATTATCTGTGAACTGTCAACAATTTCTGATGCTTTACGTTATGTTACGAAATTATCAATTTGTGATATTTTATTTTTTGTCTTTTAACATTTTCGTGTCTTTAAAATTTATATAGGTAACAAAGCAGACAACAGCACTTTACTTACGGTCTGTGGTAGAATCAACTAGATTTAGCGGTAAATTTATGTTAGGGATGCGTACAATAATAGAGGAGCCTTCAAAATGGCTTAATGTCATCTTATGAAAAGTATCGAAATACTTTGTTAAGAGGAAGAAATTTGATGACACTGAGAATTTATCCGATAGTTTTTGCTGCCGTTGTAGCAGACCGCTGTCCGTTATTATTCAAAATGTGAGCAAATTTTGATACTGACACAAAAAGTGAACAAGGAAAAATAAAATTGTACAAATAAGAATTAAACTTTCACATTTAGATTTTTTCATAAATAATATTGTTATATATAGTTTATTAGCGTACTTTCAAATTTGGTTCCTAGTCAACATTACATAAAATTTTATTTAGTTTTCGAACACATTGAATACGCTTTGAGCCTTAAAACTTGACCTTATGAAAAATTGATTTGATAGACCAACATATTTGTCCGACGACAAGTTACTGTTACTTCTGTGTGCCAACAATTAATAAATGATAAATAAACATTAAATTCTAGTTATTAAATGAAATGAAATTAAATTAAACGAAATTGTGGTTGTTGTTGTTAAAAAAGTGTAAAAGAGAATAAACTAAGATGCATTTTTGTTTGGTGTTCTAAAAGTTTTTAAGCACAAAGTCTGTTTATATAATTAGATTAAAGTGGAGTAGATATTTTAAGGTTTTCTTTTTGTTTCTAATGTTTAAACCTAATAGTCATTTAATTAATATAGTACATTAACAAAAAAAAAACTGCAACAGCTAAGAACAGAATGGACGTTTTTTTAATTTTGTGTTTAGTTAAAATACTTACTAGCTAACTAACTTGATTGATAGTATTCACTATATTAATGTAAAGTACAATTATTTAAACGCGGGACCTATCTCTACTTAAAAACACTAGCAGAAACGTAACGACAATTAAGAGTAACTAAACGTTAAGTTATAGTTTTAAGCAAGAAAATAACACAAGCAATACTTCAGCACTTAAAGGGAAAACAAAATTAATAAACATAAATGCAATTCAATCATTTGTAGAAATATTTGTGAGTCAGCCAACTTCATTTTTAGAACAGAAATTAAACATTTTCTGTTTAGTTAGTCATTAACTATTACTCGTATGTTAATTAATAATTTAAAATTAAATGTCTTATAGAAAGTAAAGTTGATTCTCCAGGCCAGCTGAAGGGGCACGATGTATGCTCTCGGCCACAAGGAACGCCAACTTGTGGGCATATTGACACACGGCTGGCACGCGACAGGTGCCCGACCAATTGTAATACATGTGGGTCATCTTGTAGGACAGCATTTGGAGTTTGTCAGCGTTCAAGCCCATGTTATCATGGATAACATTGTAGCTAGTCGGTGACACTGTGCCTTGCCGCACGGACTGGGAGACGAGGAAGAAATCATAGCGCTCGGGCAATGTTATTATGTCGTCGACAACAGTTCCCGGTTGGGGATTACGCTTATTGGCGAAGTACCGTGTCGACATTCGCTTGGTGACAACAATAAATGCCATGCGACATCCTTCATCTTTGCCAGCGGACTTGTAGATCTGATCGAGCTGCTCCTTGAGGAACTTAATCTCAGTATTCACAACTTGGTACAGCTGGCCGTCGCCAACGCCATCGCGGAAAAATAGAATGCGTTCGGGCAATGTGCCATGCAGCCCACGATATGCCCTCAGAGCACATGTCATTTTCACTGACATTTGGTCAGAGAGCTCCTGGCCTTTCAAATGCTCTGTGACCGACGAGTAGTACCGTGTGGATAGTTTCATATCCATTGTGGCCACAAGGGCGCCAAACGATTTGTTCTTATCCTTGGACGAGTGGCAAACATCAAAGCCAACAGTCATTAGGCCACGCAGCGGTAGCTCAATCATCCAGGGTGCCCCCATTATTTTTGAGTTCATCTGGATCACAACTTTTGTTGCGATCGACATCAGGCCACTTGCCCGATCCGGGCGTGGAGCAATTGTACGCAGTGTCACCACTTGCGATGGCACTGGACGATCCACACACGTTCGTTTTTTGATACAACTATATCTGTTAATGCGAAATACAAAATAAATAACTTGTTAATAAGTGTCCCCAAAATATATGTATATATTTTTTTAAATCGTTTACTTTTCCTCATTTGGTTGTCTCAAAACCAGCATTATAATCTGTGGATCCCTACAGACTGCTTTATCGATTGCTTGGGAATAGTTCCCATTGCGGTCTTCTGGCATTTCGTCGCTGCAAATTAATTACATTTTAGAGTGAACGACATGGGGTGATATTAAATGGTGTTTTTGATACATACTATAGCGGCGGCGCAATATGCATTCGCATACCGTTCCCTACACGCATGCAAAGACTGACAAACTCCTGGGTTTCGCGTGTGTTGCGCCGTGGTGTTATCACGACCCAGCGCTTTATGTCCACATGCTTGTACATGGAGTTTTTGCGGAACTCGTTCGTCCAGTCAGCATATGAATCGCACACGTAGCGTATGTCATTGCCAAACAATATTTTCTCCGGTGGCAGAACGCGACCGGTGACCTCTACCAATGCCAAGTCCAGCTGAATATCCCACGACTTCAGCACATCAATGCTCTCAGACGAATTCTGCAAGCGCTGACGAAAAACGCGCAAGCGATCAATACGGCGCTCAGGCGCCAACCTGGTATGCTCGCTCATGGCTTTCATTAACCTAGAGATCAAATACAACAATTCACTTAAGCAAAACCAAGCTGATAATGCAAAATCAAACCTGAAAACTTACTGAAAGTTAGCACGGATTTCATCTGTTAATCCTGTTGCGCGAGCCAATTCTGGAATCAACAAAATAAGTTGATTTTCGCCATCACGTATGTTATTCTCCTTGGGTCGGTGGACGAGCATCGGTTGTTTAATGTCCCGAATTATAATATTATATCGCTTAATCGATAACAATAATTAAAATTATTTGGATATTCAATGTGCAAAATATATAATTACCTTCTTATAATATTCCACAAAGGAAATATCGCCTTCCTTGGTTTTAAATTTAGACAGTGGCGACGATCCGAAATCAACATCATCGATGCGATAAGTGCGATTGTTGTAATCAGTTAATACAACGCTACCTAAAGGAGCAGATTCGAATATTACATACTTTAAATTCTACCATACTAAAGAGGGGGAACAGATAAGCTTACCGATCACCTCCCGCTTGAAAGCCGACTGATAGTTTTCGCTTTCAACAATGACTTTAGATAAGATATTATACAAGGTGTCTTTCCTCATTACCTTATGTGCGATCTCAGCGCACATTAGAATGTCAGACTCATGTTGGCGTATTGACGTCTGATAGCCGGGCCACAGTTCCACATTAAACTTGTCTAAGACAACCTAAACATATACATCAGATTAGAAACAATAATAAAATAAACATTGATAAAACCTTACTTTTGCGTGGGGATCATACAAATTTCGCGATATAAGTTGAAGCTTCAAGCCCTCCATGGAACGCCTTAGTATCAAATTAAGGACCTGAAACTGTTGGTTGTTAGCTGCTTCAACGGTCCCAACCAGTTTCATCTTAATTTGTATTGTTTCGCCGGAACGACTTTTAGTGAAGAGTTCTAAACCATTTGAACTCCCAGCCTTCTCTTCAAACTTGCTGGTGCAGAACAAAGTACTTCCGTCAAATATGTAGCCACCTAGAAGCTGCCGGTGCTCGCTTAATAAGCCGCGACGCAGTCTCGTATTATCGAGTTCCGGATAAAAGTCCACAAAATATTGGTAAATTGTCCAGTTTGGACGCTTGACCACTTTAAAGTAGTTGGTTTGAAGCGTTATCTTGCGGCCAGCCATACCCATTTTCGTTATTAGTCCCGTGGGCCGTGAAACTACTACATCGGTTAATACGCGTCTACCGCGTAACGAACCTCGAGAATTTCCGGTTGCTCCTACATTAAATTAACCATTTATTCCACCATTTGAGTTTATTTTTTTATTATACAATGGTTTTATGCAAATATTCGACAGCAAAAAACAAAAAAATATTAAAGACAGGCTTCTCGTTGATATATAATATCACTAAGCAGACAATAAATAAATAGTCAGCTTCGTGATAATATGCATGTGCGCATTATTGATTAACTAAACAAATTTGATCGAGATCGGATAAGAAATACTCAAGTTATATTCGAAATTATATTCTCATATCGATCTCATTTTTATCAGTAAGCGCTATTTGCAGTTCTGCTTACATTTGATAGTTTCACGGCGAAATGTGGGACAAGGCTAGAATATATTTAATATCATTCATCAAATTCATCCTGAACTTTAAAAAAAAGCCCTGGTTTTTATAAAGCCACAATTATTCTGAATAATAGGGTAACTAACCATTGGCGCCAAAAGTATGGCGATTTATTAAAATTTAGGATGACTATTTTTTATGAGTGTGCTTGTTCTAAATCAGAAAATTGTGTTAACTTACCACCGTCATCTTCCTGGCTGCCGCTTGGCTCGGGTGCAGCGGGACGTGATTGATGCGGTACTGAAGCCTCAGCCGATTGGCCCCCCTAAATTAAAATATATTTTATATTATGCGTGGGTATTGGAAAATTACATAGCCATAAATCGATTTGCTCATTACATATTTTTTTTTTACAACTTTTTAATGAAAAAATAATAATCTTGCACGGACAAATTTCAACAATTACGTTTAGGTCAGACAAAAAAATAGCTCATTTCTAACGGGATCTTCCGAAAAGAGAATTGCAAAACAGTGAACAGTCGTTATCTAAAAGTTGTCTTGACAGTCTAAAGAATGTATAACTTGGGTTTTTTAAATTTCACATTTGTTTAAATGAATGAATGAATCTTCTTAATTTTTTGTTAAATAGTTTCAAGAATAGTAGCAATTAAGAAAAAAATAAATTTCAATAATAAAATACTTTTTTGCAGAAGAAATCAGAAAATATGAATTTTTCTTGTGTCAAAACACTTTCTTGACATACTGTATTTTATTAAAAGAATAGTTTTCAATTCGGTCAAATGAATCGGACATTCCTTTAAATAAAATGTCCAGTTCTTCTCGATTTTTAACATATTCCTTCTTTCTGCGGGAAGCGATCTCGTCGCCATTTTTATATACATATGATTGCATGCTTATGTATATCGACTTATCCATGTATATATGAATATGGGTATAAATTCACTTCCATTTTCAAATCAATTTATTATGCTATTCGCAGTATTCCGCATTTTCATTCCTTCTTCCTTATGTGCTCACTTTCTGCCATGCATATACAAACACACAATCGAATTACAGTTAGAATAGCCATGAACAAAGTTGTGCACGTGCTTACATTTGTATGTATGTATACAAATTCCGTTGTAAAAAAATGGCATCGGTAATAAGCAGTAGTTATGCTTATACATACAATTATACGAATTTTAATTTAATATCATTGCATTACGTACCAACTGCGAGCCCAATCCACGATTAATTTCTTCAATGCGCTTATTACCACGTCCACGTCCACGTCCACGAGAGTGACCTGAGTTTGCCGGTAAATTATACATCTCTATATGGCGTGCACAACACAACGTTCCTTGCAAGAATGCCGCAGCAAAAATTCTGAATTGAGCAGAAACCTGACGCTTGACTTTGAACTTCGAAGACGATTGCTCGATTATCTGTGAACTGTCAACAATTTCTGATGCTTTACGTTATGTTACGAAATTATCAATTTGTGATATTTTATTTTTTGTCTTTTAACATTTTCGTGTCTTTAAAATTTATATAGGTAACAAAGCAGACAACAGCACTTTACTTACGGTCTGTGGTAGAATCAACTAGATTTAGCGGTAAATTTATGTTAGGGATGCGTACAATAATAGAGGAGCCTTCAAAATGGCTTAATGTCATCTTATGAAAAGTATCGAAATACTTTGTTAAGAGGAAGAAATTTGATGACACTGAGAATTTATCCGATAGTTTTTGCTGCCGTTGTAGCAGACCGCTGTCCGTTATTATTCAAAATGTGAGCAAATTTTGATACTGACACAAAAAGTGAACAAGGAAAAATAAAATTGTACAAATAAGAATTAAACTTTCACATTTAGATTTTTTCATAAATAATATTGTTATATATAGTTTATTAGCGTACTTTCAAATTTGGTTCCTAGTCAACATTACATAAAATTTTATTTAGTTTTCGAACACATTGAATACGCTTTGAGCCTTAAAACTTGACCTTATGAAAAATTGATTTGATAGACCAACATATTTGTCCGACGACAAGTTACTGTTACTTCTGTGTGCCAACAATTAATAAATGATAAATAAACATTAAATTCTAGTTATTAAATGAAATGAAATTAAATTAAACGAAATTGTGGTTGTTGTTGTTAAAAAAGTGTAAAAGAGAATAAACTAAGATGCATTTTTGTTTGGTGTTCTAAAAGTTTTTAAGCACAAAGTCTGTTTATATAATTAGATTAAAGTGGAGTAGATATTTTAAGGTTTTCTTTTTGTTTCTAATGTTTAAACCTAATAGTCATTTAATTAATATAGTACATTAACAAAAAAAAAACTGCAACAGCTAAGAACAGAATGGACGTTTTTTAATTTTGTGTTTAGTTAAAATACTTACTAGCTAACTAACTTGATTGACAGTATTCACTATATTAATGTAAAGTACAATTATTTAAACGCGGGACCTATCTCTACTTAAAAACACTAGCAGAAACGTAACGACAATTAAGAGTAACTAAACGTTAAGTTATAGTTTTAAGCAAGAAAATAACACAAGCAATACTTCAGCACTTAAAGGGAAAACAAAATTAATAAACATAAATGCAATTCAATCATTTGTAGAAATATTTGTGAGTCAGCCAACTTCATTTTTAGAACAGAAATTAAACATTTTCTGTTTAGTTAGTCATTAACTATTACTCGTATGTTAATTAATAATTTAAAATTAAATGTCTTATAGAAAGTAAAGTTGATTCTCCAGGCCAGCTGAAGGGGCACGATGTATGCTCTCGGCCACAAGGAACGCCAACTTGTGGGCATATTGACACACGGCTGGCACGCGACAGGTGCCCGACCAATTGTAATACATGTGGGTCATCTTGTAGGACAGCATTTGGAGTTTGTCAGCGTTCAAGCCCATGTTATCATGGATAACATTGTAGCTAGTCGGTGACACTGTGCCTTGCCGCACGGACTGGGAGACGAGGAAGAAATCATAGCGCTCGGGCAATGTTATTATGTCGTCGACAACAGTTCCCGGTTGGGGATTACGCTTATTGGCGAAGTACCGTGTCGACATTCGCTTGGTGACAACAATAAATGCCATGCGACATCCTTCATCTTTGCCAGCGGACTTGTAGATCTGATCGAGCTGCTCCTTGAGGAACTTAATCTCAGTATTCACAACTTGGTACAGCTGGCCGTCGCCAACGCCATCGCGGAAAAATAGAATGCGTTCGGGCAATGTGCCATGCAGCCCACGATATGCCCTCAGAGCACATGTCATTTTCACTGACATTTGTTCAGAGAGCTCCTGGCCTTTCAAATGCTCTGTGACCGACGAGTAGTACCGTGTGGATAGTTTCATATCCATTGTGGCCACAAGGGCGCCAAACGATTTGTTCTTATCCTTGGACGAGTGGCAAACATCAAAGCCAACAGTCATTAGGCCACGCAGCGGTAGCTCAATCATCCAGGGTGCCCCCATTATTTTTGAGTTCATCTGGATCACAACTTTTGTTGCGATCGACATCAGGCCACTTGCCCGATCCGGGCGTGGAGCAATTGTACGCAGTGTCACCACTTGCGATGGCACTGGACGATCCACACACGTTCGTTTTTTGATACAACTATATCTGTTAATGCGAAATACAAAATAAATAACTTGTTAATAAGTGTCCCCAAAATATATGTATATATTTTTTTAAATCGTTTACTTTTCCTCATTTGGTTGTCTCAAAACCAGCATTATAATCTGTGGATCCCTACAGACTGCTTTATCGATTGCTTGGGAATAGTTCCCATTGCGGTCTTCTGGCATTTCGTCGCTGCAAATTAATTACATTTTAGAGTGAACGACATGGGGTGATATTAAATGGTGTTTTTGATACATACTATAGCGGCGGCGCAATATGCATTCGCATACCGTTCCCTACACGCATGCAAAGACTGACAAACTCCTGGGTTTCGCGTGTGTTGCGCCGTGGTGTTATCACGACCCAGCGCTTTATGTCCACATGCTTGTACATGGAGTTTTTGCGGAACTCGTTCGTCCAGTCAGCATATGAATCGCACACGTAGCGTATGTCATTGCCAAACAATATTTTCTCCGGTGGCAGAACGCGACCGGTGACCTCTACCAATGCCAAGTCCAGCTGAATATCCCACGACTTCAGCACATCAATGCTCTCAGACGAATTCTGCAAGCGCTGACGAAAAACGCGCAAGCGATCAATACGGCGCTCAGGCGCCAACCTGGTATGCTCGCTCATGGCTTTCATTAACCTAGAGATCAAATACAACAATTCACTTAAGCAAAACCAAGCTGATAATGCAAAATCAAACCTGAAAACTTACTGAAAGTTAGCACGGATTTCATCTGTTAATCCTGTTGCGCGAGCCAATTCTGGAATCAACAAAATAAGTTGATTTTCGCCATCACGTATGTTATTCTCCTTGGGTCGGTGGACGAGCATCGGTTGTTTAATGTCCCGAATTATAATATTATATCGCTTAATCGATAACAATAATTAAAATTATTTGGATATTCAATGTGCAAAATATATAATTACCTTCTTATAATATTCCACAAAGGAAATATCGCCTTCCTTGGTTTTAAATTTAGACAGTGGCGACGATCCGAAATCAACATCATCGATGCGATAAGTGCGATTGTTGTAATCAGTTAATACAACGCTACCTAAAGGAGCAGATTCGAATATTACATACTTTAAATTCTACCATACTAAAGAGGGGGAACAGATAAGCTTACCGATCACCTCCCGCTTGAAAGCCGACTGATAGTTTTCGCTTTCAACAATGACTTTAGATAAGATATTATACAAGGTGTCTTTCCTCATTACCTTATGTGCGATCTCAGCGCACATTAGAATGTCAGACTCATGTTGGCGTATTGACGTCTGATAGCCGGGCCACAGTTCCACATTAAACTTGTCTAAGACAACCTAAACATATACATCAGATTAGAAACAATAATAAAATAAACATTGATAAAACCTTACTTTTGCGTGGGGATCATACAAATTTCGCGATATAAGTTGAAGCTTCAAGCCCTCCATGGAACGCCTTAGTATCAAATTAAGGACCTGAAACTGTTGGTTGTTAGCTGCTTCAACGGTCCCAACCAGTTTCATCTTAATTTGTATTGTTTCGCCGGAACGACTTTTAGTGAAGAGTTCTAAACCATTTGAACTCCCAGCCTTCTCTTCAAACTTGCTGGTGCAGAACAAAGTACTTCCGTCAAATATGTAGCCACCTAGAAGCTGCCGGTGCTCGCTTAATAAGCCGCGACGCAGTCTCGTATTATCGAGTTCCGGATAAAAGTCCACAAAATATTGGTAAATTGTCCAGTTTGGACGCTTGACCACTTTAAAGTAGTTGGTTTGAAGCGTTATCTTGCGGCCAGCCATACCCATTTTCGTTATTAGTCCCGTGGGCCGTGAAACTACTACATCGGTTAATACGCGTCTACCGCGTAACGAACCTCGAGAATTTCCGGTTGCTCCTACATTAAATTAACCATTTATTCCACCATTTGAGTTTATTTTTTTATTATACAATGAACCCCTTGAAAACGGGTGAAAACAGAACAATGGTTTTATGCAAATATTCGACAGCAAAAAACAAAAAAATATTAAAGACAGGCTTCTCGTTGATATATAATATCACTAAGCAGACAATAAATAAATAGTCAGCTTCGTGATAATATGCATGTGCGCATTATTGATTAACTAAACAAATTTGATCGAGATCGGATAAGAAATACTCAAGTTATATTCGAAATTATATTCTCATATCGATCTCATTTTTATCAGTAAGCGCTATTTGCAGTTCTGCTTACATTTGATAGTTTCACGGCGAAATGTGGGACAAGGCTAGAATATATTTAATATCATTCATCAAATTCATCCTGAACTTTAAAAAAAAGCCCTGGTTTTTATAAAGCCACAATTATTCTGAATAATAGGGTAACTAACCATTGGCGCCAAAAGTATGGCGATTTATTAAAATTTAGGATGACTATTTTTTATGAGTGTGCTTGTTCTAAATCAGAAAATTGTGTTAACTTACCACCGTCATCTTCCTGGCTGCCGCTTGGCTCGGGTGCAGCGGGACGTGATTGATGCGGTACTGAAGCCTCAGCCGATTGGCCCCCCTAAATTAAAATATATTTTATATTATGCGTGGGTATTGGAAAATTACATAGCCATAAATCGATTTGCTCATTACATATTTTTTTTTTACAACTTTTTAATGAAAAAATAATAATCTTGCACGGACAAATTTCAACAATTACGTTTAGGTCAGACAAAAAAATAGCTCATTTCTAACGGGATCTTCCGAAAAGAGAATTGCAAAACAGTGAACAGTCGTTATCTAAAAGTTGTCTTGACAGTCTAAAGAATGTATAACTTGGGTTTTTTAAATTTCACATTTGTTTAAATGAATGAATGAATCTTCTTAATTTTTTGTTAAATAGTTTCAAGAATAGTAGCAATTAAGAAAAAAATAAATTTCAATAATAAAATACTTTTTTGCAGAAGAAATCAGAAAATATGAATTTTTCTTGTGTCAAAACACTTTCTTGACATACTGTATTTTATTAAAAGAATAGTTTTCAATTCGGTCAAATGAATCGGACATTCCTTTAAATAAAATGTCCAGTTCTTCTCGATTTTTAACATATTCCTTCTTTCTGCGGGAAGCGATCTCGTCGCCATTTTTATATACATATGATTGCATGCTTATGTATATCGACTTATCCATGTATATATGAATATGGGTATAAATTCACTTCCATTTTCAAATCAATTTATTATGCTATTCGCAGTATTCCGCATTTTCATTCCTTCTTCCTTATGTGCTCACTTTCTGCCATGCATATACAAACACACAATCGAATTACAGTTAGAATAGCCATGAACAAAGTTGTGCACGTGCTTACATTTGTATGTATGTATACAAATTCCGTTGTAAAAAAATGGCATCGGTAATAAGCAGTAGTTATGCTTATACATACAATTATACGAATTTTAATTTAATATCATTGCATTACGTACCAACTGCGAGCCCAATCCACGATTAATTTCTTCAATGCGCTTATTACCACGTCCACGTCCACGTCCACGAGAGTGACCTGAGTTTGCCGGTAAATTATACATCTCTATATGGCGTGCACAACACAACGTTCCTTGCAAGAATGCCGCAGCAAAAATTCTGAATTGAGCAGAAACCTGACGCTTGACTTTGAACTTCGAAGACGATTGCTCGATTATCTGTGAACTGTCAACAATTTCTGATGCTTTACGTTATGTTACGAAATTATCAATTTGTGATATTTTATTTTTTGTCTTTTAACATTTTCGTGTCTTTAAAATTTATATAGGTAACAAAGCAGACAACAGCACTTTACTTACGGTCTGTGGTAGAATCAACTAGATTTAGCGGTAAATTTATGTTAGGGATGCGTACAATAATAGAGGAGCCTTCAAAATGGCTTAATGTCATCTTATGAAAAGTATCGAAATACTTTGTTAAGAGGAAGAAATTTGATGACACTGAGAATTTATCCGATAGTTTTTGCTGCCGTTGTAGCAGACCGCTGTCCGTTATTATTCAAAATGTGAGCAAATTTTGATACTGACACAAAAAGTGAACAAGGAAAAATAAAATTGTACAAATAAGAATTAAACTTTCACATTTAGATTTTTTCATAAATAATATTGTTATATATAGTTTATTAGCGTACTTTCAAATTTGGTTCCTAGTCAACATTACATAAAATTTTATTTAGTTTTCGAACACATTGAATACGCTTTGAGCCTTAAAACTTGACCTTATGAAAAATTGATTTGATAGACCAACATATTTGTCCGACGACAAGTTACTGTTACTTCTGTGTGCCAACAATTAATAAATGATCCATTATGTTCAGTCTTTCGTATAACAAGATGAACAGTTTGTGAATCTATAAGTAGAAAAATAATCGGATTTAGTTAAGTTAATCATAGACAATTGTAAATTTCACAAATTACCATAACATTTTAGCTTCAATAAATTGTTTACTTAAATCTTCGTTCAGATTGCGTTTCTATGACTGACATTTACTGTTATTCATAGGTATCTTCATCGCAATCACTATGTATCTTCTGGGCGGTGTTTTCCTCAGGGCTAACGTTCAAGTCCTACATTTCAGAAGTTCGATTAGTATACATATGTAGGACATGCGTGATGAGAACAATGGATGGGAAACAGAGCGGATAAAACATAACATAAAAAAATTGGTTGGAAAATACAATGTAAATTTGTCAAATTTTACCTTACACATATAGTCCGTTTATACGAAAGTTCCTTAATAGAATTTTGAACTTTTCAAATGCAAAAATCTGCTTAAAATGATAGTATTATCCTTGAAATCATAAGGATGTTGTTTTGTGTTTACAAACACAACTTCAGATTTTTTTTTTATAATTTCTAATGCAGATTTAGTCATTTCAAAAATTTTTAATCAATAATAGCGATATGTTCACATAACAATGTACCATAAATATTCATATAAATTGTATGAACATTTTCCAAATCAATTTCAAATACATAATTACATGTGTTGCTGGTATTCCAACTATACTTTTTATTTATTTTAAGATATAACAGCGACTTAAGAGTCAAATTTTAAATAGCTTTGCTTTAGCGGTAAATTTATGTGTATATTAAAGTAGACTAAGTATTTATACTTATGATGGATTTAACCAAACAACACATGTGAATGTTAATTAAATAAAATATAGAGAGCATGCTTGATATATGTGAACTCACGCTTATACTGATTTGAATTTATAAACGCAGTATATATGTATGTACTTGTTAGATAAGTTGGCAAAAGAAAAGCTAAGTACACACACAGACTATATCGTACAATCGATATAAATATTATTTATACTTATGTATCTACTTCAGAAACATTGACACTGGTGAAATGTTCAGTTATTCGGTTTACAATATACATATATATTATGTAACAATACAATTTGCATAAGATTTATTGTTTAATTGGTTGTTCTTAATTTTCAACACTAATAGCACTAACAGCCAAATCAATCATACATTTAAATAGCTTGCTTCTGCTGCCACTTAATTAACGACAAAAGTTAAGTAAAGCTAGTCGTTGCAACCAGACTATGAGTTAACTGTATAACATTCTATATATCAAATTAACTCAATACTCTATATGTAGCTATGTATATTTAGATCCCTGTTAATAACGAAATTCAGAATAATTTCAAATTTCTGTATTTAATTGATCGCTTTAAGACAAGACAGCAAGCGTTCGCGCTAACAACAAACTAACTTTTACCAAATTTTTGATTTTTATTTA
This sequence comes from Drosophila cognata, assembly GCA_035041535.1. Taxonomy (NCBI): domain Eukaryota; kingdom Metazoa; phylum Arthropoda; class Insecta; order Diptera; family Drosophilidae; genus Drosophila; species Drosophila cognata. Next base: position 923,878 of record JAWNLC010000616.1, read on the forward strand.
TACTTTGATATTGAAGGTAGATTCACTAATTTTAGTGGGCAGATATTTATAAAGCTATCTTTGAATGAACTCAGAAGTAAGATTTCCTTCAAGGATAGCCAAATACCTTCCTCAATGTGTCACCGCAGTCCCAAAATCGGAAATAACCTCCACAGTTTGATCTTTCCTAGTTTTTAAGCTATAGTCTCCAAATATTGAATTTATATTCCAGCGCCAAAGTTCCGATGTGCTGGCTTGAGTAAATTAATAATACCCCTTATATTTCCCACAAGCTAAAAGTTACATATGTAAATAAATTCATTCGCCCTCAGCCTCCGCCTGGTGTATGAGAGGATTCCGACTGCAACATTCTCATTGTTTTATTTAAGTACATCTATCATAGAACAATACGTTCTGGCCTTCCTTTCAAAATTATAGTAAGCTAACAAATAAATAAAAGGAAAAAACCCGTTCAAAACTAAATTCAGATTTTCCATTATCAAATTATTGTTGCGGTCAGTATGTACAGAATTTACATGGTTTTTGTTTTTGGATTTCAAATAAATAATTACATCTAAAAAAAAGCTTATTCCATAAATGTTGGGTTTATAAACTATGTATATAGAAAAATCAATAAGGAACCACTAAAATTAACATCACAATGTTTTAACACGACCTTTAAGTCTTACAATATCAGGTACTTAAAAAAGAGAATGATTAAATAACGTTCAAGGATTGGAATGATCACTGGCTCAAGTGGATATAATGAATAAACTAAGATCGGAACAGCTAACTATGTAAAGAAATTGGAGAAGCGATTGGAGAGGCAAATCTGTAAAGGGTGCAGCAATAAAAGACTGCTTAAAATCGTTACTTATCATCTACAAGGACTACAAGGTGAAAAATTAAATTCTTCTTAACACAACCAAATCACAGATTTGCTTCTTTAATACAAATTTTGATTAGTAATTAGTACGTATATTGTGACCCTGTATGCATTTGTATGTAATTTAGATAACAGTGGGACATACACTTATGTATGTACATCAACATTCAACTAAATATCCCATCCATATATGAAGTATGTTTGTATTGATTGATGGTGCTTGTACATTTTGATATACGCTCACATTAGATCTAATTGTAATAGAAAAAAATTAAATGTTTAAATTATTGATTCTTATGGAATACATTTTAATACTGGCTTATCACTAGATTGTTGGTTTGCATTTATGTATGTATATGTATGTATATGTACATATATACACGTGCAGTTAAAATTAAAGAAAACGTTCTATTAAATCACTAAGAGACCAATACAAATACGATAGCAGCGTTTATCACTTTAATATCCATCTCATTAATTTGATGAAGTAGTCCTGCAATTTTACAATTACAAAACATTGATTGTAAATTGGTTGACATTACTTTCTTGTGTAAAACAATAATACAAATGTACAACAGCAATGAATGGTTAGATCTAAATAAACATTAAATTCTAGTTATTAAATGAAATGAAATGAAATTAAACGAAATTGTGGTTGTTGTTGTTAAAAAAGTGTAAAAGAGAATAAACTAAGATGCATTTTTGTTTGGTGTTCTAAAAGTTTTTAAGCACAAAGTCTGTTTATATAATTAGATTAAAGTGGAATAGATATTTTAAGGTTTTCTTTTTGTTTCTAATGTTTAAACCTAATAGTCATTTAATTAATATAGTACATTAACAAAAAAAAAACTGCAACAGCTAAGAACAGAATGGACGTACATAAATATATGTAAATATAGATATGTAAGCATGTTTTTCGAAAAAAGAGATTAAATATATTATTCTGCTTCCGACCATGAAACAAAGTTATTATATAGTCCCATAAGCACGGTGACTTTTCTTATTTAGTTTTTCACTTAGCCAGCTTTTAATTTTGTGTTTAGTTAAAATACTTACTAGCTAACTAACTTGATTGATAGTATTCACTATATTAATGTAAAGTACAATTATTTAAACGCGGGACCTATCTCTACTTAAAAACACTAGCAGAAACGTAACGACAATTAAGAGTAACTAAACGTTAAGTTATAGTTTTAAGCATTAGTGTTAGCAACTAAATGCCAATTAAATACTTGTACAATTTATGATTATAGTTTGGAGAAACAGCTGCAACGGAATTACGTTCTTACTTTAATCAGTACTTTGACCTAGGCACAAAAATGAACCAAAGGGAAAAAAACAATATTTTTTTTTTTTATTTTGAACAACTCAAATTTACTTTTATACCTTTTTTAATTTGCTTTGACGCATATTTTACGTAAAACCTAATTTCTGTTGTTATATATATTTAGTACTTAAGCACAATATACGACAATGGAATAGAAATGTTCAATATATTATACTTATATTCGATTAAATGCCTCTACATACAATTTTAATATATACATATATATTTATATATATATGTAATAACAATTTGATTCTACCTAAATGTATACATTTGCGGTTAGCAACTTTGCATTTGCGAGCCTACGAAGTTTATCTATGGGGTCAACAGATAGAACTTACGACAATAAAGAGCACGACAGCGCCAATAAAAAGATTGAATAGCTCGCCAACAGCCCTCAAATTCAATGGGATTAAGAACGTAAATATTTTGTTTGTAAATAAATGGTTTTTCTTTTGATCTTTGTACTTATTATTATTAATATTATATGCATTGGCATAGTTAATATAATACAATATCAATGGGGTGGTGGTATGCAACATTGCCAACATTGAGATTATTATTATACTAATTTGAGCATAAGCTGGTAACAGATTTCGATTTCAGAAAAGTCTTTCGTTTTTGTGTAAGGTGTACATGAGTAGTGAGTACTCTATAAAGAGTAAAGATTTTTCAGTTGTTTTTGTCAATAATCTGTTAACACTTACCTTTTTGGCAGGCGGCGCAGGAACTTGCAAGTGAAACTTGCTCTGACAATAATCTCGCAGGAGGGCAATGCCCTCTGTGCGATTATTGGCGTATCGTGACTCCCATGCATCCAAAAGGCGATTATAATAGCGCGGCGTATCATTGTATTTGAGATACTTGTGCGTCTGATCAGTGGGAAAGATACGCTCAAGTGGTGCACAACGCGCCAACTCATCCTCGGCGATTATCAAACAGCGTACATCATCAGGCGTCAATTTTTGAAGTATTGCATCGATGTACTAACAATGTGAAAAAGCGACTTTAACTTCAAATCAATAAATAATATAAGCGTATTTATTTACCTCCTCACGACTTTCCATGGACTTGCGCGTGAAGTTAGTGTGCTTAACTTTTTCTTCGCGCGACAAATAGTTGATGTATAGACGCTTATCATAGCACAGTTGTGTACCACTTGGAAATGATAGCTCGGCGGCAAGCTCCTTTTGCTTTTCCTGACTCAGTTTCGGGGGTATCTGTGCCAATACATATGCATATATGGTTATAGAAATATTTGTCCGTCAATTGTGCATGCTTACATTGTACAAGGCGGTGTTGAGAACACCTTGAACCAAAGGTGCCTTAACGTGTGCATCGAGTGGCAGTTCGGAGTGCAAGCTAGGCGATATGTTGACCTCCAGTAGCCAGGGCACCAGATCAGAGTCCAAAATCACATCAAAACCAAACAGTTCAAAGCAACTATATTTGGACTCAACGTTCGCTCGAATCATGTTATTTATGCCATTCTCGCCAGCCAAAATAGTGCGTAACACTAGACTTCTGAGAGCCTCCCAAAGGCCATCAGTGCGCACACCACGATTGGCCAAATATGTCCATAGCGATTTGATGGTCCACTTGTGGCCATGGCATGCATTCACATCCTCGTTCTTGGAGTAGTTGGACGAAAACTTATTGATGCTATAGTTGGTCAAATGCATGCAGCGATCGTTTAATGTATCCGCCTTGGCGCTGTATTTAACTACGAAGTTATCAAGAGTTAAGTAGACATAACAAAAGGCTGAGATTAAATACGCGTCTTACCCGAGGCAAACCGCGCTAGACCATTGTGATACATGAACACCCGCAATGGGTTCACAGATGTCACCAGCACATACAATCGCAAATCAAATTTGCTTCCATTGATTAATAACGGCCGTTCAATATATCTGAAATAAATTATGATTATTAAATGCAAGATAATTTTAGGTACGCACCTCTGCACGATTAGGGGTCTACGTTTGGGTATCTGGCCCCAACGATTAACCACACGTATTCCAGCACCACGGGCACTCGCTGGCGGCTTAATAATCCATTTTGTATTGCGTTGCGCATACTTTGGCCAACGTTTGCGTAAAGCGCACAGATCGTTGGGTATAACGTACGTGCGCGGCATGAAGCCAAACTCCCGGTTGCTGTGCTTCTTCATTTGCCGCTGTAAATTCTTCCAGCAGGAATCTTTGCGTCCGATACGAAATGATCCGGGCAAATGATTGATCTTCTGATACGAACGAATTGTCTTAAAACAAGGCGACTTTAAATGCTTGCCCCAGACGCCCATCCAGTCATTGGTTTCTATAACAAATGTGAATTTCGTTATTACTGATTTCGACTTGACTGTAAGCATCATACTCTTCAACATTCGCATGCCACTGTTGGCCAAGATTAGTCGGACAACTTTTGGCATTATGTTTGTCACGCGCCACTTTAGCACTCGATGCAGCTCCGGCGGCACACTGGGTCCCTTTTTGGTGTTGGACGAGAAGGATAGATAGGGTGGAACGTATGGAAAGAGACTGGGCACCAGTACTGATTCCGGATTTCTTAAATCCTCATCTGATGACTGTGACAGTAGCAAGGATGTGGAGTCCTTCGGCGATGATAATAAACGATCGCCCGAATGCGTCATTTTATACGCATGCGCCCGATAGCCATCTTCAGTGTCGGAGCTAATGCTCACCGTGTCGCTCTCATCAAAATTGGAAACTGCAGATAAGGATAATGCAAATTAATCAATATGCACGTATCGAGAGCATTTTTTTTTTATAGATAGATGGCACTTACTGTTATCTAAATCGTCGTCATTATCAAAATCGACGTCACGGAAATCGTTGCTTCTAACTTCTGGTTCGTCTAAAATATATTTGGTTAATTGAACTCCACCTGCACTGTGACCTTTTTGATGAGGGTTTTTTACAGCCTGGTTGCGCAAATTAGTCGACTGATGCTTACGTGCCAAACGGGGACTTTGACTATTATAAAGAAGAACTCGGTGCACCGTGGGCAGTACCTTCTTGGCAGTTGTTGTTGTTGTTTGTCCGCCTCGGGTCCTCTTCGGTGTCAGCGGCATGCGAGGCAGAGCGGGAGATTCGGTGGCATTTCGAAGTTTCTTCGATACATTATTATTGATTTTAACGACGGATTGGCCATTTTTGCTTAGGTCATTGATAGTATCACCATGCTGGACGTAGCGACGATGGGTTTGTGTACTTGGATCGAATTGATCATCATCATCATCATTGATTACTTTTGTATCATACACATCTTTAATATTGATAATTTCCAAATTTGTCTCGTTGATGGGTATATCATTCCAATCGCTATCATTATAGCCGAAAGGCATTGCATTATTTTCTTTCAATAAGTAACTATCATATTCTACATTTTGATTATTATTATCATTGGATATGCCTCGACGACCATTATTGGCATTATTGGACGATCGCTTAATGGGCGTCTCTTGAAATAAGCTCATTTGTGTTTTGTAGCTGGATGATTGCGGGACTTTGGACAGCTTCTCAGCTCCACGATTGTAAAAGTAGGAGAAATAATGCTCGTAGTGCTGATCAGTTGAATGAAAACGAGTTGTTTGCCGTTCAGTGCTACAATTAAAATTGGAATGCAAATGGGTTAGAATGGAATGCAAAAGCAAAACTAAATTCAAATCGTGGGACTGTTTATAATAAAATTAATATTAAAATTATCGTAAACATGTAAAAATAATATGGGAAAGTAAGCATTTTCTAAATTAGAAATTAAAATGTGTGTAATCAACTATACAATGTATAACGTAAGCAGAGGGGTATTTGTTTTTGGTTTTTGTTGTTGTTTTATTTGTGTTTTAAGCAATTACGTTATAGAACTCCATGTTTGCTCCAGCGCGGGCGATCTTCGGTTATGCGAGTACGAGGAGCCTTCATCCAGATATTCGCATTTATTCCGGGCTCTGAGTTGCCGCTTGAGCTGATCCTTTTCTATGGTAACCTGAGGATACTTCGTTAGCTCCTGGGTGGCAGGCGTATTATTAGTATGTGCATATTGTCGCACTTTATGCTGGGCGGGACCATTGTAGTAGTCGGCTTTTTGTCTTTGCTGATAAATGTGACTATTGTTGTTGGCAGCAGCAGCAGCAGTTGTCTTTCGGGCTGGTGCATAGGAATTTGCGTAGGCATCAGAGTATTTCACTGGATCCAATGCAGGTACTGAATAGCTGGCTCTCTCGATCTGTCTGCCGACGATCTCCTTATTTTTCGACGGACTCGAATTGGATGCACGACTTGGACTGTTTAGATTCCAAGCCGGTGCAATGACGCTTGCACTTTTGTAGTAATTAAATGCATTGTCAACACTGCAATAGCGTACATTGTGTTCATTGCGATTGTTGCTGCTGTTGGTGTTGTTGTTGATGTTGTTATTGATTAGGTTGTTAGGCTGGCTATTGTGGTGCTTTTCGGGTGGAGCTCTTCCGTACACCTCTGATGCGTTATACATGAACATATTATACTTATATCTAGATAGATTCGCGCATGCAACATGTGTTGTCACACCTGCTGGATAAACAGATTAGAGAACAATACAGTTGTGTTATGATTAAATGGAAATGCTAGAAGAAAGAGAATCTTAATTTTGAGAAAATTCTAATCCCATAAGGCAGATATATATACACTTGGTAATATTATTAGCCGAGTAAACAGAATTCAATAAATTAAACAATATTTTATATATCACTGCTTTGTTGTTTCGAATTTTTGCGCTTCGATTTCGAGGATTCTTCTATAACTAACCGATTAAACATACGTATATGTTCGGATTGACATACAGTTATCGCATCAATTACAAATGTACACATCTTTATTGTAAATTCGTGTATTTATTTATATGTTACACATTTTTAAACAACGAAATTCAATTTAAAGATATTCATTTACATACCGCGTCCGACTTCGTTCGGTGACCTTCACTTTTTATGGCTTGTGCTAGTTTTGCAAGTAGGTATCAGCTGTTTGTGTGTGCGTCTGTGTGTGTGATTGTATTCGTATTGGTGGTAGTTAAATTTAGGTCACAAACATAATATCCTTAGAAAGGTTTTATAACTCATTTGTAAAGTGTGCTGCAATTTTCAATTGCAAACGTATTGCTGCTTGTGACTCGATTGGTTAGCTGAAATATCGACGTTGAAGCGTATCTAAAGTTTGAAAGGCTTTTTTTATGCCTTAAAAACTTAATCAAAGGCGATTTGCATACAGATTCACAATATCTATTTACCGCTACTTCTTTTTTTATATATGCCAAATGCACTTGCGTAAAATTTGTAAGCGATGTTGCTTATGTTCCGCGTGTAAAATTTGTAAACTTATAATTAGGAACAAAAATCACTGTCTTAATTTTGATGTAAATTTCATGACCAAACAAAACAAATACACAAAACCTGCAACCTCAACACGTGTAGTTCACTATTGAACTAACAGTGTGGTTCTTCGTTCGCAGCATGAACACCAAGAAGATTATGAACAACATTTACATTCCCTGTTAACTTAACAGCGAAAACGAATACCCGCCTTTCCGTTACTTGGGTTTGAGCTTTGCAAAACATTAAAAACTATGCATTTTATTCTTATATTTTTAACAGAAAAGAGGTCACAATTTGTTATTTGTAGTTTGTGCCATTTTTATGCAGAACTGAAACAGCAACAGCTGCAAGGAACTTGTTCTATTAGAATGTACTCTGGTGGACATAATAAATGTTAAGCTTGTTGAATGGCTCAGTGATGTGTGGTAAAAATTTGAAGAAGTATTCCATATTTTAAAAGTACAATTTATATAATTATTAAAAATGTATAATAAAAATGTTACATTGCACATATACTAAATAGTATAATTAAAATTAATTGAGTGATATGAAATTAATACAAAATAATACTCTTTCCATTTATGGATTAATAATGTTTAGTTGCTAGCAAAATGTGATTTAATGAAATCCTTTCTATTGCGTTGTTCTTCGACCAGCGATATGCCAGGAGCATAACTTAAAAAGTTGGGCTTGTAGAATGAGATAATGCTATCGGCATCTGAAAAAAGAGAATGGAGATTAAAACATATACAAAACTTGATATGAATGATTCTAGAATGGTCTCACCTATGCTCGGATCGTTCCACTCCATTGCCATATTATGAAGCAGAGCCAATGCGGTAATTGTTTGCTTTGCCGATCCAAATGTGCCCAATAGTTCACTGTCGAGAATTCCGAAGCGACGCATCCATATATTGAGACATTTAATAGCCGGCGCAAAAGTGAGCGCATGTGCATGATTATAAAGCTCTTCAGATTTCGTTTTTGGATGCTGCACGGGCGTGAAGAGACTGTTGGAGCAAGAAAGCGAATCATTGCCCAGTAGAATGCGTCCACGGAATTCATTCTGTTCGAAACGTTCCTTAATTCGCGATAGCGAAAATAGCTCGGACGCATTGTTGAGATCAAGCTCCTCAGAGAGATGAATGTTCAGATCTCTGATCTTAAACTCGCCATCTGAAACGAGCTGCAAATGCAGCAGCTCCTCGGTTGGCACAGATGATTCAGATTCTGTTCCACTGTAAGCACTTCGGTTAGCCTGCGCCCGCGAACTTTCCAGCTGTAAATGCACAGTGGTTTGGACAAGAGCGCCAATCACTTGGGGCATATTCGATAACGCCTGAAAGGAGCGCATCATGCGTTCTTTCTCGGAGAGCGTTGTCGGCATTCGAATATAGCTGGAAGCCTTCGATGACAGCACGGAGGCAACTCGACGTGTTATCTTTGCCAGCGTGTGCAGTGTGACTCCATGCGCCATGGCTGTCAGATGGGGATGCTAACAGAATGCAACCAGACAGTGAGAGAGAGAGAGAGAGAGAGAGAGAGAGAGAGAGAGCAAGAGAGACGGAGTTTAAATATGTGTTTTTGTGTGTGTGAATAGGATTTACCTCAGTGCCACCAAAGAATCGAATGGCCGATAAAATTTGCAAGTCGATGGGCACTTGATTTCTTTTCATTGACTCAAAATAGTCAACTTCGAGGTCATCGCGCACAATTTCAATAATACGCCGCATATTCTCTTTTGTGTAGCGATATTTTTTACGGAACTCAATTTCATTCATTTCATCCAGCGGATTAAAACGTCGTTTCTTCACCTTGATGACTTCACTGGCGTTGATCTGCTTGCAGGGGAGACCAGTTGTGTTTTTAAAATGCTCAAAGTCCTTGATTTGCTGCATATCATTCAGAAATCGTTGAAATAATTGTATATCCTCCATTATTGTTCAATAGTTTGTTTGCTTTTCTTTTCGACTTTCCTCCAATTGCGCTTTTTCTAGTTGAGCAGAAGAAGAAAAATGTTATTCTGTTGTCTGTTAACTTAACACAATTTCCAATATGCTATTAGCATTAAAATTGTTGTTATCGGCACTTAAAATATCGATGTCGCTGAAAAACCATTCATCGAGTAGTGTTTGAGTATCGAGCATCGTTCATTCCGATTTTACGTCTTCGATGATAAGGACGTTATTTTCTTTAGGAGAGGAATAGTAGTGTGTTCTATACGTAATGGAAAACCAAGAAAGGGGCCGCCGTCGTTTTTTAGAAACCGATGATCAAACAGCAAGGGAGCCGGTAAGTTATTAGCAAATATAAAAATATTTCATACCATACAATATATATATTTCATCACATGTCATACATATGTATATATGCACATTATATTTGTATGCAAACAAATACATTTGCACATACTTATGTACATTTTCAAGCTCGGCGTCGTAGGCCGTTTTGAATTCCGTTGTCTGTGCTTGAGAATAGTGTATCGTTGACCCACTCAAGGTTTTTTTTTTTGGTGTTTCTTATTTTTGCTGATGCGGATATTTCTCCTTCCAAGTATGGGTGTATAAAGGGAGAAGCAGAAGTTTTCAAAGAGTGAAATTGATATACATACAAATGTACATATCCCAGTTAATTCCTGCACTAACCTACACAAGTGTTTCAAATGTGTGTGTTCTCAATACTCTTAAAAATCATACATACAAAATACAAACAAACCATGCATATTATCAATGAACTGTACAAATTTCATCAAGATCGGATAATAAGCACCGAAGTTATAGTCGAAAGTAGATCATCATATTGGATTCCCTTCTATCAACAGCCGAAAGCATTTTCTGTATGTATAAATATGCGAGCGTATGTGAGAACGAGATGCCATGATAATCGCCGCGAGCGTCAATAAGTTTTTGTGTGTATTCTGTAGAGTCCTGTTACCTACGATTGCGTGAATGTATGTGCGCATGTGCACGTGCTTGTATCCAGTCAGTTCTAGCTTGTGAATAAAAATATTCGCTGGTTTAGTTTTTCTTTACTCTGCAGTCCCTGCCAGAAGAAAAGAGTGCACTCACATTTGAGTGCTAGACTTTTTAAAGGGAAATTTGCCAATAAAACTAGAATTTATTTAACAGCTCGGTTCAGGGTATATCGTAGTCGATCTCACTCGACTACAGCATTCTTACTTGTTCATTAGTTTTGTATGCAAAAATTATCTTTCTTGACATGTATATAATTATACATATGTACATACTTTTGTATATGTGTGAATACCTGCATACATATGCAAAAACAATTTTTGTAGAAATTGATCGCAGCAGTTGAAAACGCGCTAAAGTAAAGGCATAAATTCGCTGTATTCAGTTTTTTTTTTTAACGAAATTGGATATTGGATCGGAACTGAAATTATTATGAGTCAAAACAGCGTATTAATCCAGTATAATTGTTGATCCCTTTGCTTGAAGGTGTTTGAATGTGTCTGTGTCTACCATACATAGCCCTCCGAATCTTTCGAACAGATGACTCAAGCAAAATAAGAATGAGCAGCACAAGGATAGCAAAAAAAACGCAGTTAGCGACGATATACACTGTGCAAAAATAAACACTAGATTCATACGTACATATGCTACTGTCGAAAAATTTGACACACATATTCGATATTATTACTTGGGAGGAGGACTTGAATGTATGCATAGTTTTTTCTGTTTTTTTTTTACAGTTCTTTTTTTGGTCGTCTCTGTGTATGTACACATATTCGCTATTATTACTTGGGAGGAGGACTTGAATGTATGCGTAGATTTTTCTGTTTTTTTTTTTTCAATTCTCTTTTTGGTCGTCTCTGTGTATGTACACAGAACAATCTGTTGAGTCTTTTGCACAAGAGTTGAAGCAAAAAAATAAATGCATGGAAATTAATAAAATACCAATATAGTACAAAATGTCAAGAAAGTGGTTTGACAGAGTAAAAAATTATTACTTTCCTATTTCTTTAAAAATATATTTTGAGACTTTGATACCGAAAGTGTTTTAGTATATTGGTTTGCTCAATGTCCGTCATGCTGTTTGTCCGCATGTATGAATTGAACTTTTTTCGACACCCTTAGAGATAGAGACTTGAAACTTGGCACATTTACTGGTCTGTTCTCGCGTCAGACAAATTGTTAAATTTGGTTTGTAGTTTGTTGGCGGTGTTGAAAGATCGGCCTATGCCACGCCCACCTCCGCAGCCTCCAGATTTCCCGCCTCTCAATTTTGGTACCTATGTTACTTTAAGAACCGATAACTATTTTATGGCTACGCCCACACCTGCGCCCATAATCGTCAATTCCGATATTTCGGAAAGTGTAAATCAATAAACCTGCATTTCTCCCACAATTTTAAAGACAGAATGACCAAACTTTGAAAGAAACTGGCTGGTAACCTCGTTAAAAAATCGGAATTTTCAGACCACACCCGAAACACCCCCCACCCGCCCCCCAGTAAGTTTAACCCTAGAAATCTAAAATACGCATATATTCCACAATTTTTAAACTAGAATCACCAAATTTTGAAATTATATTTCTGGTAACTTCCCTGATAGATCGATGAAAAATTGGATGGCCACGCCCACTTCGCCTCCCTAAACCGATGTACCTGTTAGTGTAAGCCCATAAGACCATATATCTCACACAATTTGAAAGCTAAGCACCAAATTTGAAAGGTATATTGGTAGTATCGAACTTGAAAAATCCAGGAAAAACAGGACGATAGATTACTAGGATCGTTCTCAAAAAATTTGTTTTGGGCACGCTCACTCCCGCCTCCAAAATTCCCAGGAAACTAAATCTCTCGCAATTTAATAGCTACAGTTATCAAACTTGGAAGAAAGATTATTAGGAGCCTTCTCCATAATTTTTTTTCAGCCACTCCCACGTCCCAAAATTTCCAAAACCCATATCTCCCATAATTTAAGAGCTATAGTTACCAAACTACCTCAATTTGAAAGGCAACTTGGACAGCATTTCACGGCTTCGTGTTATCCGCAGGAATATGGTATCAAAGTATTTGGCAGTCGGGGTTACGCCTGACTGCAGCGCTCTCTCTCGAATATTTTTTAGATAAATTGTGTAGTACATATATAATTTTTTTTTTTGTCAATATACTTTCTTGACGGAGTGTGCATATTCTTTATCAGCATCACTAACCGATTCGATTAAACTATTTATATTTTTATATACATTTTTTCCTGCATAATTAATAAATATATTTCATAAAAATGAGCACTTATCAGATAAAAGATTATTGTAATATAAGTGCTAACCTCTATTGAAAATATGGTTTTTTTAACAGCAACCAAAGGTTTTTCGTGGTCAATCTGAAAGACACGCCGCTGGCGATAGAGATAGATCGGATGCTTCGAGTTCTCGAAGAGCGTCGGCATCCCATGGCGCTTCCACGTCCCGTGGAGATCCTAGATCCCATGGAGCTTCCACATCTCGTGGCACTGGTGATTCAATATCTCGTGGGGCTTCCACATCGCATAGCCCTGACATTCCAGCAATTAGTGCTTCACATAATGCTCCAGTTCTTGGCAGTGGCCGCCAACACGCTCGCAAGCGAATTGATCGTTATGAAATTGTTAACAGCAGACCGGCGGATGTACTCACAAAACGCGGAGAGGAAGGCAAACCCATCAAATTGATATCGAACTTTTATAGTCTGAAAACTAAACCGCAATGGGGCATAGTCTTTTATCATGTGAGTTTTGAGCCTGAGATTGAGATGGTGCGGGTACGCTGCGGCGTCTTGTCGCAGCACGCTTCTGCGTTGGGCACTGGTTACGTTTTCGATGGCATGCAGCTATTTACGACAAAGAAATTAGAGCAGGATGTTACTGTGCTGAAAGCGACCTCAAAGCAAGGCGTAGATTACACCATCACCATCAAAAGGGTGGACAATATATCGCCGTCCGAGCCGCGTTTCCTGCAGGTTTTAAATTTGATATTGCGTCGGGCCATGAAAGGTCTAAAACTGGAGCAGGTCGGACGTAATCTTTTCGATCCGCACGCACGGGTAATTTTTGCATTGAAAAACTGAGTTATTATGGTAACTTTTAATTGGGACATACTTATTCAGGTATCGCTGCGTGAGTTCTCTATAGAACTTTGGCCCGGTTACGAGACCTCAATCCATCAGCATGAAACGGATATATTGCTGTGCGCCGATATCGCACACAAGGTAATGCGCACCGAAACAGTTTATGACATTATGCGCCGCACATCTGCCAATCCCGCACGCCATCAGGAAGAGTTCCGTGCCAATGTCATTGGCTTAATTGTACTAACTGATTACAATAACAAAACTTATCGCATTAATGATGTTGACTTTGCACAAACGCCGCGTGCTACATTCAGTTGCAAGGGTAAAGACGTTAGTTTTGTTGAGTACTATCAAACGGTAAGTGCTTGTGCTTAAAAAGTTTGAATTTGAACAATTGCCTAAATGTTGAATTGATCTTGAGTTATAGAAATACAACATATGCATCAGAGACCAAAACCAGGCTCTGCTTATATCTAAAAATCGAGATAAGGCCCAAACAAGCAATGCCAATGAAGTTGTTATCCTTATACCCGAGCTGTGTCGCGTAACTGGACTCACCGATAGCATGCGGTCAAATTTCCAGTACGTTTCTCTTATTCACTTGCGCATCATATCGCCTGATGTGAAATTTAAAAATATACATTTATAAATTCGCTTTAGACTTATGCGGGCAATGTCCAATCATACGCAAATGAATCCAGCCAGACGCATTGATCGTTTGCAGACCTTCAACCGGCGATTGCAGACGACAGCAGAAAGCCGCAAGGTCTTGACCGACTGGAACATGGAGCTGGATCAGAATCTAGTACAGATTCAGGGACGTGTGATTGAGCCACAGAACATTATCTTCAAAGCAAATAAGTATATTTTGCCTATTCCAATGTCCCACTTCGCGCAACAGTAAAACAATTATTCTGAGCAGGGTGAGTGCTGGGGAACAAGCAGATTGGACGCGATACTTTCGGGATCAGCAGATGTTTACAACACCCAGGAATGGCTTGGATCGATGGGCTGTGATTGCGCCGCAGCGCAACTTGCATGATTTAAGAAAGCTTTTGGAGAATCTAAATCGCACTGCAAAAAGCATGGGTTTTCATATTAGTAGCCCCCGCGAGTAAGTTGTCTAATTGAACCACCAGAAAAGTTCTGTAACTAAAATGTGTATATATATCTATATTTTGTTTTTTTTTTTTTAGAGTAATGATTTACGATGATCGCACAGGCAGCTATATACAAGCCTTGGATGATTGCATTCGCAGTGACCCAAAACTGGTTCTCTGCCTCGTGCCAAACAATAATGTCGAAAGGTTTATATATTTTGTGTAAATAATTTTCAAAAATCAAATTGAATTTTCAAATATATTCCTTTTTAGGTATTCATCGATCAAAAAACGAGGTTGTGTGGATAGAGCTGTGCCCATCCAGATAGTAACCACCAGGGCTAGTCAGAAAGGCTTGAGCGTTGCCACTAAAATAGCCGTACAAATCAATTGTAAGCTCGGCTATACACCATGGATGATCGCTATGCCGATGTCTGGCCTAATGACGATGGGCTTTGATATTGCCAAATGTACGCGTGATCGCAACAAAGCCTATGGAGCATTGGTGGCTTCAATGGACCTACAAACGAATGCCACTTTTTTTAGTACGGTCGCTGAGTGCAGCGCATATGACGTATTGGCCAACAATTTGTGGCCAATGGTTTTGAAGGCTCTCAGGAAGTATAGGGAGGAACAGAATGCATTGCCAGCACGCATTATATTTTATCGCGATGGCGTTAGTTCTGGCTCCTTGAAACAGTTGTTCGAATACGAGGTGAAAGATATTGTCGAGAAACTGGATGCTGAATATCAAAAGGCTGAGGCAAAATCACCAAAGTTCGCCTACATTGTGATCAATAAATCTTCAAATGCACGTTTTTTTGACGATCATAAGGGAAATCCACCACCGGGAACGGTCGTTGATGATGTGGTCACGTTGCCCGAACGATATGATTTTTATCTCGTGTCGCAGACAGTGCGCCATGGAACAGTTTCGCCGACCGGTTATAATGTTCTCTTCAGTAAGATAAATTTAAGTCCCGATCGTATACAAAAGCTTACATACAAAATGTGCCATTTGTATTACAACTGGTCGGGAACTACTCGTGTTCCAGCCGTATGTCAATATGCTAAAAAGCTGGCAACGCTGGTTAGCACTAATTTACACGCCATACCACAGAATGCCCTGGAGAAGAAATTATATTATATTTAAGAACACATTTGTTATTATTATTAAGATTGCTGAAGAAATAATTCTTTCACCAGTTCAAAAATGTTTATCACATTTTTTAAGTTTTGTGTCTATATTTTTTTTTGAAACATATTCAAAATCTAGTGTGAATATCATTTGAAAATTTAATAAAACCAGCCGAAAATTGCTATTTGATTTTTGAATATTATGATTACAACAAATATTTAAAGTCTCTTTTTCACGTGCTTGAAAACCAGTATTGACATATTTGTGGTCAAAAGGTCTACTTGAATGTACATATGTTGGAGCCGGACAAATCAATATATGATAAAGCTGCCCTAGGAACAATTAATTAAGTTTTATGTTTATCAAGTTATCCGAACCAATCTCACAATTTACGCTCCCGGCATTTGAACAACAAATTATGAACATCAGACTGTTTATTATGTTATGGATGTTATTTAAGCTCGTATGTTAAATTTATAGATATGTGAGTTGACTTCGACCCAAGGGTATACATACCATAAAAGGAACAATCTGTTGAATTTTAACAGATGTCAACAGATTGACTTTGATACTTTCATGCTTAGTTGTTCCTATATAATTTAAGTTTAGACCTGCACTAATTGATTGGGCGCGACTTTGCTACAACTTCTAGTATATTCACTTACATAGTTATATGCACATTTATTACATTTAATGTTGAATTTTTATTCGTTCACGTACATAATCGTTAAGGATAAGTTCGTTCACTACATTATTCGTAACTGTTAATTTAAACGTTGTAGCCAACAATATGACGCTTGCCGATGCACTCGCCAATGTAGAACCAGAATATAACCTCAGCGGTGACGAGTGTGTTTAGCCAGGCCTCCTTAACAGAAAGGTTCTTGTAGGATCCGGTCTTTGCACTCTTGACCAGATTACCAAGGCTTTGGCGAATCGCTGGAATATCACCCGGTGTTGGGGGAGTAAGCTCCACTTTAGCGTATTTTAAGAAGACATCCAACTGAGGCCTTGCTTGCACAAGCAGCCCTGTCAAAGTAAAATATTACATAATTTATGAAAACAATCTTGTCACGTATTCAACAATTGTGGCCGAGGAATATATCTTACTGTTTATGAGACCGGATCCTTTTGAAGCTACGCTCGCCATTTTATGATAATCTTTTAGAAAATACAATTTTAGTGTTACGCAGCCAAAAAATGTACAAATAATGTGAGAAAACCTTACCCCTGCAGAATGCAATGAAACAGGGTCGCTCTACTTGATCTTTAGTGCGATATGTTATCGATTACGATGTGTGAAATAAAAACCATCGAACAAATTTTTGCCTGGCTGACTTCCATAATAAGTTCCAAATTCATAACTCTAAGCAAATATAAAAATTGGTTGGAATTATAAGCTTATTGACTATCTTATCGAAAACAACTCTAAAATTCCAACTTGAAATTTATTCAAATATATTCGATTACACATCGATAACTGCTATGCTAATGCAATTGTGCACCACTACAATAAAGGTGTGGAAATCCAAAAAGTTGACAAAAAGAAAAGCAAAAATATACATATTCAGTGCAAATTATTTTATAATCAACTTTCACAAATTACAGTAAACATAACTGTAATGTTAAAATTTTTAACAACGTACAGCAAATCCTAAATCTGATATTGTTGTGAAGTGTGAAAAGTGTGCGCGTGTGTGTTTGTGTAAGGTGAGGTGAGTTGTGAGGGGGTGACGGAAACCAAATGAAATTTTAAGTGCTATCTAGTTTAACAACTTGCCAAGGAAGTTGATCATTTTGAAAGTAATATGTGCGCGTATGTGTGTATTTTTTGTGTGTTTGTGTATGTGCTTGTGTGTGCGAATTTCAATCGAAATTTACATAGCCTTCATTATACTTATATGAATGTTTGTGCGTATGTACATGCATATTCACACTCACACACACAAATGCGGCGGGGCTCCAGTTGGCAAAAAAAAAAAAAACAACTATGATATATATATATTTCTTTCGTTGTATTTTTTTGGAGGCAATGGCGAACGATAAAAGCAACTGAAAGACGCAAGATACTATTATGCTGTAGAAATAGTTGTGCAGGGTGAATTGGTCATTGTGCTTATCACAATTTCGGTTCATATCTCGTGGGTGTGGTCCAGACAAAACGACAGACGACAAACGATTGGCTATAAGTGAACACATTCTCAAATACACAAACCAAATGCAGAGGGTGACATGGCTTTTGCAAAATGTGAATACATCTTGGAAAATTGTTACAGTGTATTTTGATTTATGCCTCATGCCAAGCTGCGAACCCACATAAAATTGATCGGTGTTTCGGTTCACGGTTTTTTTTAAATTTAATTATGGAATGACTAATTTTACAAAAATAAAATAAGGACTTTTCTTTTTTAAATAAAAAAAATAACTTATGAGAATCCACATTTTAAAAACTAAATGACAATGCCACATTTTCAATTCGGTTGATAAAACAAAAACATGTTGGAACCGGTTCGGTTAAAGCTCGGTTTGCAATCTTAAACGCAATATAAGCTCTACTAATTTAAGGAGTTTTCTTTTGACCGCAATGTTAACATATGTAGTCAAAATCATTGAGCGGAACGAACTCGCAGCGTTCTGGTTTTCACATCTAAAAAGGGGTTGCGCGGCTTGTGCAGGTTGTATAAGAATGCATTTATTTACTGATTTTTTTTGTTTGCAAATTGCAGTCAATGAATACGCGTTAGGTGGCCAAAGTGTTCAGTTGGAGGACTTTACGGATCTAAAACACACGAGAATATGCCATTGCCCAAGCGATCCATTGAGCCCGTGCATGTGGCGCGATCTGTTTACCAGCAGGATGAGCTGCAGTCCGTGGAGCTAGAGACGGTGACAAACACAACACTGACAAATATAATACGACAATTGTCGTCCCTATCAAAGCACGCCGAGGATGTCTTTGGCGAGTTGGCGCGCGATGTGGGCAACATTGGGGATCGGGCGAATTCGCTGCAGGCGCGCATCGATCGGCTGGCGATTAAAGTAACGCAGCTGGACAGCACCGTCGAGGAGGTGCCACTCACGGATATAACGCGCAAGAAAGCGTTCAAATCGGCCAAGATATTCGATCAGCAGATCTTCTCACGCTCCACAATGCCCGCCCCAATGCTGGAGACATATGCGCTCTGCGACAAACCACCGCCGCTGGACAAGCTCAATGTGTATCGGGACGATGGCAAGGATGGCCTCAAGTTCTACACGGATCCCAACTACTTCTTCGAGCTATGGCGGCAAGAGATGCTCAAGGATACGGAGCGTGTGATGCACGATAAGGGCAAGAAGATGCATCGTCCACGACAGGAGGGCGCCGGCGGCAACGGTCCCAACAATCGACACAAAAAACGCGTCCGTACGCCGCACAATACACGTGAAAAACAGCGGCAGATAGTTCTGGGACACGGCGAGACCCTGATGCCCAACAACGTCATCTATCGCACGCCCAATGCAATGCCCAATGAGGAGGCCGGATATGACAGTAAGTAGACGGACGGACTGAGTGCTCTACATCTTAACTAGACTAATAGAACTAGCAAGCATTCAATAATGTGCTGTAAGTGTTTGTGTATGTGTCAAATTGATTGTGATAATATAATTAGTAAGTCAACTATTTTATGTGTACAAAGGTTGCAATCTAATCAAATTGAACACCTATTGGCCATATAAGTTTATTGAGTAAGGACCTGAAGCTCAAACAGCTTTTGTCAGCATTCAAACGCTTTAGAAATTTCTTCCAACCAAATTGCAACACAATTCCCCCAATTAGGTGTCACAGAAACTCGTTGTGTTGCTAGAATATTGACTAGAGATTTGTGAAAAAAAACCTGTTATTAGAGAAAGAAATATTAAATTACTTTTGTGTTGCAGCCTGTAATTTCCTGGATTATAGCTGTGCATCAATCGATAATCAGCTATCACAAATGGAGCAGAAAAAAACGTAGCACTGTAATAATTTTGAAAGTGCTTTCACTTGAATGCTCGCACAACATTCAGAATGTTGTCACATTGTATGCTGTTGAATACTGTTTTTAACGCCCATGTATTATGTATGTTATGTACAATTCGTATGCACATTTAGCCCAACTAGTCGAAATCCAAACTGTAAACGCTGACAGCGATTTGCAGCTGGGGACTCTGGCGCGTCGAAGACCCGTAGAACTGCAACTAGAGCTACAGATACAACAGCAACAAGAACAACAGCAACAGCTGGCGTATATCGATGATGATGATGATGATGATGATGATGTGCAAGTAGGTACGGCATCAGTGCTTTGCAGCCTCTTCTGGCGTCCAAGGACTGTGCGCATTTCTTGGCTTTCGTTTTGGTTCACATTCAAAAGTTCAAAATGTTTATCCAAATTAGTGTTACCCAAAGAGATTCATGTAATTTGAATATCCTACAATCGCTCGCTCGCTAGCTTTGCAAAGCGCCCGCTCGCCAATCAAATCTGATTCATTTCATTTGTACATTCCAATATAATAAAGTGCATACATATGCTCCACACATATGTACATAGCTCTTCTCGATCACATCATACTATATACATACATATACCCAGTTACATGCTTGAACTAATATTTTTACATTGAAATCGAGCACAGCTCATCAGTATGACAAGCCTCAGCTGCTGCTTTCAATTCGAATCCTTCAATAATCTATATGTTTCCAATGCGATAGTACTAAGCGCAGCAGTTAAAATCTTATTGTATATAAAATTGGCACATTATTGATATAACCTATATATGTATATATATACATATATAATTCAGACTGAAAAGTTTCGTTAATTGTTGAAAACGATTCATTGGGGGCCACCGAGAACTCAGATATGTCATTGTTGTGTGTGCTGGTTAGTTTTGTTTATAGCTTTTGTTTGTTGTTGTTATTTGTCGTAATAACTATATTTTTTGTGTATACTCTACATATTCAATTTCAATTTCAAGTAGCTTAAACGAACACCGCATGATCATCTCCATTTCCAGATTCAGTTAAGCCCTATAATATGCTCTCACATTTGGAGAATAACAGTAATCTCACAAAGCAAACGGCTATCGCTATTACAGGTCAGATTTACAGATTAAATGCAATGACACACACACGCTCAATTGTGTCTGTATGTGTGTAAATGTTCCTTCATCTACTTCTATCGTACTTACTACTACAACTACTACTACTACTATTACAACAACTACAACTATAACTTACTTTAGTCGCTCCCCCCACCCACCTACATAATAATCCAATCAATATATACATATGTACCTATCTACCCATATATACACACCTATGTGTACTTAACTATAATGCCTCTGTTGATTTAGGTTCAGATGATATAGAAAACATCTCACAACAATGCAAACATTTCTTTTTGTTTTTTGTTGTTGTTTAAATTCGGAACTATCAGAAAATTCAAAGAAAAATGTTTGATTTTACTGTCACTAAGTAGTTTATGGTAATTACTTAATAATAATTGGCAACTAATTGGAATTTATAAATGTATAGATAAAAAACAACACCCCATATCAATGACACTCTGTTAGCATAGTAATTGGCTCTGATCCCACACAAAGTTTACCTAAACAGCATTTGTTTTCCTACTACTACTATATAATGCCAATCTGGCATACAGCTGTTGATAAAAGTTCGCCGATATTGGTAATCCTCATTTTGGCAAATATTACACTAATCATAACTCGTAAGACTCATAAGACGCGGCCTGGAATTGCTCTCCTTAGGTTACAGTTTGAATATTGTACTCATGTTTTCATGGAATATAAGTATATTGCCGATGAATCTTTCGATGTCAATATTACCAAAATCGGAATTTAATTAAAACTGCATATGAGAGACTGGGAGAGTAGAACTTAGATAGAGTAGTATTTAGAGAGAATACGCTGAGAGAGAAGGGAGGAAGTCAGATTTATAGAAAAGGAGAAAGAGCTAAGAGAGAGTTCTATGAAAGTAAAGAGATATAGTACATAAGAGAGAGTGCAAGATAAGAGAGAAGGGAAATTACCCTGGTGGACTTAGAGAGCAAAAAAGTACTTCTGATAGAGACAGATCGACTATTTCAGAGAGAGAGAGACAGAGTTTCTCTGACAGAGATGGAAAGAGAAAACTGGGAGACAATATGCTTAGATATAGTAAGAATGCCTGGGAGACAGAGAGGAAGACACTGACAAAGTATCTGTGCGTAAGAAGCTGAGATGAGGAGAGCTAGGCAACAGTAAGACTAAGAGAGAGTGAGCTGAGAGATAGAGGAAGAGTATTTTTTGAAAGAAAGAGAGAGGTACACTTTTTATAAAATATACTCTCTTTTTTGGATCTCTCAGCCAAACTAAAAAAAAAAACAGAAGGCACAATCTCTCTCGTTTTAAAATATGCTGCTCTCTATCTCAATTATCAAATTTATCATAGTAACTTATTTAATAATGCAAAATATAACAATAAGCTTTTCGCGCCTTAGCCAGCAATTTCCAGCCTTGCTTATAAGTCTTACTTTGTTAAGCAACACGACGCACTTCCCGTGACTCTTCGCAATAATCGTTCAAATATTTACATATTATTTATTTTTATTTATTTATTTTGTCGCATTTTTTTCTCAGCTCTACGAAAATATAATATTTTTTTTTTGCTTGCAAACAATTGTTTTTCCTGTTTTGCATATTTGTGTGTATCCTTTCTACCTACTTTGGATTTCTATTTGTTTCCAATTGGAGTTTATTTATTTTTGTGTACTACAACGGTATCAAATGAATAATGGGGATATTAATGTGAATTCTGTGCATATTTATAGATATGGGCATATACGATTCGCGCCCACCGCGACCAAATTCCATTGAGCTGCGGCGCAGCTACCAGTCCGAGCAGATCGATGGAACCGGCTACGAGCAACTCACACCACAGGCAGCGGCCAATCAATATGCAGCCGCATACGGCACGAACGGCATCTCGGCCTCGCCGCATATGCATCTGCAGCAGCAACACCATCATCAGCAGCAGCAGCAGCTTTACGACGGCACGCTCTATCATCAATCGCATGGAATCTATGGCCAGGGCGGACAGGGCGCAATGTCGCCGGAACAGATATATGGGCCCGGAACTCCGTCGCGCAACAAGCCGCGACCATCGCAGCCGCCACCGGCGCCTCCATCGAATGGCAGCGGTGGTGGCACACCGACCACATCGAACGCAAATACACCGACACGCGGTCGGAGCATGTCGACGAGTCGGGATGCTTTGCCACCGCCGCCGCCCGTGCCGGATGCGGTGTCGCCACTGTCGGCCATGAACGGCATGGCCAGTGCTCACATGGCAGCCAAGCTGCTGGGCCGCACCAACAGTACATCGCGAGCTGGTTCTCCGCAGATGGCGCCCAGCAACAGTGCACAGAACGCCAACGACATGGTGATGGCCCAGCTGAACAACACTTTCAACAACATGGGCATTGTGAATAGCAATCAGTTGAACTCGCTTAGCGATTTGCCACCACCGCCGCCTGTGCCAGACCAGGTAATTTCTATATCAATAATAAACATAAAATAGTTCATATTTCATTCATATTAATTGTTTTGCTTTTTCTCAGCACTCACCAAAAATGTCGCCGCCTAATGTAGCGCCACCGCCGCCACCACCTCCCCCACCGGTAGAAGATGGCATGGGCGCTGTCCAAATGCAGTCGCATCCACACCAAATTCTGCCCAAGGCATTGACCAATGGGGAGCTGCAGCTGTGCCAGCCAAACGGTGGAGCGCACCTTATAAGTGCTAAAAAGATTCAGCCTCCAATTTATGATCCACGCAACGATTTGATGAAATCCATACGAGATGGTTAGTAAATGTTAATGGCAATTTGAAAGTACGCCCAATTTAAAACGAAACAATGTTTGATTACAGGCATTATACTGCGAAAGGTAGAAAAGTCGGAGCTAAAGGAAATTGAACGTAATACGGCTATGCTGGATGTGGCCTCGATATTGGCCAGGAGAGTGGCCATCGAACTGTCGGAGTCGGAGGACTCCGATAGTGAAGATGACAGCGAGGGTTGGATGGAACCGAATGAAACCTCCGCTTGATCCCTGATAGCTTCGGTAAAGCTGGATAAAATTGCGAAAAATAAAAAGAAAAAGTAATTCCAAAGAAAATAATTTGATGCAGGGGTTGGGCCCCCAGCATAGACAGACAGTTGGGATTACGACAAAGCGCCAAAGCTTTTTTTTACCATACTTTATAAGAGTATCCCTATACCCGATAAATATATACATACTACACACTAAACCTTAAATCAAAATATTAATCGAATTGTATATATAATATATATGTATTAACCCGCATATGCGCATACCAAGAGTAATTATGGCTAATAATATATATGTTGTCGCTAATGGAATCATATATGATTTCCAATTACATATGTATATGTATTCATATTCATATTCGTAGCATGGCTAAGCCTAAGGCCTCGTGAGGGAATAAATACTCGTCTCGTTGATGCAGAATGCAAATAAAAATTAAAATTGCTAACTCTTGTCTTCAGTTTGCTTTGGAGCGCTGCCCATGTCTCGGATTTAGCGGTATGGGAGCAAAACAGAAACTAAAATAAAACACAAAAAAAATATACATTCATATGTAGATATTGACTTGCTTTTTCGATATTAACCGATATTAAATAATCAATTATAAACTCGAATTCAAAATGATTATTAACAATGATAGAAAAAAGGCATATTAAATACGCAAAGAGCAAGCCTTAGGTTAGATTATTGTAAATAGAGAAAAACACACATAAGTACGTAAAAAATAAAACAAATATTTCAAAGAAAGAAAGTCGAAAGCATTTACACACGCTATGAAACTGCAATATCTAAAGTATATACCGTATAACTTACATACATAAATATGCAAGTACTATATATATATATATATATTCTAAATAAATCATAATCTTAACTGGAATTTCTAAACATTGCTAAACATGTACTCGCTCCGGTATGTACATTAGTAGTAACAATACCGTGTATTATTTTTTATTTGAAAAGCTTATTAAATATATAATGGATATAATGCATATTTAATAATTGTTGTATATTTTATCTAATTTAAAATAAAACTATTCCAATTGAATTATATAAATGCGAGCGGATTTGAGTTAATGTTTTATTAAATTATTGTTACACCCTTCCACACACCCTCTACCCCTAAAAAATGTTCACACTTTCACTCATCGAGCGTCTCCATTGGTGTTTTTTCTATGGTCGGCGGCTTGCCAGTTAATCGATCGTGTATTGAAAATTGCATTGGATTGCCCGCCTGAGATTCTCGCTTTGGTGTCTCCATCTTATGTTGATTCGAGAAGGACACATTAATGCGTCCATTGCCACGCACCGTTGACATTGCCGACGGTGGTTGATAACGCACCACCGGAGTGGCCTGTCTGTAGTCCGTTGCCGACTGCTGTTGCTTTTCCTGTTTGTTGGTGCTTTTGATGTCATTATTGCTGTTGCTATGTGGCTTGGCGTGAGTCTCTTTACGCACCCCTACCATGAGTGCCTCCTGGCAAGAGGCTTCCTGAAACTTTTTGACGCGATCTTTCATATCGCCTTCACGCTTGACTTCCTTCTCGATTTCAGCGCGCCGCTTGTTCTCATAACGCTCCAAGGCCATCTCATCACGTTTCTTATTGCGTTCCACAATCAGGTCGGCAATCTCAAGTCGCTTTTGCATTAGAGCCTCTCTGTTGAGCTTCTGGAACAACTCAGGCCAGATGCCGGGCTGTTTTTTGATCAGCACAATACGTGCCTCATGCTTGAAAATGCGACAGAAACTGGCCATCTCATCAATTTCCTGGACAAGATGCCGCTCAAAGAATATCGGTGGATTGTTGAACTTCAAATACTGTGGGAGCAGGACAACATCCGGTTTACGAGTGACCAGCCTATTCAGTTCAATTGAAATTTTGATATCCTCCTCGGTCTGCGAAATCTGCACCATTATTATTTTTATTATTTGCTACTAGTTGTCGTTGTAGCTATTTTGTGAATGAGCACTTGTCGAGCATTTGATTTGGGATTGCTGAGACAGTACCTACTGCAACCCGGAGTTCATTTAAATATCATATTTGTTTTTATTTATTTCGATTTGAATATTAACCGGCAAACGAATTTCGCTGCATATCGATCAAACAATGATTGGCTATCCATCCCCTGTGTATATTGGACACATTGGTGGGGGGAGGAGTCCTGCAAGTGCGGAGTCCACTCACGCAAGCCTCTTTTTTTGTTGCGCACACCTGTAACTCGACTAATGCTTAGTTATTTGTGGCATCAACTTAGTCATTGACCCTCGAACCTACTTATTTGCAACATGAATTGAATTAGTTACAACTCCTTTGTAGAATGCTAGAGCACGCGATCCGAATTGTTTGCTGGCAGCATAATTTCATTGTTAGTATTATTGGTTTTGCCACCAAATTTACAACTGCCTAATGCATGCTTAATGTTCTGCACGAACCGGACGATTTATTACCATGGCTAACAAATTATGAATTATAGCCATACTCAAGAAACCAGACTCATTAAAAAACAAATTAGAATAGTCAGGTCAAAGATATTTTGAATTATATTTATGGTTCAATTTTGATTAAGCTTTCGGGTAGAACCTTTGCCACCTTTCTCGGCTCCTTTATCGTTGTCTGTGGACACTGCATCTCGCCCCAACCAATGGGAACCATGGGTATGCGATTTTTCCGTATATCACTCGCATAAGCAACCACAACACCGAGTTCTGCTTCGGCTGTGCTTAACATGAAGGATTGTTCCATTTGATTGATGACGCGTGCCAGTATGATATCGCCGGGCTTGAATGACTTGTAGATGTCCACTCGATCCTTTTCCGTTTCGCGCACATCCTCCTTTCGCAGCAGGCCACGATAGCTGCTCTCGAGCAGCACGTTCCTAACGCAAAATATCGCACACTTTGCAAATTTAGGTGTCGTTACCAGAACGCGTGCAGTTACAACATATCCCGTTGCCGGAATGGTCAAATGGAAGCCCGGTTTGTGAACACTTACAATTTGGCACTGAAATGGAAAAAAGTTCTAAATATAGAAGTTCCGCATCATTATATATAGGTACACTCACCTTTTCAGAGTCATCGATATTAACTATTCCTGATTTGCAGGCGTAAATGTAGCCGCCCTGCTCGTAGGTTCCCTCTCCAACTATAATATTATCCTCCACGCGACACAAGCGTTCACCAGGTAGGCAGATTAATATATCCTCCTCATTGGGAGACAAATCTGCAGCACTTGTGCTCTTTTCAGTCATGTTTGTATATTTTAAAGTAGCTCAGAATGTTGATTAATGACTTCTATTCATATAAATAATAACAACAACAGACACATGGTTTTGGCGTCTAGATCTTAACAGATTGCTGAACTGTTATTAACAGTGGACAGCTGTTTAATTGAAACACTGACCATAGCTTTCTACAAAATTAATTTAGTGGATGCTATTTGTGCAATTTAATGGAAATCTATTAAAATATATTTAACTATTAAAGGTAGCTTAAGGTCTTAGATCAGCAGAAAAGAGAGTTATAAAAACAACATATGCCCGCTGTCGTTCCAATTAATCGATTTATATTTTATGAACAATATATCGAATAAGCTTTAATATACTGTCTGTAATAAAATAATAGAAAGAAAAAATAATTTTATACAATAGTGTACAGTTTTATACATCAAGATAATATTTAAACTGATTTTAATCAATACTTTATTAATAACTTTCTTTTAGATGTCGACCCCAGCTGAGGAAAGGTAGCACCATTACTTATCACATTAATCGACAACCGATAAAACGCGCGTGTTTTTTTTAGCCGGTGTCCGTATATGTGTTTTTTAGGATAATTTTGATCGGACTTGTAAGTCAAGATGAACAGCCATGCAAATATGAGTTATAGAGAGGTCATACCGAAAAACATGAATCCAGAGGAATGGATAGAAGTCGAAATAAATACAGGTTTGTTGTGTGACTTAAGCTGAGAGAAGTGTTTGCAAGCGTCTTCGTCATAATGTTTTCACTTGCATTTCTGGACAGGCACACAAAGTACGCTGCAGGACATAAAGGCATTCGGAAAGTCGGGAAGCCTGTGCTACGATTGCCACGCAAACAGCCAAAATAGGAACCGCTTCATTTACTGGTAAGCAAATTGAAGACAAATTGTGGAGACGATTCATATTCACATCGTAATTGTTGTATTTAAGGCGCACATATCAAGATGTCCTGGAACTGTCAGAGGTTAGCCTGGACATTACGTTGCTACGAAACCATCTCCGTCTACGCTTTACGGACTCCGCCGTGCTAAATGTCTCCCTGTCCGAGCAGGCAAAAAGCGTCACATTGTTGGTGGTCACCGTTAGCAGCGTGCATCGTATTCTGTTCCCATTACAGGGCGATGCATCATTAAGCGCAACTGCAGGAGGCGATTCGCAAACGCATTCAATATTTTACGATGCGAATGAAAAGCTGAAGGATCGCAACATATTGTATGTGTTGGATGGGAGCATAAGTGTGCCGCATTTCGCATCTTCCGAGATGTGTGAAGATAGTGAGGAGGCATATTTTGCCGTCGGCAACCATTCGAAACTAATGCTATACATTATGAACTGCCGCACTGGACACACGATTTCGCACGAAGTGAAGGAACCCAATTTAATGCCACGTTTTTTTTCCAACTTGAAAGGCGCTATAACGTAAGTCAATTACAAATATAATATAATTATATGTATATAAGCATTTCCTAAATGCAATTGCAGTGGACGAGGTGAAAATTTGGAGGCAGCCATTTCCATGGCATTCAGTCGCATCGAAGGTGAGATGTATCTCCTGGTGCTCTATCGGGATAATAGGCTACGTTTGTGGTCAGTGGCCACTTTTCAATGCGTTGCCATACTTAACTGTGAAGAGTCTGAAGGGCCACAGGGTCGTAAGTACAACTTTTCGGTTTATTTTTATGTATATATTTGCATTAATGCGTAACATCTTCCTTCTTTTAGCGCAAAATAGTTTACTACGTAAAATAGATGATCACAATTTTTGTGTATTTTTGTCGCATAAAAAGGACGCTGAATTCGTTTGCCTTAACATTGCACGCAATGTAAGCGATATGAACACAAAAACTGTAAGCATGGCCGTGTGTCATAAGGTTACAGCTCCTCAAATGGATCTGGCTGATTTTGATGCAACGTCATCACTCATTTGGACGCTATGGAGCAATTCAGAGGGTGATTTCAATGTGTCGGCCTTTCTCTTGGGCACCGGGACAATTCGTTGGGTATCGGTTGTGTTGGAGTCACCGCCGGACAGACATTGCCTGACCCTTGGACAGGGCGTCGATCCACGCGAAGCGCACTGCTCCTATATATTTCATCCTGGCCGATTTGATCGTAATGTGATTGCCAAGGCACTTTATGTAAGTTTTCTTGTTGGTAACTGTGATTAATTCTAATTATGGATGTTGCTTCTGCAGATGTTCAGGCGCGTCAACATGCAATTCGATGTGAAGCAACTAACAATGGCCATGCTTAAGGAGCAGGTGTGTCAGGCTGTTGAAGATGAGATACAAAATGAGTTGAAAGACTTCGATGTAAGCGACGAGGAATATTTAGAGATTGCAAACAAACTTTGGGAACGCTTCTACTCTTGCTGTGAGCAGTATCATATTAAGTTCTCTGAGCCCACCGGCCTAGCCGTTCTCGGCGACATGAATGCTGTTTGCATTGTGAGGAGACAATCGTTTGCTTTGCTTCGGCCATGTGAGATCCTGGAACACCTCATTGTTGTCGGTGAGCACAAAGACGAAGTGGCTACATTTGTTGCACCGTATTGCCGCAATGACTCCAATCTGGTTTTGGGATTCATTAAAGTAATGAACATCATCAGTCAGTTGGAAAAGTCTCTACCCGGACATATTAAAATGAATATTGATCAGAAATTGTATCAGCGGGATACAAATCTGATTAACAAAATGCTGTTCCGAATCACCGTAGGCGATGAAAATGCTAATGGATTTACCTTGTCAGGACAATGTGTGAGCGATATCCAGAAAAAGCTAGGTACAATAAAAGACCTGGATGCTGTCATAAATATGCTACTCGATTTACTCGCAATTGTAGACCAAGACTCAGAGCAAGATCCCTCAGGTATATATACAATATATATTATTCCAAACGCAAATACATTTATTAGATTGCTTAATATCAATTGATTTGTATTTAGGTGGGCCTACAAAGTCGACGCGCTTTCTGCATTCAACTGGAGCATTGTTTGGCAGCGAATATGGCATTTCCATTCTAGCCGAGTCAGTCAAGCAAATAGCAATGATACGGTGAATAATCTTAATCTTCAGCACAATTTAATGCTCCTCTACTAACGGGTAACATTTTCAGCTTTGCTGTGTGCCGCAACCTCTTAATTTTACAATACATAATCCATCAATCAGCTGCGGCTGAGCACCAATCTGTCGTTACCAATATCAATTTCTTAAACTCCTATTATACACTCGTTTGGATCTGTGAGACACCGATTTCCCTCAATGCACCGGTTAATTTGTAAGTATATCGTATTGATTTCCATTTCTTATACTGTATTTAAATTTCTCTGATTTATTACTTTGCATGCGCAGTGAGTTCTCAATACAGCGTCTTTTTCGAGCACAACTCTTTAGTGGTTATACGCGACCCTATTCAAGTCAAATGCGTTTAAATAGTCAGACAACTTTGCTGTGCTTGTTTCTGCAATCAAAGGGTTTGTTTAGTGCACTTTCAATGCTGCTAAAGGACCAGAATCAGTTGGAGGATAAATTATCAATGCGGCAGACGCTGCTACAGCTGGTTGCATTTGTCAATCAGATGCTGTAAGTTGAATGAATTTTAATCTTGGTATAAACGTATATTGGGATACATTTTGCAGTTGGCCCGATGCCTGGAATGATGTATTCCCCGAGTGGCTTTTTGGCACTTGCCATCACATTATTATTCAGGACTATGTGCGCCTATTGTCTGACTGGTGTACCGAGAAAACTGATTCGCGTATGTGCTTTGCCTTACATATTTTAATATAAATTTGTATATAGTAGTAAACATTTTTTTTTTTTTTTGTCAATTTCAGGCCGTTTTATGCTGGCCGTTTCTAAACTGGATTGTGGCGAACCGATAAAAGCGATTCATCTCTTTAAGCAAGTTGCCCACAGCGTGCTAAAGGAACCATTTTTATTTGAGCAAGTACTCAAAAACACTCCGCTCTATTCTAAGCTTGCTAGCATTTTTAACCGACCGGACAGTAAGCCAACAGAAGAGGATGCCAAAAATGCTTTTGTGCATTATTATTTGAAAGTTATACAATTATTCGAACAGAATTCGGCATCGGATTATATCATTCAATTGGCTGAAAGTGCAATGAGCAAACTATTTGTCGAGGACCCACAGTTGCCCATGTTCCAATCGATAGTATTTAACAATCATTTGCAACTGGGTCATTATGAGGAAGCTTATCACGCTCTAGCCAGTAATGCTGATACATCACGACGCAAGGATTGCCTGCGCCAATTGGTCAATATGTTGTTCCAGTGCAATCGATTCGATCTGCTCATGGATCAGCCGTATGAAACTAACTTGCAAGACGAGTTCGAGAGCATTGTGGAATGTCGGGCTCGTTCCATGAGCATCGATCAGAATGAAGTCTATAATTTTCTGTATGCTTTCAATTCCAAAAAAGGAAATATGCGCAAAGGTGAAGATTTGTTTTGTATATACTAAATTGCAATTTATACGAATGTGTCGTCCTCCAACAGCTGCGACTGTTATGTACGAGCAGGCGATGCGCCTCCAGGTGGACAGTGATTCGCCCGATGCTCTGCAGAAGCGCTTCTCATCACTGCTGGTTTGCATCAATTGCTTGTATTTGATCGATGAGCGATATAGATGGATAGCAAAACCCACAATTGGTGACGAAAAAATTGTCATCGACCAGGAGGATCTAGGAGATGAACTTACTAGCCAAGAAGTCGTTGTACTCGAACTGGTCGATATACGACGTGAGCTGCTGCACGCAGAGGCGCTGAGGGAACTGTCGCACCATTGCAAAGATATAAGTGCCTATAAGCTGACAGCTGCTAAAGAACTTTCCTACCTTTTGGCCACCAGAGGCCTGTATACTGCAGCGCTAAAGCTTGCTCGTGGAAATGATTTCTCCATGCTGCCAATATTTGAAAGTCTCACAGCTACATGCGTAAGCACCACAGATGAGAAATCTCAGGATGCTTGGGCTTGGTTGCAAATCAATGATTTGGCAGGTGGGCTAACAACACATGCTAATTGTTTTTCTTGTTCTATTTGATTTTTACTTGTTTACCCATTATTGCAGATCTCCCACATCGCAACAATGGAGCGCACATGGCTTGGTCATTGCTGGAGAAGCTGATTGTTGACCACGAGCTCTATGAAACGACTTTAATACGCAAGTGCGTTGTTAACCGAATACTAACATTGAATGCAACTGTGCCACAATGGCTGCACAATTCCTACAAATTGGCCAACACCCGGGAGCTGCTCCATCTCTATGTTAAGCACAACCATTTGCTCGATGCCGCCGATTTGGCATGTGAAATGATTGGCGGCATGCTGGGCGCAGGCAGTGAATACTTTGACTTCAAACATTCGGTGAATGTTGCAAGTCCACAACTCGCATTTCCCGTCCATACAATTGATCTGCTGTTGCATGGCCTGAAAGTCAATGGTGAAAAGCACACCGAATACGAAATGGTAATTTAGCAATATTGATGTCATTTTATCTTTTGTTTGTCGTCCTAATCCATTTCAACCTTTTGCAGATGCGTATCAAGCTGGAGGACGAAATCGCTACATACGTTCAGACTGTGAAGCGCACAACAGAGGACAAAATTAAATTATCCATACTCAAGGAATGGGAAAACCAACAGCAACAGCAATAACAGTTCAATTAGGCGCTTTTCATTTATTTTTGTGTAGGCTCATTAAAAAAATAAATAAGTAATAATATGTATGTAAGAGCAGCTAGAAATCATCTGTCATTACCAGTTCGGCCAAAAACTTCTTGTAGATATTCATAAATTGGGCCACAAATGCCTCTAAATGGAATATATGCTTAGCACCGTTCTGCATGCGATGCTCGTATTGTGTGGCAAACTCGAGAGTCTTTGCCTTAATGGACATATCACAGTTGTTGACCAGCTGCTCGACGAGGCCGCGAAAAATTAGATTTGGTGGTACACCCTGCGAAAGTAGCTCGTACAAGCGATCGCGGATCTTCTCCAGCTTGGCGGGCGTTTGTTCGCTCACAATTTGTGTGGCAGTTTCACGCAGATACACTTGCCAGTCTAGTTCGACGATCTCCTGCTGCGCCGTGAACGGATATTGCTGCACTTTGGATGCCTCGAGCATCAGTAGGGCTCGTCGCATGTTCCGTTCCGATTTGTCCACCACCCGCTTGGCCAACTCGGGCGGCAGGACAAGACCCTCACGCTTGCATGTGTTCTGCAGTACAGCCGTCATATCGGTCTCACTGGGCGCTGGCACCCGAATGCCCAGGCAACGCGATCGAATAGCCGGAATGATGCGGGATGTGGAATTGACTGAGATTATTATGCGACATGTGGCAACGTACTTCTCCATGGTGCGGCGCAGCGCATGCTGGGCGTCCTTAGTCAGCTCATCCCCCTCCGAAATGA
Organism: Drosophila cognata; assembly: GCA_035041535.1. Taxonomy (NCBI): domain Eukaryota; kingdom Metazoa; phylum Arthropoda; class Insecta; order Diptera; family Drosophilidae; genus Drosophila; species Drosophila cognata. The sequence continues at coordinate 957,571 of JAWNLC010000616.1, forward strand.
CAATCACCTTGAATTCCCGCTGGCCGTTAATATCGATTTGTTGCGTTTGCGCCACCTGTTTGATCAGGTCGATGACAACGGTGCGATCGTACATGCCAGCATCCGAGGGATTCACCTCCAAGTGGTAATTGCTGCCGACAGTCATCACCTCAATCTTTCGATTCGAGGGCGTTGTGAAATTCATCGTCTCGTTGCGAAGCCTCTCCACACCGGCACCGTACATTTCACGCAGGAGGCACATTATGCGCGTCTTTTTACCAGCGCCAGATGGCCCGTAGAACATCAAATGTGGAAAATCGCTTTGCTTGCATAGATTACGCAGATTCTCGGCCTGATCCTAATCACGCAAATATTGTAGTTGTAGTCGTTAATAATGCAAATTAATACTTACCTTGTGATAATCCAATTTGGATAATTCACGAGGCCGATATTTGTCTACCCAGAGTGCCATGAATGTTTAATTCTTCACCATACAAAACAATTATAGCAAAAAATACGAAATTAATCCGGCTTCCCTTCTGCAATGCGCGCTTTTTTTGCGGCAAAACAATCGATAGTACAAATTAATCGATATAGACTGCATGCTCATGGTATTTATGCATGCAGAAACGCGGGCAATTGCAATCGAATATGTTGATTTAAAAAACTAAATTGAATTTGGCAGTAAAAAATTTTATTTCTATTGAGGCACAAATTTGAACACAGATTTATACCAAGACAGTTTCAAGCATCTCCTCGGCTTTGACAAATGTCTCACAGTGGGCGAGGGAATGGCGCAAAACATTTGCTTTACTTGAAAATCGCTTGCCACAAATATTGCAATTGTGGGGAGAAATGCCCGCATGTGCTTGCAGATGTATTTGCAGAGTGCGACGAGCGGCAAATGCCTTTTCGCAACCATCCTGGCTGCATTTAAATGGACGCAATTTCAGATGAACAGCGTTGATGTGATCTTTTAGATGGCATAGCTTTTTAAATTTCCTGCCACACGTGCTGCACTGGAATCCATCCCTGTTGTTGTGTCGCGCCAAATGGGCGTCCAATTCTTCTTGGCTGGCTTTGCCATGCGAGCAAATCGGACATCGAAACTGCGGTACCGCAGCGTGGTCATCAATGTGAATCCTGAGATCAGTCTTCTGGCGGAATGTCTTCTCACAAATGGTGCACATAAACGGACGCTCATTTGTGTGACCCATCAGATGGATGCGTAACGTTCGGGCCAACCCAAATGAGCGTTCACAAAACTCACATTTGTGTGGCCGAACACCTTCATGCACCAATCTCACGTGATCCGTTAAGTGATGTTTCCGCTTAAACTCCCTTTGGCAATATGGACACTTGTTCTCCGCCTTGCAATGCACACGTTTCGTGTGCACACGCAGCTGAGCTACTGATTTGTACTCCTTGTGGCAAGTTGAGCAGCAAAGCTGACTTGAAGATTTCGAGCTGCTCTCAATGAGTGGAATTCCGTCCTTTTCAACATTCTTCTCACTGGCAGAATCAACAGGAGTGTTTCTGTTCTGCACTTTCTAAGAAAATTTACTTTAATTTATTTGTAGAAAATATATAATTGAATTTAATAATTACTTGATTTCCATTTTGGTGCTTCTCTGTGTTAATCACAATTTTATTGCTCGCAACACATCTCGTTAAATCGCATGTTTTTGACAATATGGTAGATTCCAGATATTTTTGGGTTTCTTGTAATGTGTTTTGAAATTCTTGAAAAATTCGACATTTTTGAGAGCAAGGCTTGCAAATGCTATTTCCGTTCTTGACTTTTCTTTTGGCAATTCCTGTAAATATTAACCGCAACAAATTGTGTGCATCCTGTGCATTATCAATCGGTGAAACATTATGGTCGGACTTAAATGTACAGCATGTTGCACAAATCATTTGAAATTTGGCATTGTCTGTTAATTCTTTCTGCTCGACAGCCAATTCATTCAGTACAACATTTGTGCAGATGGACATCTCTGCAAATTTGCAGAACATGCTGACTTTTGTGTAACAGGAATGGCACAAGCAGGTTGGCATTGCCAAATTTGTAACAGTTCTTATCGTTTGTGGACCATCATCTGCCATAGCCTCCAGAATGCGTAAAAGTTGCCGTTCATCTTTTAAGTCGTATTTCAGGTCTTTTGTGCTATTGCATTTATCTAAATTCTGCAAACACACTCTGCAAAAATTTTCAATTGTAGCACGGGTTATTGGCAGCATCACTAAAGTTGCTTATTTATTCACAGACGTTCACATGTTGGCATTAAGGAATAGACTGAGTTTATTTGAACAATTTTCTCAATTTTGGTGAGAAGCACAACATGCTCACAGAGAGCCAGATGCTTAGCCGATAAGCAATTTATCTTCTTTTCCACAAATTATTTTATCGATGAACGCTAAAAACAGCTGTGTCATTAATGGTTCTTTTAAAATATGTGTAGCACCTGTTATATTTAAAATTTATCGAATTTTAAGAAATCTTCATGCTTTTGTTGTTCTTGGCAGTTAGAATGATTTTAATCTTGTTGAATGACGATGCTTCCACAAGGTATTCTATACCCGTTTTTGAATTTTTGTAAAACGATGAAAATAATCGGTACGGGTTGTTAATAACATTTTATAAAATGTTAGTTAACAGGCCAACAACAATATTCGTTTGAGGCACGAAGAAGAAGAAGCGAAGTCGTGGAATACATACATAAATTCTGCGGCTGCTGCGGCAAATCGTGATTTTTTTAATAGGTGTTTTTTTTTTAGCGCTAGACAAAAGGCGCATGGAAAACGGTGTGGAAAATGGTCTATTGCCCGATGGCGACCAACTAGGAACGCGTGAAAACCAAATGGGCAGCAGCACAGACGGCGAGGGTGAAGCCGAGGGCGATGCGACGCCTCTGCCGCCGCAAACAACAAATGACGATGTAAGCGACGGCGATGCGGATGGGGAACGCGATTTGTCTGTTTCGGACGCGGCTGACGCAGAAGCCGAAGCAGAAGCGGACGCAGAGACAGCGCCAGCCGAAAGTGTGGCACCATGTCGCATTTCCATTTTGGAGGACAGTCTGTGCGAAAAAGATGCAGACAGCGATGTGCCCGATGACGAGAATGATGATGAGGTGAGCGCCCCTATATAGTGCAAAAGTATGTCAAACCGAAAACTAATGCATCATATTTTGTTTGTATTTTTGGTAACAGGCAAAAGAGAATTACGAGGGATTTAATGGCACTGGGCGAACAGTTACGCTACAAACACTCATGGCTGCCAATGTCCTGCAGCCAGGCAAATCGTTAATGACTATAGATTATTTAGGGCAAAAATTTGTTGGCGACTTACTGCCAGATGGTAAAATTAAATCTCAAGAGACTGAAACCATATTTCTAACACCAAGTGCATGGGCCATGCACTGCAAGCGGATCATTAATCCTGAAAAGAAAAGTGGCTGCGGCTGGGCATCCGTCAAGTATAAGGGCAAAAAACTGGATGCCTATAAAAATACCTATTTGCGAAAGTGTGCTTTACAAAAAGAGTCGACACCCGAGGACGGTGATCCAGGTAATATATTATATAATTTAATGCTTAGTTTTACCTTATATGCGTATAAATAAGATGGTAGATTGCATCATAATAATTTATGATTTTATAATTCGGCACAAATATACTATTTTTAATTCATGTTAAAAAATTAGAAGATATTTGCGATTGATAACTAAAATTATGCGAAAAGTAATGCAATGAAACGAATGAGGTGTCAAATTGATACATATATGTGTAAATATGCATGTTCATAATATTTTTGTCTCTTTGTATAGATGCCGAACGAAAAACCGATTCGCCGGATCTGGTCGTGAAGCGTACAGTATTTCCGCACAACACAGTCGCCAATCGCAATATGATTCAGTAAGTTTTAATTGGGTGTGGGTTCAGTGACTTGAGAATCTGATTAATGTGTATTTTTTGCAGTGATGCTAATATGCTGATTGAGGCCGTGCCTTTCACATCTGTTGGCAAATTGCAACCGTTTCTATTGACCATCACGTCCTCGGCACTGTTACTGGCCGACTTTCATTGCCATTTGACCGTGCGTGAGGTGTGCGGCTATCTGGGTGGCACTTGGGACATGAACACGCACAGTGAGTCCGGCCTTAAGAATTTCACTTATCTATCTACTGCCTCTCTAAACTTTTGCGTGTTTACTTTGTAGCATTGACAATTACGAAAACATATCCATGTCGCAATACACGATTCGATCAACAACGTGCCGCGGATGTGGAGCGCGATATACAAAAGATGATGGTACAGGATCAAGTGCTGCTTGTCGGCTGGTATCACTCGCATCCCAAATTCCAGGCTGAGCCCACTCTTCGCGACTGCGATGCCCAACTTGACTATCAAATTCGCATGCGCGGCGCCAGTGATGTCACATATACACCATGTGTTTCACTGCTCATTTGTAAGTGTGATTATAGCTGCTGCTATTTGTTGCACAATAATTAAATGGTTATGCATTTATTGTAGCACCCTATTATGAGGAGAATCCCACTTTGGAATCGGTGGTTAAGTGTATATGGATAGTGCCACCAAATGAAAATAGACAGTCTATGGAATATGGACGACCGATGCTAATGCAATATTCGGTGCTGCCCGATAAAGAGATACCCGAAGAGGTGCGCACCGAAATTCAGTCCTGTGTCGATTACTACACTCAGTATCGGGGCGAGATAGTCAAGTTTCGCAACATTTACAGCAACGATGTCACCTACAACGAGAAATTGAAGAACACTCTATATCCGAAATTCCCATCGAAGCAGAGTGATAAGGCGTTGTGGAATTGGTTGTGCGCCGTCTTGGACTGTGAGCAGGAAGATGATTTTATACCACCGAAAACCATTAAGATCATTGACAATGACACAAATAATGAGGTTGTTGTTAAAACAGAAACGCACTCGCAGAACGACACGGTCAACGAAATCAAACTGGAGCAGCCCAAGGAGGAGCCAATGGGAGAGTGTATTCAATTAAATTCCGTTGATGATGTTGCCGCACGCAGCAAAGCGGATGAGGACTCCTCACTGCAAGCCGAACAGAAGGCAAGTGAGCTAAAAGTAATGTCGCTGCAAGAGCAGCTTTGCATGCCTTCGGGCCTCAACATGAATCCGGTGCGCATGCTATCACCGCTGGCCACACCAAATCCCACGAATCACACCGCGCCAGCAGCAACCTCGAATGTAGTGGCGCCACTCATGCCACTGAATGCAGTTGCTGCCAGTCAACTACTACCACCACAGGCAATGCCGACACTGAACAGTGGTGCACTACCAGGAGCAGTGGCTGCAGCAGCTGTCGCACAATCCGCCTCGCCGCGAGACAGCCCAACAAATCTACAATTACAATCGAATGCCGCCAGTCCCGCTAAGTTTGAGCTGCCCGTGCGTGCTTCGCCATCGCCGGCTAAATCGGATGCTTCTTCGCACACATCCCGCACCCGCAATTCGCCAGCGCCGAGTCCGGGTAAGTTCAGCGTCAGCGACATTGCGCGAAATAGCCCGAGCATAACGCCCAATAAATATGAGACGTTGGCCACACCGCTGGTGCCGCCGTCAGCTGCATGTTTGCCCACGGCCAATGATCTGATGGCGGCCAGCTTGGCTCAGCTGGCCGGACAATTGCCGCCCAATTTTCTGCAGGCCGACTTGTCGGCCCTATTCCAGCAGCAGCGCAAGGATTACGGCAGCTCATCTCTCAACCAACTGGCTGCTGCGGCAGCTAAAGTTGGTGGCTCCAAGCAGAGTAGCAATGCATCAGCTTTGGGCAATCTAAATGATCCTAATGTAGCCGCAGCAGTAGCTGCCTATTCAAATAGCTTCAACATGCCACTGCCAACGGTCAGCAACAACAACAGCAACATTGGCAATAGCAATAATAATAATAATAATAGCAACAACACTAATAACAATAGCGGCAGCAAATCAAAGATGGAACGCTCCAAATCATCGGCGTCATCATCGTCGTCATCCAACTCGAGCTCATCATCAAATTCGTACAAAACGAAGCTCATGAAGGAGCTGGACGAGCTAAAGAATGATCCATTGAAGATGAGCGAACTAATTCGTTCGCCGGAGTATGCCGCGCTGTTGCTGCAACAAGCGGAGGCTTTGGGAGCCACTACATTGGGCACTTTGGGCTTTGGTTCCGATTTAAGTTATCTAACCGGTACTCCATCAACTGTTGTCAATCCCACAAGCAGCAAATCATCGAAATCAACGTCATCGTCGTCGGCCGCATCATCGTCGCAAGCATCGGCAGCAGCAGCAGCAGCGGCAATCAGTGCCGACTATAACAATTTAATACAAGCATCCAAATTGCTGGGCTATGATTCCTACATGCAGCAGCAGAGCAAACAGAGCAATGACCTCAACGCGTTCCTACAGCAACAGATGGCTGCAGTTGCGGCTGCGTCGATACCACCGCCGCCTGTTGCCACCAGCAGCAGCAGCAGCAACTCCAAGAAACAGCATCAGCAACAGCATCAGCAGCAGCAGCAACAACAACAACAGCAGCATCAGCAGCAGCAACAGCAATCAGCTGCCGCCCAGGCGGACTACACAGCCTTGCTACAAACCTATACGAAGCTCTTCGATCCGAACAATCAATTTGCCGCTGCGATGGCTTCGACGGGCAGCAAGCATATGAGTGGTGCACACAATGAGCTGTCCGCATTGCTTGCCGCTGGCGCTGGTGGCATCTCCGCTGCTGCTATTGGTGGCGGCGGCGGTGGCGCTGTCAGTCTCAAGCAGAAGCAGAAGGACATGCAATCAGATATGCTGAATCAATTGTTGCAATTTGAGAAGCAAGATTCGGAGATAAAAGCGCTGCTTTATCGTCAAAATAAGGCAGCTGCCGATCTGGATGCATTGTTTGCAACGCCATCTGGCGCTGCCGCTGTGGCAGCGGCCACTGGGAATGCGAACAATAAATCGGGCAGCAGCAGCTCAGCCGGATCCGGTGCGGGCACAATTGCAACCGGCATGCCACCGGCTGCCTACTATAATGCGCTGGCGCAGGAGAAAATGCAAGATTATGCGTCATTCTTTCAGCAGCAGCATGGCAAATATGGCATTCCGGATCCACTGTCGAAGACTACGTTAGCGGCTAACAATATGTTTATGTCGCCATCGGCGCTGTTTAAAATCCAGCAGGAATCACTATCGGCCATGATGATGAAGCCGCCAAAGTCGACAACGCCATCGTCGGCACGTACCCGAGAATCGTCCGCTTCACCGGCACTCGAACGCCTCACGCCCACCAAGTCCATCAGTAGCAGCAGCAGCAGCAGCACCGGCGGAGGAAATTCGAATTCAGGCGGCAAGTATAACTTCAGTGCTGTTGATTTGGCCATATCAAGTGTGCCTTCGAACACACCATCGCCGGCACCATCGGAGGGCAGCAGTGGATCTTCGCACCGCAGGCCGTCACCGGACCTGAGTCGCTTGTACAGCGAATTGGCGCCGCCGGGCGCACTCCTCGGCAATGCACTGCCCAAAAAGCGTATGGAGTTTGCCTCCGTTGCCGATTTGGCTGCACCGCCACCGGCGAAGATACCGAAAAATAATATTGGCGATGATGTGCTAAATCTATCACATGATTAGGAAAGGCGATTCGCAGGGGGTTGCCTCAGCCTACCAAGCGTACTATGTCCCAGTGAATGCAGTATTTCCTCATCAGTATTTACTACTCTACCCGTGAATGCAGCATAGCATTCAACTAGTATACATGTATGTGTATGTCAAGCGGATCTCCCCAAAAGTCATAACATAGTTCCCAACTCGACAAACCGGTTATGTGTGAATGGGCAAATGCTGCAGGATAATGTATATGTACAATGAAATAGAATTGGATGACGGGATTCAGTATTTCCAGCGTTAAATTTCGTAATTGTTTTTAAGCGCATGCTAAAAAAAAATAAATTTATTTTTATGCCAATTAAATATATAATTTTATACTTACAACAACAATAACAGTAACAAGGACAAGAACAACAACCCATATTCACATCCATACTGCATCGCTGATCGTTGTAAACAAGAATTGTTATCTAACAAGCAAACAATATAACCAGAATGTAGATAAATACATATACATATATATATAAATATAAATATATATACATATGCATATACGCCTACAGCCCCAATCGTTGTTGTTGGGTGCAACTGGAATTTTTGTAAGTCTCTTAAGCGCTTGATGTCCTTAAACATATAATTTATACTATTTTAGGTTTAATTACTGCACAAAGGTACTTTAAGTATTTTAAAAACATAGTACATACACACAAACACACTCAAACACACACAGACACATACGTATACATTGTAATACACGTAATAATTTCGAATTGACTTTGCCGCAATAAAATATATATTATAAACTAGGTATTTAGTTTACAATATTAAATAGTAAATACAATGTTGAATGCTTTTTTTATCATGTGTGCTACACAACACCTGTTGTTGTCGTGCCCCCTTTGCTAACCGGTAACACAGAAATACCGGTTGGAATTTTCTTATTATCCATTCGAGCAAATCAAGAACTAGAAGAACTGCTATGCAAATCAGTGTGTTTTTAGAGATCATAACGAAAAAAAATAACATCAACAGCAATCGAGAGGTGGGGGGGGCAATGATAAAGATTAGATTAGATTTCTTAAAGTTAATTTCTAGGAGCAGGAGTATTCGCGCCGCTTAGCTCACTGTGGAGACTGGCTTATCGCGGTGCCTACTTTCTCCAACAACACATCTACAAAATATTGGAAAAACAAGATTTCGAAATTATTGGGAGTCCGACTGTATGATACCCTATTCCAATAATATCTAATTATAAGTCGGTAATCGTTAAGGTATTTTTAATAGCTGTCTAAAAGCGAAGTGTTTGGGTTTGTCAACCAGTAAAAACCTTAAAATGTAGTGGATAATTTTAGCATTTAAAGTGACTTATTATACTATCGCTGTTGTAGTATACCCCAATTGCCAATGATATAGAGTATGAAAATCGAGTGACTTAACGTATAAATAGCAGCGATCGAAGCTCGGGCGACTTTAGTCTTTTATTCAATTCCTCGTAAAAAGAATCAACACATGTCTCAATACAAGGTATAAAAATAACATCGTTAAATACTGGAAAGAAGTGAAAAAGTGAAAAAATAAGTGAATTATATTAAAGATTAGAATAAAATATAAAAAATGCTTACGATTGTACAATCAAATAAAAAAAAAATTATGACTTACAAATTACAGTATCTGTCGGGATTCGGTTCCCATTTTTCGTCAGAGGACGAACGCTGCCCCAGCTCGTTGCCCGTGGCACAGAATTCGCCTCAGCAGTGCCCTTACGGTCTGTACGCGGAACAGGTCTCCGGTTCAGCTTTTACTGCGCCACGTACTGAAAATGTACGCACCTGGCTATATAGGAAACTGCCCAGTGCCGTTCACATGCCATTTCAACCGTATAACTGTGCTAAATATTTGACGCAAAACTGGGATGAGCAGCCTCCAAATCCAAATCAAGTTGGTGACCGTTATACTTGATTATTATTTTTTAAATTTACAAATCTTATATTATTCAGATGCGCTGGAAACCATTTGATATGCCGCCAACAAGTGGCAAAGGAGTTACCTTTGTGGAAGGAATTCACACGGTTTGTGGTGCGGGCGACACAAGAGTGCGCCACGGATTAGCTGTCCACATATACCTATGCAACATCTCCATGGATGATTCGGCGCTGTACAATAGCGATGGCGATTTTCTCATAGGTGTGTTGTTATAGTTGTTAATCGTTGTTCCAACTTCTTACCATATTAAACACCGTTAACAGTGCCACAAGAGGGCATTTTGGATATAACAACTGAGTTGGGCCGAATGACGGTGGCACCGAATGAGATCTGTGTCATTCCGCAGGGCATACGATTTGCCGTGAAGGTTAAGACGCCAAGCAGGTTAGTATATATATTTATATTTGAATATTCAATTTTCTAAGACCATCCATTTCTTTTTTTATATGTTTTTGTTTGCCAGCCCTCATATATAACGCAGTCTTTATCTATTTATCCCCTTATACAACATTTCAGGGGCTACATTTTAGAGGTTTATGATGGACATTTTTGTTTGCCCGATCTGGGTCCGATTGGCGCCAATGGTCTGGCCAATCCCAGGGACTTTGAGACCCCAGTGGCTTGGTTTGACAATGCAGATGTAAAAGGTGAGCTTTGTACTAATTTACCAATTATTCAATTAATAAACTTATTTTTTGCTTAAAGAATTCAATGTAATTTCCAAATACCAGGGCAGTTTGTTTGTTGCAAAGCAAAAGCACAGCGTTTTCGATGTGGTTGCCTGGCACGGCAATTATGTGCCATACAAATACGATCTATCGAAATTTATGGTCATCAACTCGGTTAGTTTTGACCATTGTGATCCGAGTATTTTTACGGTGCTTACTTGTCCGAGCTTAAGGCCGGGCACGGCAATTGCTGATTTTGTCATATTCCCTCCGCGCTGGTCCGTGCAGGAGCACACTTTCCGTCCACCTTATTATCACAGTAAGTGTTCTCCTTATCTATTACTAGGCGGCACACAGAGAAAACCAGGAATAAACTAATCACTTTCCTGGAATATGTTGCAGGAAATTGCATGAGCGAATTCATGGGACTCATATTGGGTCGCTACGAGGCCAAGGAAGAAGGATTTGCTGCTGGCGGTGCCACTTTACACTCCATTATGACGCCCCATGGACCAGATGTGAAGTGCTTTGACGGTGCTTCGACAGCCGAGCTTAAACCGGAACGCATTGCAGAGGGAACTCAGGTTTGTTGTTGTTTGCCGATCAAACTTTGGAAGAACTAACAAAAAAATGTAAATTTTTATTTAAATTTGAAAGGCATTTATGTTCGAGTCATCGCTTAGCTTGGCTGTTACCAAGTGGGGCGTGGAGACGTGCCAGAAGTTGGATGCTCAGTACTATGAATGCTGGCAAGCACTCAAAAATAACTTTAAAATTGACAATTGATACATGTAAATGTACTATGCATTAAAGGTTACGGGTTAAAGTTTACATTTATTTATGTATTTCTTTTGTTACAATGGAACATTTATAGCTGACAACCTTCTAAAACAATTGCTCAGAATTTGATCTGTTTTTTTCTCCTTCTAAATTTTTAAAGTCTAAATGTGATACTGGGTGCAGATCGTGGACTTCTATTGCTTATCACCTGACTGCCGTTCAATCGACAGACGCACAACTGGTTGCAATTAATTTGCACGGTTTCGGTCACCTTTGTCACGGTGGAGTTGGTGACATTGTCGTTGGAGCGACGACTGTACAGGGATTTAGTGGCACAGTTACACGAACCTGTCCTCTGAAACTGAAGCAGCGGCAAGTCATCGGCTCTGGACTTTGAGCAGCAACCATTGGAGGCATCCACTGTACTTATGAGATCAGGTGCCCAATCGTTCATCATACGTGGTCGTATTTCCGGTTGCAAACGCTTGCTCAACCAATAGGTTCGCATATCACCCTTGCCCTAAATGTGGGAAATCACAAGTTTTCCTTAGTTGTAATACTCTCAGTTAGATAGAAATGTTATACCTTGATGCTGGTCAGACCACGTTCGACGCACATGTAACCACCGACATCCTGCAGCAACTGATAGGTCAATTCGGAGATGTGAATTTTCATTGCTTCACCGGTGCTCTCCATACGCGAGGCAGTATTCACAGTATCGCCAAATAGGCAATATCGCGGCATCTGTTAGAATTCAATTTTTTTTATATTAGAAAAGAATGAGAACGTTGCAGTCGGGCATAACCGACTGCAAAATACTCTGATACCAAAAAGTAATCTCATAGAAAACAAATATTTGCTATTTAGAGAGAGTTTACCTTTTGTCCAACGACACCAGCTGCACAGGGACCCGAGTGAATGCCTATGCGAAATTGCACTGTTTCCGTGGGCTTGTGGCGGATTTTCAGATTTCCAACAGTTTCCAGCAGATGCAAAGCTAGCGAGGCTATCTCCCCGGCATGTCGGCTGCCATTTTTTAGAGGCAGCCCAGATACAACCATATACGCGTCTCCAATCGTCTCCACCTAATTAAGTATTTCAAACGTATCATTTTGCATTAGGAATGAATGTCAGTAAAACAACCTTATAAACATCATAATTGGATATGATGGAATCGCAGCATGTATACAAATCGTTCAGCATTTCGACAACCTCAAATGGAGTGCTGGTAGAGCAGAGTTCGGTAAAGCCGACAATATCACTAAATAATATAGTAACACAATCAAAACATTCGGCCTTAACAGGATCACCAGTTTTTAGTAGTTCCGCTACCGTTCTAGATAAAATACATATAAGTCTTTTCTACTTGTAAAATTTTACATAGAGCTTCCTACTTTGGTAGCATTTGATAAAGCAGCACGTCCGTTTTCTTTTTTTCTTCGTATAGCAAATTGGTGCGTTCCTGGACTAAGCCCTCCAGATTATAGGCGTATTTTTCCATAATCGCCAACATGTTATCAAATATGTTGGGCTTTCTGGAAATGTATGCGTTGTGAATCATATATCATAATAATATTTTAAAAAAATATTGCAACGTACAATCCAGCCTGCAGTTCCTTTAAATGCATTCGCACCAGTCTTATATCCGGACGCACTTCGGCATCTTCATCCCAGCAGAGACGCAAACAGTTTCGTATATAATTTGGTATATCCAAGCAGGTCAGGGCTGGTCGAAATATGCCATGCTGTAGTAGATCCGGACTTATTACAAACTTTATTATCTCTAATTGGCAGGAATCAAAAATTTATTAAAGATATTATTATCAGCCAAGAATTGTGATAGCAGAGTAAGGTTTTTATTATTTATTAATACCCCCATTTGTGTAGGCTGTCTCGCCCCAGGGTCCCTTTCGGCCAATCATCTCGTATAGCAAAATGCCAAATGAATAAATATCACCCTTCTGGGACCCACGTGCTGGCCGATAAGGGTCGCGTAAAAGCTCTGGCGCCATTGAGAGAGCACGTTTCACTTCGAGTTCCGCTCTTTAAAAAGTCAAATGCTAATTCAAAATGTATTCAATTAGAATAATGAATAGAGTAGTAGTACTTGTTTGGCTCGTCCTGACCCGCTTTAAGTTCGTGCAGCCCAAAGTCAGCGATTTGGCATACCCATCTGGAATCGATGAGACAGTTACTGGATCGTAAGTTTCCATGTGATATTATCTCCGAGTCGTGCAAGTATATGAGGCCTTTCAATATATCCGAAACTAGGGAGGAGATGAACATATGATCCAAATGCAAATCCTCGTTTGCGAGCACATCCTCAAGACTGCCCCGAGCACAGTATGTTGTGAATATTATAACAGACCCATGATCAATCGATGCTCCAATAAAATTAATTATATTCTCATGTCGAACCTAAAAAATCATTTTTAAAATTTCATTCAATAAAATAGTCATACGAAATAAGCTGAAATTTGGGTTCACTTATTTCATAAATTGCTCACCTCCCGCATCAATTTTAGCTCCTTACGGATTGAACGAGTTATGTCCACATTCTTTTTATGAATCTTTTTCATGGCTACGATATTGCCACGAAAAAGCGCTGTAAATAATGTAAGGGATCATTAAGTTATTGCCAGGTATTATTATTACAGTGCCTGAGTAGACCTACCAATATTTGTAAATGATCTTTTGTTTGGCTCTCCCACAACAAGAATACTCTGACGGCATATTTGCACCTTATATAAAAAAAATGATATCACTATTAAGCATCGGAAAATATGAAATTGTTACGCACAATATTCTTATGGCTAGGATTGTTATATTCGCCCAAGTTGATAACAGTCACTTCCTTCATGTCCACCTTCCACAGCAGACCAGCCAATGTCTGCTCATAGCGATAGTGCCTTTAAGGATTTTCGGTCATTCTATATATATATATATATGTATATAATATTGATTGTGTTTACTTGAGCAATAGGGCAACAGCGATGACCAAAACGAAGGCGCAGAGTGGCGCAGTTACTAAATATCGCCAGTCCAGTTTTTTGCGAGGACACAACTCGCCATGGAAACCGCACGTGGGCTCCGCTAATGGGGGTCGTCCATTAAGCCATTGTATGGGTCTTCCATTTTTGATGTAACGAAATTCCTTGAGGCATACATAGAGTGATAAAACGCTACATGTGTAATTTAGGACTTAGTATTTCTTACTGGTATTACGGAGTCCTTGTTGTAGACAAAAAAACCAACCGGTTGCATGGACATCTTTGCCAGCGAATTTCCAGATCCTCCGTTAGCTTCGCTTTGTAAAGTAATAACAGTGTAGTTCCCCTCTGCATCGCCATTTGAGTCAATGAACACCTACGAATATAACAATATTATCCATATAGGGCAGTATACAAAATAGCACATAGTCTTAAAGGCGTATTTAAATTAAGTACAACTAATTTGACTAATCACAAATTATTTATAAATAATTAAAAGAGTGTTGACCTAATATAAATAAGTATATAAACCTAAACCTAAACCGTCATTTATTAGTACTGACATCGTAAAATTCAAATACTCGACTTTTCTTTAGTTTTATGCGAATTTTACTTACATCAAAGCCCTGTATTGAGTGATAGGACCTGTTGAAAATGTGGCTCATAACAAGACTCCCATCGTCAATATCGCCGCCGATGTGAAGAATTTCGGTTATTGCACGTGCATAGATCATTACACTATCGTACAAGTGTAATCCAAAAATTGGCACCTATATTGATAATGTTTTAGGTAAGCAGCGTGAATGACACTCAATTATTACATACGGATATATTCTCGAAAACTCGCTGATGGTAGGGCACCAGGAATGGGGCTTTACGTGCATACTCTTTAATTTTCGAGCATATATGACTGAAATGAAATGTATGTATGTATATTGAAAATAAACAAAACTGTATCTATTTTAAAAATATGAAGAAAAAGTGAGTAGAATATAGTTTGATATATTTTATATCCACTAGTTAGATTATTAATGGGTGAATAGTTATATAGAATAAAATGACAATGATTTATATCATGTGTTTGATCAAAATTACCGAATATGAGGGTTTTGTGGATATGTCATGCTTATTTTTATAACTGAACGAAATGAGATTTTATCCAGTGATTTGCTCTTTTCTTTTCTAATATAAGGATCTAAGTAATCTGCAATAAGATGTTGCATGCATTAAACCTCAACAATTTATCAGCTCCGTTAAGCAATTAACTTACTACGCTCCATAATGTTCACACGGCGATTCGAATTGTAGATCTCGTCATCGACGGAGACGACAATATAATTTCCGCTCTCAAGGAGCTTACGATTTTGCAAGCCACGAACAAAGTCCACCATGGCGATGTGCTCTCCAATAAATACGTATACTTATAGTATGAGTAATATACACAAGTTAGGCACATGCCAAGCGAATATAAAAAAAGTCAACAAAAAACTTACTTCGAGTTGTTGTATATGTTTCCTCAATAATTTTCTCAATTTGTGACAAGGTTTTCTTAATTGGTATATAGTCCGATATGTATTTTAAGTGCGTTATTGTAAAGTTTCTCGATTCAGCAAGTTCCTTGTTCGTTGTGAAATGAAAGTTATTAGTAATTTGTAAGCAAAATTGAATTCAAAGATTTATTACCTGAATAGCGTTTGCCACATCGGAACCCCAAATTGGTTTTGAACTTACAACAATAGAAAATTTCTTCCAGTCGTAGGCCTTTAACAGACTTATCACACTCTTAGAGACCTAATCAATAATTTCAAGAACTAATAATTATTCCATACAATATAAATATTTACCTTTGAGGCAGGGGCAAGGGTTCGTGCAAAGGTATGAAATGTACTCTTCTTGGATACAATCGAGTCTGAACATTTCTAGAATTCGTTTGAAATTTTCCTAAAAACTTGATAATCGTTTTACACATTCGATTTACTTACGAATGAGAGCATTGGTGTATTCCAGGCGGAAGCTAGCAACGCCTCAGTTGTGCAACTTTCGTCGGGCCCTATAAAAGCCTTCGCCTTCTTTTCCCTCATTTCAGTCATAAATCTATAATGGGTAAAAGGTGCGTCCATAAGACCAGCTGAGAATTTTGTGGTGGACGTCTTGATAATAATTAAATTATACCTCAATGGCCTCACTCGATATGCGCCAGTTTGGTGACCGATGTCGAATGGCGTGAAAGTAAGTGTTTTGCCTGGTAGCAAGTTAGCGTTTTTATTGACATCCTCGACGGCGAGCGGAAGACCACCAAGAGTTATCTGATAATGTAAATAAATACAATAAATAGTGAATATAAAATTATATTATATGCGAAAACTTTAATATTCTAAGTACTTCTTTTGATTTCGCACCATAGAAAATGAATTCTAGGCAGCATTTATCTTGCATGAATTTGAATCATTTCGAAGCCAATTGATTGATTGAGCGCTTGAGCATAGCTACGAAGTTCATGATTTTCCCTATCTTGAGTTATCTGCAGAGCATATTTTAATTTTCTGTAATACTCAATAGCTAAAAAGCAACCAGCCATAAAGAATGTAAGCTGTGCAAGAAAAATTGTTAAGCCGCAAAACAAAAATAAATACGATTCGAATTCGGGATGGGTCAGCAATTTCCACAAGTGTGACGACTGCTCATGAAGTTCCTGAGACATTTTAAGACCCCAAGGAAGAATCATTAAGAAGTGTAATCGTCGCCAAACTTTCAGACTTGCCCCGCATAGCCGACATAGAAAATCACTTATGGGTCCTGCTGAACGCAACTGTATAATGCCATATCCGTAATAGAAAGAACTTAAAGCAAATCCTGTGTATAATAGACTATATGCCAGCCTAAAAGGAATGCCATAATTATCACGCTCATTTATTGGCTGTATTATGCCCAAAATTTGGGTGGCTTCGAGTATAACACAAATCAAGCGAATACGATTTGCAAATGGATAGCACATTATATACCAAAGGTTGCTTATCAGTTTTTTTTTATTGTTAGATACATATACTAATTTTGTACTTCGATTCTGAAGGCTTAATAAGATACTACTTTAATTGGATTATTTAATATCCAAGAGCGTAGACACTTCGTGTTTGGCTGGTGAATCTATGATTGATTGCTGTTTGCGATTTAATTTCTCAACAGTGGAAGCGAATTCGACTTCCACAAGCAGCAACTGATTAGGAAATCAATTTATTGTATCGATCTGTGAAACGTATTTAAATAAATTTGTATACAAGGATTTTATTTAAATTGCTGTTGGTATTCATAAACATCTTTTTTTTTATTTATTTTTTATTTATTTTTCTTCTACCTGTGGTTTTAACTTTCCCGCTGCGTTGTCATTTATTATTTTTATTTAGCAAAACTGACGAGCCTTTGAGACTTAAGGCCAGCCATTTTTTCTGTGCGCTGTGTTTAATGTCGGCTGAATGAGGCTTAACATAACTCTGCATTTTAGTTACACTGCATTTGTATGCCCGGAGCTTCTTTTGATGGGGCTGAAGTTGAGATTGGACCTCTTTTGCCATCGTTGCCATGTCAATTTACTCTTAACGAGTTAATGGTGGGTCACCCAAAGCTATACTGCATATCTCCTTTTAATTTGGCCGAACAAATATTGTCCGTTGTACAAACATGCTGTGGATACTTTTATGAACGAAAATAAGTAGGTGCTTTTCGTTTAAAAAGTAAATGAAAATATCCTGCTAAAAATATACGAAAAATGTCTTGGATTTATTAGTGTCATATTTATTTATTTGCGGAAAATGCGTTCTCTTCCTGCACAACCCATAAGCCAAGTGCACAGCCAAGCGCACCAAAAATATAGACGGAACGGAAATTGCAATAAACCAAATACCAATTAATGTATAAGTAAAATACGCACAATATGGTAAGAATATAGACCGTACTGCTCATAACTAACATTATTTATTGTCACTTATTTGTTTCTTTGAATGCGCAAATACTAGGCGAAGTCAATTTGGCAGCAAGTCTGCAATTTTAATATTACATCGTTTTGATTGCAGTATACCTTCGGGTATAAATTAGAGTACAATGAACAGCCGATGCAATTTAAAGGCGAGCCATAAATTATTCAGCTGCTGATTATGGATGTCCGGTATTTCGAGCAGAAAATCAACACAAAGTTAAAATTTTAATTGAAGAGTGCATCAGCTAAAAATAACGCATCCTCGCAGATAGAATTCCAGCTCCTCGCTGGATATACATATATATACACTATATTTTAAATGTATTTATATTTTAAATATGACAAATCAATTGGGAGTTATATTATTTTGTGCTCCGATGTGGAAATCTTTTTACTGAATTGTCAGGAACCTTTTATGCGTTAGACACATTACAAGAAAATTATAAAAATTATAACTCTGTAAGATTATAATAAAAATAAAACATGTAGCATTGAAATATTCATGTATCTACTTTATATATGTAAACATACCCTTGTTTGTAACTTTATTAAAATAAACTAATTGTTCTAGTTTTCTACATTCTATTTAACTTTGACTATTACTTTCTATTAATATCCCTATGTAATGTAATCCAATAATTCCCGATACATTAACTTGAAATTATTTCTTATTCTTATTTATTCGCTTCAAAATTTCTTTTAAAATATCAATATTAAAATATTTAAGCTTATAAATAAATAGATAAATGTCTTAATTTTCAATTGAATTAAATTTTAAGATCAACGTCTGGAACTTACACGCATCTGAGAATACTCAGCAAGGAATCCAATATTTATGGTGTCCTTTGTGGCAGCTATTTGTATGTATTTTCGCTGACAGGACAGCAGTGCTATTGCCACAAGCAGGATACGAAGATTGCAAAAAATGCTGCTGAGTGCCATGTTAACCGGATACTTTAAAGCGGGAAAAATTCAGATTTTATGGCAATAAAGTTTTGTGTTCGAGACACTGACACCGACTTCGACACCGACAACAACTCTAAGCGAGTCGGGGCTTACAAGTGAAGAACGGCACATTTCCAGGAAAATGTGCCAACGCGATATGCGTGCAATGGCATAGTCCGTAATCGTAATTCACTTGTTGCTCCGTTGCGCTGTAGTTGTTCGTCCGCGGTTCCGATTCAGACTGCTGCTCTGCGAATGGCTACTGGATCCTTTTTATGCTGTCAGCTTCGGGTGGTGACACTTCGTTACGGTCCTGGCTATGGCTGTGGGTGGTCTGCCCGCCAAAATGAAATTGCGTATGACTGGCAAGAGGTGCTGCTGCTATGGCTAAATTTACGAACCGTGATTGTTAACTGTTTGTCCCAAACCCCCATGAAATTTGGTCTGAGTTAAGCTGTAAAAAAATTCGTGGCTCTGCAAAGCTTTTAATTAAGACTTACTTAATGGTTAAGTACTCATTTCAATTAAATCAAATTCTATTTGAATTTTCCCATCAACTAGTATTTCAAATCTTTATATAGAAATTACGGTGCATCGGGGATGTGGGAACCCATCTAATGCGCTTATGTTTGGACAATAATACATTCGTTGCTAAGCCATTTGCTCTAGTTCAAGGTCTGGTTGCGGGGATTAGCCATACGAATGTATTTAACACTTTTTTTTTGAATACTGACCACATTGCACTTGAACTCCAACGGTAATTTACAATGCAAATTGGTTTTATGTGTGGTGAATTGTGAGAGTAATTGTGTGATTCAAGTGATGCTTATATGGGCAGAAATAAATAAGATTTTAAGTATGCAACATGTACTTTGTACTTTTATAATCACAATTTGCTCCATAACTAACATAATTTTGAATATATTTTTAAACACACAAACGTTGGTCGGGGGTTAGACGAGGTGTTCCAGTACCATGCTCATTAAATTTAAATCAGCGTTTTTGGTCGATTGAAATGACATTCGGTGGAATTTGATTTCATTCAATTATAGCTTTTATGTCAAATTTCAAATAAATAAGCAGCACGATTTTCCTCATTTCACATTGAACTTTTGGGATATATGTATTCCTACATGAATATGTTGTCTGGATGGGTAACTGATATTATGTTATTTATTAACCATCAACAATTAATATGTGGACTGACGCATTGCAAAATAAAATATTATTATAAAATCGACTCTGTTGGTGTATATGTATCACAGGTGGTGAACAAGTGCTTTCTGCTTGATAGCATTAACGTTACTTTATACGTATACTTTACGGCAATGAATTGCTAGTCAAAATCAACCTTTGCCTCTGCGGTGCACCCACTGGATGACGGATGAGCCTCAACGTACTGTTTGCATTTGAATATGAGATCTGTGCGATACAAAAAAGCATACGACTTAAGATTCAAAATAGCTAAGCTATAGAACTGACTTTTAGATGTCGATATTAAAGAAGTGCGCACAGTTATACATTCACCCAGCGGTTACGCATTCTAAAGTCGTAATGGGGTCATACTCAATTAGCTACAAATTAAGGGTGTGAATTCAACTGATACGTTTTTAACCTTTTTACCCTGGTCTTCATTTGTATTGCTAATTTGCTTCAAATTCCAGTGTTATTCCATAGAGCTCCATGTTGTTATGGAGTTTCCTACGATGCTCTGGGAGGCTGGTTCGGCGGGACCACCAGAGCGCCAATTATAATGAATGCCAATTTACAAGCGAAAAATCAATTGCCTCCTGATGTGCTAAAAAAAGGGTTTTTTTTCTTCTCGTTCCGTTTCAGTTAAACACATGAAGCTCCACAAATCGTGCCCAAATCGTGGGAGGTGGGTGCGCATGGGGTTGGGAATGGTGTGCACTTGTTGTGACTAGACAGCGATATGCAAATTTTGAAAAAAGCAAGTGTTCGAGTTGTAGGATCCTTGACGAACCAGCTGGCTCAATGGCAACAAAGTGCGCTAACTCTTCTCATTTTCTCCATAAAGCAATGCCAGATGCTGGAAGTCTAATTATGCATGGCAATTGCTAAAATTCTACCCCATCTTTTGTTCTCGCCGGCTGACGTGCATTCGCTTATTGCTGCTGTGATTTCAGGAAACATTTGCTTACCTAAGGACATCGACATTGTTTGCCTCAGCGATGTTGTCCTCCGGCTGCCCCAAATCATAAACTTTAAACTGCGCCACCTTCTTTTCCTTTTTTTCGTATTCCAACGCACATCGTCATTGCGTATGTTATTGAATTGTGGTAACCGGATTGTTAAAAAGCATGAAAGTGCACATGTGTCTTTTAAATTATGTTTCTCTCTAGACATATTTGCACTTACACACTCACACCTTCATTATTATGAGTGTACCAATAATTTTCAGCTTCAGCTAATTAAACAGAACAAAACATATTTGAGTAAAATTTGATTAAAATAAACGAATCACTTTAATATAGTCGCTATCAAATGGTTTGATTGCATTATTGCGCAGTCAACATAATAATTTGAATAGATTCTATTTAATATTCTGCATTGTAAGTGTGCACGTGTTTTCAAGTTACAAATAAAATGCATAATTATGTATGATGACTTGTCGAGTGCAGCGCAAACTGAAATGCTTTAAATATTTATTAAGGCAATAATAAATTGGCTTTGAAAGCGGAGGCAGAAGAGCAAACACATTGGCAAAATTAACAAAGGTAATAATTCAAGAGTCAACTGGCAAAAAACTTCATAACTTTCATATACTCGTATTACTAATTATTTTGTCAGAGTATGTGCATAGTGTGCTGAGCGAGTCTTGGTCGACGCTGGCTGTTTGTGTTTTGTTATTTCGACAAAGTAGCTTGTGCAATAATTATTTTGCCTTTGGCATGGAAACTGAAATTTAAATGACTTCAGCTGCACTGCATGTTTATGATTTGCTATTTTGACAGCATGGCGTAAATACGATAATTATTTTGCAATTGACGTGGAAAACTAAAACATGGCACCTGAGCATTATGTTTTCCCCCTAGAGCTTTGCCATAATTATTAATTCATGAATACTAGTTCAAAATAAAATAAAACAAAAATATAATTTTGGCTAGAATTAAATTTGCAATTTAATTTGTTTGTTAAACAATAAACACATTGAAATAAATATGTGCAAATTTGTATAGTTTCGAAAATACATAGAGATAAACATAGCTGAACACAACTGAAAACTATTTATTTACTTTGATTTCCATTTGCTGTTGCCGTTTGCAAGCTAAGATAGTATTTAGTTGATTAGATTAATATATTTTTAGTTTATGTCCTGTTAGTAAATATAAGTAATTTTGTCGACTTTTGAAAATAGATTCTGGAAACACATTAACTCCGAATTTCTTTTAAAATGGTTTAAAAATTTACTCTTACCTTCCAAATAGCTTTTCAGGTACTATTTGTATATACAGTGAGAGACAGCTCAAATAGACCAGCTCAATAGACCAAAAAAAGTAATTGCCTGCCATATGTGTTTCGGATTCAGCTCAGTATTGTATTGTAGCCACACAATTCCGTCCGTCTGAGCCAAAAATTATGAATTTGGACTCATCTGCAAATATGACTGTGTTCCAGAACTCCAAATTCTTGTCCAAGTGGGTTTTGGACACCGTCATCCTAGTCACTTTATTTGATGCGCTTATGAAGGACTTTTTCCGTGGTACTCGGGCATTGAAGTCATGTTTGCACCATGCGCACAGTTTCCACACAGCACTTTTTCCCCATTTCATCCTGCACCTCCTCTTCGGTGAAAATCGAGTTTGGTGCCATTCTGCTCTTGCCCTCAATCCAATTTGCGTCGTCGAATGGTTTACATGGTTGAGTTGCTCAGATTGACCCTTTCAGCTATTTGGCGATGTGAATATCCGTTTTTGTGGTGTTCCAGGACGAGTTTCCGTTGTTCAATGGTAGTCCGTTTGTCCATAGTCCTTGTTGGCTTATTGCATCCGGGATGCAGGATATAACTAAACTGACTACGGAGGATTGATCTATTTATTCCGAAAATAACTTTAGGTAAAAAATCCGGGTTCTATAGCTCCCAGGTGTCCTTAATGTACCTGGTCCAAATAAGCTGTCACCTAAAAATAGGGTACTTTTTTACATAATCCTACCTAGCAGGTGGGGAAACCACAGTTTATTAGGGTCATCCATTCATATTGGTGGCTAATACATGTACCTAGCATCGGTCTTTGGAATTTTTGAAAAGTAATGAATAATTAGCGTATGGCAGGCAATTACTTTTTTTCTTTGACACTGGTCTATTTGAGCTGTCTCTCACTGTATATACAATGTATATATTTTAATATGATGGAAGAGATCAATCAGACATATAGAAAGCATAATAATCAGTAAGAACTAGTAAAATGTTCTAGATAGTTAAATCAAACAATGTTTCTTGCAATTATTTAGGAATGTTGTGTTTATTTACTCATAGAAATATGTGTATGGACTTTAAATGTACCCTCAATAATCATGAGTGATTTTATACGACTATTTTATACATCAAATTAACAAACAGTTTTCTTTTTGGATATACATATCGTGGAATGAAACTCATTATATACGCGAGACTACACATTTTTGACTTAAAGCTACAAATTAAAAGTAAAATATGCGCCGAATGTGCACATAGCTATATAGCATATAGATATATTTGGTAAGTTGGGACGTTCATTGCCGTTGCTTTAGCTCTCAAGGAATGTCAGATGTGAATGAAGTTAAACTGAGTTCAACTGCTCAGAATCGCCGAGCATGTGGTCAACTTTTTATTTTGGACCTGTGTGCCCACAAGCCCGGCAAGACGGCAGTTAATCATTGTAAGATTATATAGATTGATATACAAATTATGATGTTCCTCTATTCCAAATGTAAATTAGTGATTCAAATTGTTGACATTCCTTGTAGGCTAAATATTATTAAATAAATTCATTTACTAAATGTGCTAGCTGGGTGCTGAGATTTCATTTGTGATGGAATGCTGTGCATATTAATATCATTATTAATTAATAGAGCGCCATTTAGAGAGTATCCATACAAACAATATGGATTATAGAGAGCATGAGTATTGTTTATGTGTATGTG
Organism: Drosophila cognata; assembly: GCA_035041535.1. Taxonomy (NCBI): domain Eukaryota; kingdom Metazoa; phylum Arthropoda; class Insecta; order Diptera; family Drosophilidae; genus Drosophila; species Drosophila cognata. The sequence goes on from JAWNLC010000616.1 coordinate 981,672, forward strand.
CGTCTGTTGCCAGTGTATTTTGAAGTAACTATTTGAATAGTCGCTTCAATATACTTTGAATCGTCGCCAAGGACTGATCTTCTATGAGGAAACTGCGATGATTTCCTTCCACTGTGTGCACTTCCACGGGCTTCGTGCAAACCTGGAAGAAAACGCAAATTGTGAGTATTGATAAGGATTTTGTTTTGTTTTTTACTTTTTACTGATAACTCACCTCCTTGAGCCGATAGTCCTCATCCATTTTGGCCGAGTTGTCTGTGGGTTTAACGAGCGCCACCTTTGACTTGAGTTTCAGCTTGGGCTTGAAGCTGTCCGCCAACTCCAGCTTCTTGTAAAACAATCTTGCTGCCGTTTTAATCTGCATAAGGGATGCATGACGGATTAATAAAATATAGTCAAAGGAAAAAAGAAAAGTTGTGCTTACAGTTTCCACAGGTTGGTCAATTTCAACACTCATTATTTCAGCAAACTTTTCGAGTTTCTCCTCCCAGGTGGGTATCACCAGTAGCAAACGCACCAGCTGGAAACGAAAACAAGGATTAGAATCATTAGATATGGGTGGTCAGGTTTAAATGAATATTATCGATTACACTTACCGATTTGTAATCAATGTTGGCCAAGACAATACCAAAGTAGGCGAGGCCATAGCTCTTATTGCTGTTGTCATCATCGACTGTGTATCGCTGCTTGAAGCTGCTCGTATACCAGTTGACATAGGTGGGCGCACCATCCAACATCACAACATTGGTAATTTCGTTGGTCTCCTCCAGAATGCCGGCCATTACGTAGGTGAGCAAACAGCCAAAGGAGTAACCGGCCAGCTTATAGGGTCCCTTAGGTTGCACTGTGCGCAGCTGCTTAATGTTAAACCTTGCAACCGCCTCCACAGAGTCCAAAGGCACTGTGTTGGTGAATTGCAATCCGTAGGCAGGCATCTCGAGCCTTTTGGCCAGCGGCTGCAATGCGTTCGCAGATCCCTCGATTGGTGCAATGAAGAAAATTGGACTCTGTTTGCTATTTGAGGGAGCCAGCGTCTCCAGGCGCACAATTTCCTCGGTGGGCATCAACTCTGTTGTGAAAACCACCTGAGTGCCATCGCCCAGTGGACTAGCTGTGCGTGATGGAGGCTTGGCATTTGCTGGTGACTCAGCAGCCGAAACATCAGTGGCTGTAGGTGTTGCTGATTTCACATCGGCGCCACCATCCATTTGTTTCAGCGCACCAAATGTGAGTTGACGAACCTCCTGCGTGGACAGCACAATGTCAAAGTTACGCTCCAGGGTTTGCTTAATTTCGGCGCCCATCAACGAATCCATACCCAGATCTGATAAGGAGGCGACATCCTGAACATTTTTAATGTCACGCAGACCCAAGATATTCGATATGGTGGCAATTAGACTGACACCGGCAGACTGATCCGACTTGCGTTTCTCGGCCACGACCATGGAGGCCACGACGGGATGCGGCTGTTGCAGGAATAGGTCGATGGTCTGCAGGCAGGAGGGCATACGCTGGGGCAGGGTGCCACCAATGACGGTGTCATTGTCACCGAGATTCTCCAGGACGAGGCCAGTGTCGCCAATGGCACCCCATTGTATCGCTGTGCCTGGGAAGCCGCTTACCTGTCGCTGCTCGCAGATACGCTCCATGGCGGAGTTGGCCAAGCCATAATTGGATTGTCCAATGTTGCCACGTCCACATGAGACGCTCGAGAAGCAGATGAAGTAGTCCAACTCAGTGCAGATGGTTCGCGAATATTGATCCAAGAATTTGGTCGCTGTCACCTTGGGATCAGCTACGGTCTTAAAGTCCTTGGCCGACTGATCCTCAATCAGGGCATCCCGCAGCACGGCAGCCAGATTAAAGATACCACCAACCAGGGCCAACTTGTTGCTGCTCTCCAGCAATTTCTTAGCTCCCGCGGCTGTGGTCACATCATTGGTGTCAATTACCACTTTTACGCCACGCTCCTGCCAGCGACGGATCATGAGTCCTTGATAGCCGGTCTTCACGCCCGAGCGTGAGGTTAGGACAATGTAGCGTGCTCCACGCGTCACCAGCCAGTTAGTTAGCTCCAGGCCGAAGCCGCCGAGACCACCAACCAGGATATAGCTCTTCTCCGGATGCATATAGGTACGTGGTATGGCGTTAATTAAACGCGACTTGGGCATCAGCGTCTTCTTGCCATCCTCCTCATCGCGCACCTTAATAACGACCTTGCCGATGTGCTTGCCCGACGCCATGAAACGGAATGCCTGCTCCACCTGCTTGTCATTAAACACTGACGTGGGAAGAGGCACAACTGCACCGCTCTTGATACCCTCAGCGACGAGGGAGACCACTTGATTCTGCATCTCCTCCTCGCCTTCCATAACACTGTCCAGCAGAATGCCGTGGAAGGAGGTGTTCTTCAAGAAGACGGACATACCCAGCGGACTGTTGTTGCTCAAATCGAATTTGCCAATCTCTAAGAATCGTCCGTTCAAACCCAAGCAGCGGACGGATGCTTGCAGTTTCTCTTCAGACAGTGAGTTCAACACCAGATCAACACCGTGACCCTTTGTCTCGCGCATGACCAGCTGCTCAAAGGATGTGTCACGTGAATTGCCAATGTTGCGTGCTTGCAACTTGGGGAAACGTTTCAGAAGGAACTCCCGTTTCTCCTTGCTGCCGACCGTTGTGAAGACTGTCAGACCATGATGGAGAGCCACAGAAATGGCAGCTTGGCCCACACCACCTGAACCAGCATGGATGAGGATGCGTTCACCCTTCTTCATCTGTCCACGCACAAGGAGGGCATAATAGACGGTCGCATAGACACAGGGCACCGTTGAGGCCTCTTCCATGGTCCACTTATCCGGAATTTGCCACATCATTCGCCTGCTGGCCTGGCAGGTAGTTGCCAGCGACTTGGCCGGCACCATGGCCATTACACGGCGGCCGGCTGTGTCGCGACCGGCAAACTCCAGACCCAAAACGCAATCCTGCTCAGCCAGATCGCCGGGCAAAGCATCCGCTGCCAATTTGCCCGAGGACAGCATCACATCACGGAAATTAACGGGTGCATAGTAAACTGTACAGATCTCAATGTCCTTCTTGGTGGTCGTATCGACCTTGGCGCCCTCAATCCATTTCAGCGAAGCCAAGTCACCCTTGACCAATGCATTCACATAGGCGTGCTCCACTTGAAGGGTGGCCTGCTGCTTCTCCAGCTTCAGATGACGGAAGGTGCCCCATTTGCCATTCTTGAGCACATTCGAGATCAGATCCTTTTCCAGCTGTTTCTGGTACAATGGCGCCGTCACAGAGAACTTCCCGGATACTGTATCCTGCACGAATACCAAGCGTGCCAGCTTGCCACCATTTTCATTCTTAATGCAGGTCATCAGGCCAATGGCACCAAACAGTTCCTCATTCTGGCAAACGACATAAACATATTGCTCCTCGGTAGCAGCTGTCGCCAGGGCAGCCTTAAGATCATCTACCCAGTTAAAGTTTTGCTCCGTGACCTGTACGACAACAAATTTTCGTTGCTTCAGGTCAACGACTCGTCGGGCCAGGACGAGGACACGGGTACCGCCCAGCGTCTGCTCGTGCACAGCAATGAAACCGAACTTCTCTAGGAGGGCACGTCCCGTCTTCGTGTACGTGGCTAGACCTTCCTCCAAAATGAGGAAACCGGTCTCGCGAATGCTGGCAATGCTATTCTTTAAAGTCGTTGTATCCGGACGGGACAGTATATCAATGCCAAAGATAAAGTGACAGTTCTGCTCGACGGGCTCCTTAAGCACATCCTTGGCAATGATGCGTACACCCGACTCCCCCAAGGTGTTGGCAATAAGCTCCTCGTTATTGTTGGATGTGGCAACAGCCACATCGCCAGTAAGCACCGGTTCACCCTCAATGATCTCCAGCAAATTATTAGCCATCAGTACATCAGGATTGCGTCCGTTGGCTAACTCGACACCCTTCAATTTGACGGCGCCACTCGAGTTCTCGATGATCAGTTGAATGGCCACGTCCAGAGCATGCAAGCGAGCCTTTTCCGTATTCTCGTTCAATTCTGCAACGTTCTCATTGGCCACAAAACAGTAGCGTTCCAAGGTGGGTGGACTCTGGGTGTTGGGACGACGCTGAGCCAGTGAAGCCTTCAGGCCACGCAGCTCCACGCCGCCACTCTTGATAACATTAATATCATTATACCAGTAGACTGGCACACCAACATTCGACTGTGATTCCTTGCTCAATCCGTTGATCAGCTCTAAATGCTTGAGCGGATTAATAACTGCCTTCTCTATGCGGGTGGGCAAATAGAGCTCACGCAAGTTCTTGCTAAGAATGCTAAACTGCAGCATGGTATCCATGAAGCTGATCCAGTTCTCCACCCACTGCAAATTGCCGACAGAGGCACAGGTGTCCGAGTTGACAATGCCTCGGAAAATTCCACCATAATCGTAGCCACGGAGACGCAACTCCTTGTACACATCGTTGGTGACCAGCTGCTTGGCTGCGGTGTTGGGTGTCTGGGGATCCAGAGGCAGTTCCTCCATATCAATGCTGTCCGGTATGCTAATCCGGCCAGAGACGGCCAAGCTACCACTTTCGCAGATCTCAAAGTTGCCAGTGCCATCGAAGAAATTGATGCCAAACTTGACAACGGCGCTCTTATTCAAAATCGTAGCCCTATGGAACACCAGATTCTCCATGACAACTGGCGTCTTGTGGAATTCGCCGCCACGCATCTTAGCGAATGTCATCCAGGCGAGAGTCATGTAACCGGTTGCTGGGAACAGGATGCGTCCATCGATGGTATGTCCGGCGAGGAAGGCATCCTCCTCCTTGGACAGATCAATCTCAATAATGGTCTCACCCGAACTAGTCTCCTTGCCAAACTTGGCAACCAGCCATTTTTGTGTGTGATCCCAGCCGATCTTTGAGTTCAACATGGGAGTACCGCGTCCCACCGGATAGCTAATGGGTCGCACCAAGTTCAGTACCTGTGGCTGAGCACCCGCTGCATAAAGCTTGCCCACATTGCTGAGCAAGAATTCCACATTGTTCTCGTGGGCGCGCTTGACCAGACTCAAGTTGGTGGCATCCGGGCCAAGAGCTCGCTTCAGAATCGCCTGGAGTAGGCCATGTGGTGCAATCTCAATGGAGATGGCATTTTTGGGCACATGCTGCAGTGCCTCATGGAAGAGCACGGGCGACAGCAGATTGTTCACATGATAAGCGGCCGATGATTGGATGGCAACCGGAGTCTTCCATGCGGATTCTGGAATGCTGGTGCTGACCCAGCGTGCAGTGCGATTCTTCGCATTGGGTATAATCTTCTCCAGGCTCTTGCGCAACTTGGGACCAGCATCAGCGATATATTTGCTGTGGAATGCGTAGCCACTGCTATTTACAGCCTTCGCAAAGATCTGCTGGGTATTGAGTTTGGCAACAAAGGCCTCGATAGATTCTTCCGGTCCGGAAATTGTGCAATTGTCCTCGCTGTTGTGGCAGACGGGGAAACAATCGCTGGGCACCAGCTTGTGCGCCTCTTCCCAGTTGAGACCGATGGCAGCCATCTTGCCCTTGGGCAGCTGTGTGTCTAAAATGCTCTTCCCACGCCAGTAGGCGGCCAGAACGGTCTGTTCCGGAGTGAAGCAACCATCGGCATAGGCACAGCCGAGTTCACCCACCGAATGACCAACAATGCCATCAGGATGAATGTTGAGAGACGTGAGCAGATCCGTCAGCGCCACCTGCATGGCAGCAATTGAGATGAACGAGTTGAGAATGTTCTCAAAACTCTTGTCCGTGGAGCGGGTAAGCACCTCAATTAGATCGACACCCTCGGGCTTCAAAACATCAGCGCAACGCTGAATTGACTTGGCAAACACATCGATTTGCATCAAGTCCTTGGCCATGCTTGCCCATTGGCTGCCCATGCCAGAATAAATATACCAAACTGGACGCTTCTCGTCACTAGACTCAACCACTTCACGCTGCAGCGATCCCATGTTGCTGACCACAGTGTAGCCACGGAAATAGTGCAAGGGAATGAGCTTCGAATGAATATCGTTGATTAACTGCAGATATTCATCGTCATCGTTGTGATCCGCGGCGGATTCCAGCATCTCCTGTACGGCCTCGAATGTACGGCCGGATGCAATCACTACCTTGGGTGCCCCATTCTTTGGTGTTATGGTCTTTGGCTTGGGATTCGATTTGAGAATGACGTGAGCATTAGCGCCACCAAAGCCAAAAGAGTTAAGACCAATGATGCCACCATTCCATGGGAGATTCTTGTCGACAACCTTAAGACGACCATCGACCAGACCATAAAGATCCGGATTGGGTTTGTTGTAGTGCAGATTGGCGGGTATAATGCCCGACTCCATTGCAATCAGAATCTTTGCAACGGAACAAACACCAGATGCCGGCTCTGAGTGGCCCATATTGGATTTAACCGAACCAATCAGCAGCGGGGTGGTACGATTCTTGCAGAAGAAATCCGTAATGGAGTTAACCTCCTGGGGATCACCCACTTTGGTGCCAGTGCCGTGCGCCTCCACATATACAACATCGTTGGGATTGAGTCCGATCTCCTCGTAGGTCTCGCGTATCAAACGATTCTGCATGCTGCCAATGGGATATGTGATGCCCTGCTCCTTGTACCCATCCGTATTCGTGCGCACATTCAGAATAGAGGCGTACACACGCTTGGCTACCGCGGTGCGCTGCAGCAGTAGCACAACACAGCCATCGGATCGGACATAGCCATTGCCCGACTCATCGAACGCCTTGCAGCTGCCATCGACGCTCAACATGTTTAGTCGTTTGAACTGCAGCGACATGGTGGGTTTCAGAATGAGGCCAGCGCCAGCAACGACTGCATTATCGATCTTGCCCTCGCGCATATCGGAGAAGGCCTGCTCCAATGCGTACAGAGAGCTCGAGCAGGCGGTGTCAATGCTGTAGCTCGGTCCCTTGAAATCGAATGTAAACGAGATTCGATTGGCGAACATGGCGCGTGCACAGCCCGTCAATCCGTAGCCATTGACACGATCCGGATCACAGCACCAGTGCTGCTCCGTTTCCGATGTTGAAACACCAATGTAGACACCAGTGCGAGATCCACGTAAATCTGTGGGATTTAGACCAGCATCAATGATTGCCTCATGCGTCAATTCGAGCATCATTCGCAACAAGGGATCCATGCACTCGGCCTGCTTCTGATGGACACTAAAGAATTGCTGATCGAAATTCTCCAGATCGGCATGCTTGATTTTGCCCATCCTGTCCGGCAATCCATAGAGACCTGCAGCAATGGTAAAGTGGCTCTTATAAATATATCAACTATCTTATTAACTGTTAAAGCTTACCGCGCTCCCAGCGTATCGGTTCATCGGTGACCATGTCGACGCCGTTGAACAGATTCTGCTTGAACTCTTCGATGTTGGAGCTCTCGGGCAGACGGCCGGAAAATCCAGTGATGGCAATCTCCTCATTTAGTGCCTGCTGACGCGGTGCATAGTGTCCACCACCCAGGTCCAATTGGGGGGCAGTACGCGACGCTGGCTCAGCAGTGATCACTTCCTCGGCGAAACGGGCTGGCATCTTCTGGCTGTCGTTGCTTTTATTGTTGTTCGTGTGGTTGCCTGTTAGGGTATGATGATGACTCGTTGCAGGATTGCAAGCGGAAGTGCTAGGTGTTAGCTGCGCAGTGGATGGCTCCTCGAAGGAGTCAGGTTGTTGCGAATTTTGTTGCTTCTTATTGCGACGGCGGCGCCGACGAAGGGCACGGGCACTTTTACCGTTACCGTTTTGTACAGCGGAAGGGCTCGGATTGTGATTATTTTGATTATTGAGCGCAACAGTTTGATGATCCACGACTCTTAACAAACTTTTAGCGTCTATAAAAAAAAGAATTGAAAATAGTTTTAGTTTTTATATTGCTAATAAATTAATATAAATAATAATATAATATAATACTTTAAAACAGTCTCTTCCCTAACTCGGATCTCATACAACATTCATAAATCGAAAATTGTCTTCTAAAACTTCAATTTTTTTATAATTCGAAAAAAATATGTACGTTTATTATAATTCGAATTTTGAACTGAACATTTTATTTGTGTGAACACTTTTGAATATCTATAAAAGTATTATTTCCTTCGACTTTCTGAGTTCGGTTAATATATTTGACAAAATTTTTTCATACAATAAATAAATTTTCGACCAATTTGAAGTACACAATTTATTACAAAATTATAATTGTCCATGTAAAGGTATAATAACAATCATCAAGTTAGTTTTCCTCTATAAGCAAAATTTTTGTAATTTTCAATTTAAAGAAATCCGAACCATCATAATTAAAGTTCTTTCATTTTTAAGAGTTTTGTATACTTCCATTGTTTTTTATTAAGAGAAAAAAAAACGAAGTCACTGCATATTTAAATGGGTCGCAAATTACAATCATTTAAGCTATTTATATAAAAAGAGGGACTAACGGCATAAGCTTTGATTCGTAGAGAAAGTGCGAAAATAAATCAAAAAATCAGCTACTAGAAATTGATGTATTGATCGAAGCTCTATTTATTTCTTGGCCAGCAGTGTTTTGTTTACAAAACACTCTGAAAATATGTTAATTACTATGGGAAAATATATTTATTCATATTTTCTTAATTTGAAGTGCCAAACTTCAGTCGTAAGCTGTAGTAATTAATAATTAGTGATATTTGTGATGTGTTCATGATAATTGGCACGTATATGTCAATTTCTGTGTTTTTACATATATTTTGAATGCAGGGCTTTACACATATATATTTTATACAATATGATTAAGAGAATTCAAATATTCACATAGCTAGAGTTTATAAATTTATCAACTGAAAAGTATTTCAAATGTGTAATAAGCTCATTTACAGTAAAACTGTACATATACAGTCGCTGTTAATACTACTGTTACTTACGCAAAGCTATTCATCAATGTTGGTTTCTCTCTCTGGCAGCAGCCCGCCCGGTCGAATGAACATTTTTTAGACGAAAGTAACTGAAAATCAGGTGATTTCTGGAGAAGCTGCGCGTGCAACGACATTTGCTCTCTGCTGTGTTTGTGGCGTGATTATTGTGTGGCTAACAGTGCGCGGCAACATTATGTATAAGCCCACAACGTATACAATAATGTGAAGAAATTTATGTATATACAACCCACAAGCATATCAGAGTGTGTATTCAGCTTAACAGTGCAACACAAAAAATGTTATAATGACAACATGAGTCGCAGCTGACACGCTCACCAACACAAAGCAAACACAGTAATAGCGTTTCGCACGCTCTTTTCTTATTCGCCGACAAAACTCGTACGATGTGCAGAATGGGAATGGCACAATAAAAGAAAACGTCAGTTAAGCTAAACCAGTGGTTTGTCATGTTTGTTTGCCTTCGATAGGAAGCATGGACAAAAAGAACAGTTCCACAGCATGCATACATATGTATATACATGTATATATCATTATACACATACGTACATAAGAATGGAGGGAGAATAACAGAAGAGACGCTATGCTTTCGCCATCAGCCGGCAAAAAATATATTCACTCTGGTCATACCCATACACTTACACACATGCATATGCATACACTAACATTAGCGCAACGCGTGTTCATCAGCAATTTGTGGAGAGTGAGATAAGGTGGCGTGATTTCCAAGTTCATTTAAGTAGCATTTGTATACACATTTTTGTTAGTTGAGCGCCGTCATCTGTATTATTGCTGCTGCTGCTGTTTGTTCGTTCGAGTTGTTGTTTGCATAGACGCGATATTCGCATATCCTTTTACATTAATTACATACTTCTACCTATCTAGGCATATTGATTTTCAAAATTGCGTCACTCAATAAATAAACAATGCAATGTAAACAAAACGGTTCAGCGCAATGCTAGTCACTGTTAAGTATCCCAAACCAGCAGTTCTTAATGTTATTTATTTATGCACTTGCTTCTATTTTCACACTTATCGATTATGGGGAAACCTACCTAAATACATACAATGAATATACTGTTAATGTGCAGAATAGGCAGCTATCCATCATATTATCCACCCACACCCACATCCAATTTCCACTTGAGCCAAGCGAGGGGCGCGCCTCAAGTTCATTACCAATGTGATAAGCGAAATTAGAATGGGATGATTAACTCGAATACGCTAAGTACGTTGATAGCGGTTCTTTATTTACAACATTTTTAGTGCATTTAAATTAACATGAATCTATCTACTGATTCACTTATATATATTGGTCTGTATGTAGATTAGGAAAATTTCCAATCAATTCTGTCACTCCCATTATTACTTTCTCTTATTACAGAAATCATAGAAAAATCATCAAGCAAGTTGTCCAATTAGTATGCGAAACCCTATCAAAGCCATCAAAAGAATGAAGCCAATCGCAATCTTGCTAAAAGTCTACCACAACATTTTCGGGAATTTTGACTTTATTTGTATAATAAAAAAAAGATGTATACTCATTTCAATATAACAAACAAAAATTGTTAGGCAATTTATATATTACACGTATATGCATATTTAAAAAAAAAATTACACAAAGGTCGGAAAGAGCAAACGTTACATGACAGGTGTGTGTTTCTAGCTGTTATATATGTATAATATATTATAATATTCCACATTTAAATTCTTAATTTATTATTATTTTTTTAATAAAAATTTAAAACCAATTTTATATCAAAATTTAATTCTGCACAAAACCGTCGTTAGGGGTTTTTTTTTGTTATCCTCCCTCCTTCTTTTTGACTCACATACACATGAGAATTACAGCTATGTGTATACACCCGTATATATATGTATGTTTGCTTGTGCTGTGTGCGTGCGTGCAGAATACATACCTAAAAATCAGGCGATTCCTCGACAGCTGTTTTGTTGAGACAAGCAGCAACCACTTTTGGTAATGCGATTGGTGTTGGTAGGCGGCAAGGGTTTTTTTTTTGGGCAGTCGGTCCTTACTGCTGGCTAAAAAAAACCGTTAGCTTCTCAATTAGCTGTGCATATATTTATTATACACAATTGACAATTGTTCCCGTCTATTTTGTATCACTGTTAAGCACTTCTCGTTGAACAGCAACGTGTTTTACTTATTTGTTCTTCTTTAAAGCAATTTTTCTTTTACACTTTGCTGCGAAACAGTTTTAATGACGGATCCGTTTATGGTTTGGAAATACCGTAAACTTCTGCGCGACCTACGACGAAATGCGAACAACGAATAGTCGCCGCATCAGGTGAGCGGTGGCTTTTATACGTCTACAGCGATTGGTGTTAGTCGCTGCAAAAGCTTCTCTTCAGTGCGCAGCAGAGAGCAATGTGAAACGAGATAAGCACAGAAAGCTCTTGCTCTCTGTTAACCTTTCAATGCAGTGCGGCTCGCCTGTTAAGCTAATGAGCTGTTGTTGTGCCGGCTGCCCTAAATAACAGTTTCATTCTCTTTATCATATTTTTGGAACTTTGAAATTAACGCCGATAATAGAACGGAAAGCGATAAATGCAGTTATTGAATATCGGCAGACATCAGAATTGCGCCACATTTTCTTAATAACACTACGCATTTGCACTGTGCATACATATTTAAAAATGTATGTGCATGCATTTTGCTTCCGTAGAGTAAAGCTGATTAAATAGATAGATGAGTTTAGAGTGTTTTTGTTATTTATGTTATTTGTGGGACATGAACATATCTGAAACTGAATCCTCAGCGGAACACGTGTTAAGAAATTAAAGAAATTAATTTAATATGTACAACAAATTAAACTTGTTAAACGCTTAAATGTACAATTAAAAGTGACTATATTAGTTATGTACGCAATCTACGTGTAAAGCTATGTCAACAACACGCGAAGCGATTAAGCAGACTCTTTTTGTAAAACCCGCTCGATGATCTGTAACGTTTGGGCTTCCTTGAGGAATGTTCGATGGGTGCCTGCCACAACGTGCATATCGATCTGGGCGCTGCAAATCTGCAGAGATCGTCAGGTTAACATTTTTACGTTATTCGTATATGTAAATGATTTACCTCCTTGAGACCGTAGTCATCCTGCAACATTATTGCATTGTGCTCCGCGGATTTTATAAGCACGACATCGCTGTTTAGCTGCTTCGCTCCCTTGTAGCTCTCCGAGAGCAATAGTTTCTGTTTGAACATACAGGCGGCTTTCTTGATCTGTAAATATTTATTGATTGTGAATAGAATGACGACTAAAAGTGATAGTTGTATGTACGAAAAACGTCACTTTTTTTTTGCGAAACCGAGAAACCATTTAATATAACGAAAGAAGGAGGAGGCAATTTCAGTTTAATTTATGTAATATATAATATTATTTTAAATATATATTTTTTTGCTAATAAAGATTCAGATAGCTACTACTACTTTAAGAGTGCATATTTAACTCACCACTTCCTTGGTTTGTTGAGTGTGCGATGCCAAAGTATCCGCTAGCTTGTCCAGCTTCAAGGTCCACGTCTTGACGCCCTCCAGCAATTGCAGAAGCTGCATACGTTAAGTATTAGGAGTGAGTTGTGTTCAGCAAGAGAGAATAAGGTTGCTTAGACCCACCTGGTTGTAGTCCACATCTGCGAGCAGTGCACCAAAGTAGGCTAGTGTCATTGATTGCTGGCGGTTCAAGTCGTCAGTCTGCTTTTTGGCCTCCTGCACGTAGCCACTGGCCATTGTGGGTGCACCGTCCAGCATAATGACTTTGACGCCAAATCGACGCTGTTCCAGCGCCACGCCAATAGCATGGGCCAGGAGGCAACCGTAGGAGTAACCCACAATGTTGTAGGGGCCACGTGGCTGCAGCTTTTGTATCTGTTGCAGATAGTAGGCGGCGCAGGCTTCAATTGAGTCGAGGGGCACTTCCTCTGTGCACTGCAGCCCGTAGGCCGGGCATGTGAGGGAGGCGGCAAGGGCTTCGATGGCTATTGTGAAGCCTTCGATCGGAGCAAGGAAGAACACTGCTGGCTCATTGCAAGCCTTCGTTGCCATGGAATGCAGACGCACAAGTACGTCCAGGGGTAATACTTCCTTGGCGAATACCTTGCGAGTTTCATCCGTTTGGGCTATGGTCGTCCGACCGGTCTTATTGGTATTGGACGCCGCCTTTGGAGTAACTGCATCTGAGCTTACGGCCTTACCTTGATCTTCTTGGCTATCGATTTGCTTTAGCGCAATAAAGGTTAGCTGTCGAATGTCTTGTGCTGACAGCACCAGATCGTAGTTTCGCTCTAGTGTTTGCTTGATCTCCGTGCTCATTAGGGAGTCCATGCCCAAGTCAAATAGAGTCGTCTTATCCTGTACGCTATTTACATCGCGCAATCCCATTATGTTCGCTATGGCGGAGATGAGACTCTGGCGATTTGAATTCTCCGCTTTGCGCTTCTCGGCCAGCACCATGGATGCGAGGACAGGATGCGGCTGTTGCATGAACGTATCCAATGTCTGCAGGCAGCTGCTCATCCGCTGGGGCAGAGTTCCACCAATCACAGTGTTATTGTTGCCCATGTGCTCGATAATAAGCCCAGTATCACCAATAGCACCCCATTGTATAGCTATGCCGGGATAACCTTCTGCTTGGCGCTGCTCGCAGATGCGCTCCATGCTTGAGTTGGCTAGAGCGTAGTTTGTTTGGCCGGGATTACCGCGACCCGAGGCCAAACTGGAGAAGCATATAAAGTGTTCCAGAGCTGGGCACATGCTGCGCGAACATTGATCCAGATGCATGGTGGCTTGTATCTTAGGCGCTGTGACTAACTCAAAGTTTTTCACAGTTTGTTCCTCAAAGACAGCATCTCGGAGTACGGCGGCCAGATTAAAGATACCCCCAACCAGTGCCAATTTGCGGCTGTTCTCCAGCATATTCCTACAGCCGACAGCGGAGGTGACATCGTTGATGTCGATCACGACTTGAACACCACGCTCGTGCCACCGTCGGATCATCAGGGCTTGATAGCCGGTCTTTAACCCAGAATGTGTGTTTAAAACAATATGACGTGCCCCACGACTCACCAGCCAGTTGGTCAGCTCTAGGCCGAAGCCACCCAAACCGCCGACGACAATGTAACTCTTCTCTGGATGCATGTAAGTACGGGGAATGGCGTTGATCAAACGCTGTTTGGGTACGGCCGATTGTTCCTCCTCGTTGCGCACCTTGATGACAACCTTTCCAATGTGTTTGCCCGATGCCATAAACCGGAAGGCCTTCTCAATTTCCTGGTCGGCGTAGACAGTGGTGGGCAGTGGAATCACAGCACCTGTGTTTATTCCTTCCGATACCAGCGAGACGATACGCTTCTGCATCTCCTCCTCGCCCTCCATAACACTGTCCAGCAGAATGCCGTGGAAGGAGGTGTTCTTCAAGAAGACGGACATACCCAGCGGACTGTTGTTGCTCAAATCGAATTTGCCAATCTCTAAGAATCGTCCGTTCAAACCCAAGCAGCGGACGGATGCTTGCAGTTTCTCTTCAGACAGTGAGTTCAACACCAGATCAACACCGTGACCCTTTGTCTCGCGCATGACCAGCTGCTCAAAGGATGTGTCACGTGAATTGCCAATGTTGCGTGCCTGCAACTTGGGGAAACGTTTCAGAAGGAACTCCCGTTTCTCCTTGCTGCCGACCGTTGTGAAGACTGTCAGACCATGATGGAGAGCCACAGAAATGGCAGCTTGGCCCACACCACCTGAACCAGCATGGATGAGGATGTGTTCACCCTCCTTCATCTGTCCACGCACAAGGAGGGCATAATAGACGGTCGCATAGACACAGGGCACCGTTGAGGCCTCTTCCATGGACCACTTATCGGGTATATCCCAAAGTAGATTCTTGTTGGCCAGGCAGTTGGTTGCCAATGACTTGGCTGACACCATTGCCATGATGCGACGACCTTGGGAGTCGCGGCCGGCAAACTCCAGACCCAAAACGCAATCCTGGTGAGCCAAGTCGCCGGGCAATGCATCCACGCCAAGTTTGCCAGATGCCAACATCACATCTCTAAAGTTCAGGGGTGCATAGTACACAGTACAGGGTTCAAATTTGTTTTGATTGACATTTGTGTTGTGCGGGCTTTCGATCCATTTCAGCGAGGAGAGATCACCCTTGATCAGTGTATTCACATAGGCTTGCTCCACAGTTAGCAGTGGCTGGTGGCCATCTAGTGGCAAGTGTCTGTAGCTGCCCCAATTCCCATTTCGGTAGACATTGATGGACATATCTTTGGTCAAGTGATTGGCATAGAAGGCATCTGTCAGGGAGAATGCAGGTAATCCCTGATCCTGCACCAAATAAAGTCGAACCCGATTGCCGAACTGCTCTCGCTTTAGACAGTTTATAAAACCTAGTGCTCCAGTGCTCGTTTCTCCTTGTGCCACCAAATAGACGTTCTTCTGATCTGCTTGTGATTTGACTAGCGCTGTTTTAAGATCAACGATCCATTTGAAATGTTCGTTGGTCAGGCGCACCACCAGCGAAGTGGAAAAGTCTTTATCGATTGACTTTCTAGCAAGGATCAAAATGCGATCACCATCATAGACTTGCTCCAGAACTGGCAATAGTTGTAGACGTTGTAACTGTGCCCGTCCTGTGCTCTTATAAGCACTAGCACTCTCGTCCAACAGCAGAAAACCACTCTCCGCTTTGATCGACTCTGTGGCATTCTGAAGTTGAAGGTCGATTAATGTTGGTTCATCCGAGAGCAGATTAAATGCATGTAGAAAGTCACATTGCCGTTCCACAGCTGCCTTGGCTAGATCACCGACAATCACCCGAACTCCCGTGTCTCGCAGCAATGTTGCAATCTCCGACTCATTGATGGTACTGCTTGTTGCAACGCTTATATCAGCTACCAGAATTGGCTCACGTTCGATAAGTTCGAGTAGCTTGATGGCATTGAGGGTCTCTGTTGTGTTGCGTGTGCCAGCGATTTCAACTCCTTTGATTTTAGATGCGCCACCACTATTCTCTGTGATTAGTTGCATGGCCACAGTTAGAGCCACACTCTTCGCTCGCTCCTGATCTCCGCGTGGAACGGTGTGTTGAATGTAGGGAGTGAAGCTGTAGCGCTCCAAAATCGGTGCACTCTGTCCGCCCGAACGACGTTGCGTCTGAGTTGTCTTCATCTTATGTATCTCGACTCCGCCGCATTTAACAACCGATATGTCGGTATGCCAGTAGACAGGAAGCTTTTGCTGAAGCTGTTTGGCCAGTTCCAGATGCTTAAGGGGATCGATGACGACACGTTGAATTGCCGTCGGTACGTATAGCTCGCGAATGTTGTTACTGAGTATGCGGAACTGCAACATGGTGTCCATGAAGCTAATCCAATTATCCATCCACTGAAGTCTTCCCATTACTGCTGCAATGTCGGCATCTAGAATGCCCTGAAAGACTCCGCTATAATCATAGCCACGCAAACGTAGCTCCTTATAGACATCCTTGTTGTTGAGCTTGGTGACGCCAGCACTACCGGGCAGTCCGGCGAGATCCACCTGCTCCTGTTGTACGTTTGAGATTAGACGAATCTTGCCTGATGCTACCAGACTGCTCCCTTCGCAAATCTCAAAGGTGTTGTTGCCCTGGCAGTAGTTAACCGATAATTTGACTGCTGAGGTCGCATCCATTCCGAGGATGGTAGCGCGATGGAAGGCGACATCCTCAAAGACGACGGGAGTACGCTGATAGTCGCTGCCCTGTTGTTGTGCCAGCATCATCCAAGCCAGTGTCAAGTAGCCCGTTGCCGGGAAGAGGATTCTTCCATCGATTGTATGGCCAGCCAAGAAAGCGTTCTCCTCCTTAGTCAGATCGAGATCAATACTTAGCTGGTTTGCCTGTCGTCCGCCCTTGAATTTCGGATAGTTCCATTTCTGGGTGTGATCCCATTTGATAAGTGAGTTCAACATGGGCGTGCCCCTAGAGACGGGATAACTGACTGCTGCCGATGGAGACATTCGCGACAGCTGCGGCTGACCACCAGCTGCATACAGCTGACCAATCTGACTCAAGAGAAACTCGGCATTGTTTGCGTGACCCCGTTGCATAAGGCTCACATAGCTGACTTTCGGAGCTAGTGAACGTAGAATAGCCCGGAAGAGTCCGTGGGGAGCAATCTCCACAATCAGTGCATTATTTGGAATATGGCGTATAGCATCATTGAAGAGCACGGGTGATATCAGATTGTTGATGAAATATGCAGCTGAGGCCATTCTACACGAAGGAGTCTGCCAATCTCGCTCTGGAACGCTGGTGCTCAGCCAGCGTTGAGTTCGCTGTTTTGGCTCGGTGATCAAACGCTCTAGATTCTTGCGCAGCATTGGAGCAGCATTCGCGACATATCTGCTGTGGAAGGCATAACCGCCCGAGGAGACCGCTCTAACGAAAACTCCCGCTGCGTCAAGTTTCGCAATCGTTGCATCCATGGAAGCCACTGGCCCGGAAACTGTGCAGTTATCGTCGCTGTTATGGCAAACGGCATAACAATCTGGTGGCAGATGTTGTCCAATCTCATCCCAGCTCAGTCCCACTGCTGCCATTTTACCCTGAGGCAGTCCAGGCGTTTCAAGGACGCTTCTGCCACGCCAATAAGCCGCCATTACCGTCTGCTCGGCTGTTAGGCAGCCATCCATGTAGGCGGCTGCCAGTTCACCTGCCGAGTGCCCAATGATGCCATCTGGCTCAATGTTCAGTGTTCGGAGTAAGTCCGTCAATGCCACCTGGACGGCAGATACTGATATAAAGGAGTTCAGAATGTTGTCAAATGAACTCTCCGTTGACCTTGTGAGCACATCAATCAGATCAAAATCCACTCGAGCCAGTACCTATAGAGTGGGTGAAAATGGTAGGATACACACGATATACAAGTTCTTCCTTCTCATTTTTAAAAATCAACAAATTTATCGAAAACATTCGATTACACAATTAACAAACGATTTAATCGATTAATTAGGTTTCGTAGATTGTTATCACTGTACTTACCTCGGCACAATGTTGTATTGACTTGTTAAAGACCTCCAGCTGCATCAGATCCTTGGCCATGCTGGGCCACTGACTACCCATGCCAGCGAATACAAACCAAATTGGTCGTTGTTCCTCTTCATAGGGCAGTATCTCCAGTTTGTTAGCACCTGTGGATCCCAGGACGGCGAAACCGCGATACGGATGCAATGGAATCGGCTGCGAATGAATGTCATTGATAAGTGCCAAGAATTCATGGTCGCTGCGATGCTTTGTGGCTGCCTCCAAAAGCTGCTGCACGGCGTTCTCTGTGCGACCCGAGCAAGTAACTAGTTTTAATGAGGGATCCTTTGTTGTTTTTTTCGGTAGTTTCTTTTTCTTTTCGTTTGATTTGAGGATAACGTGAGCATTGGCCCCACCAAAGCCAAAGGAGTTCAGACCCACGATACCACCCTGCCAGGGTAGATTACGATCCACGACCTTGAGTCGACCCTCAATTAGAGCTGGGACGGCGGGATTTGGTGTGCGATAGTGCAAATTTTTAGGTAAAATTCCCTCTTCCATGGCGATAATCATCTTCGCTAGCGCACTCACTCCAGATGCAGGTTCCGCGTGGCCCATATTCGATTTGACAGATCCAATTAGCAGAGGATTGGGTCTAGCTGGATGGCAAAAGAAGTTGCCCAACATATTGGCTTCCTGGTCGTCACCAACCGGAGTACCACTGCCATGGGCCTCGACATAGACGACCTCATCGGGACTGAGACCGATCTCATTATACGTCTCCCGCAGCAGCTGATGCTGCATGCGACCATCGGGAAAAGTGACACCTTGCTCCTTGAACCCATCCGTATTCGTTCGCACATTGAGTATCGAGGCATAGATGCGCTTCGCCTGCTCACTCCTCTGCAGAAACACTACGGCACAGGTGTCCGCACGTGCGTAGCCATTAGCCGCCGCATCAAAGGTCTTGCAGGAACCGTCGTGACTAACAATACCCAGGCGCAGGAACTGCAATGCAAAGATCGGCTTCAGTATGAGATTGACGCCAGCAACGATGGCATAGTCGCTGCGACCCGATCGCAAATCTGTGTAGGCGTGCGATAGGGCTACGAGGGAGCTGGAGCAGGCGGTATCCACGATGAAACTGGGACCCTTAAAGTCGAAGGTGTAGGAGATGCGATTGGCAAACATGGCTCGGGCGCAGCCAGTCAGGCAATAACCATTGATGCTACTCGGCTCCATGTTCGGTATCTCGTGTTCCGTCTCCACGAAGGAGAGACCTATGTAGACGCCGGTACGGCTACCGCGCAGCTCGGTTGGATTGATGCCCGCATCAACAATCGCCTCGTGTGTCAGCTCCAACAGTATTCGCATACAGGGATCCATTAGCTCCGCCTGCTTCTGGTGAACGCCAAAAAATGTATCATCAAATTTCTCCAGATCCTCGTCACGCATTTTGGCCATGCGCTCTGGTAAACCATATATGCCTACCAACGAGAATCCAACAATTCATCGATTTCTTAAGCTAAGCAGCTATTGCAGCTTACCTGCCTCCCAACGTCTGGAATCATCTGTAACCATATCAATACCGTTGAGTAAGTTATGCTTGAACTCTTCTATGTTGCTGCTTTCCGGCAGTTTTCCAGATAGTCCTGATATGACTATTTCACCCCCTGCACTGGCAGCAGCATCACTGTTTTGAGACTTTGGTCGCTCCGTTTTCTTCTTACTGCCCATTTTGTTTCTTTTTTGTTGCCAGCTGTGGTTCAGGGTCGGATTAGTGTCGGATTTAATCTATGTATTGAATAGTTGAACCACATATTATGAATATTGTGCCATCTTAATTTCAATAAAACTTAAATATGGTGGACCATTAAGAAAATAAGTGTATAAAAAGGACATCGAATCGTAATGAGGGAAATATAAGATATAATGGTTCCTGTCTTATAAGCGATAGTCGACAACGTATGAACTCGAATTGAATATCATGAAAACCTTAGCTATGAGGAATTTTAAAGGAAGAGTTCATTCCGTTTTTAGTGTGGCACATACGTATATGTATTTAAAAAATATACATAAATGTTTTAATCACAAGTACAAAAATTCCAGTCCATTTGCTAACCAGCAAAAGCTTATCTCCAGAAATGAATCTAAAACCACATTTTTGAAATTTGTTCTATTCAATTTCCTATTATTATTATTTATTCAGCAAAATAAGTGATAGCTATGGCAAATAGAGACACCCGTTGCCAAGTGAATGAATCCATTCACGAGATAACGTATTACCTGCTGATGCCAATTGATTGCACTTCTAGGAAGAGGTATGCGAACATTTAAAAAATTATTTTTTACACTGCTGCATTTGCCTAAATATCTATATAGCTTTTCTTTATCGCCGATCAAAATCAAACATCAGATTATGTGTTTATTAAAAAAATGTGTATAAAGTGTACGGATTATTTATTTTTATTAAAAGAAACGAACGTAAATTAAAATAATTGAAGGACTGAAATGTAATAATTTGAATTTAAGAACTTAACTTTAATTATAGTAAATTTTTAAATAATATCAGGACTTATGTAAGCTTCAGTATCAAAATAGGTACTAAATACATTACTTTAACTCAGCATATACCCGATCTTTACATGTTTTAAGAACAAAACTGTTTTGAAATGTCAACAATAAGGAATTACCAAAAAAATCTTGTAAGAAGAATTTTGATTTCAGTTCTAAGTTTTATAAGCTTGTAAAAAGGTCTCTATTTTTTTTTTTTTTTGTACTGCACTTTGTCGTAAAATATTCAGACAATGTTGTCCACGAAATTGCAAACACGCCACTATCTAATAAATTAATCATCAAAGGGTTTTGACCTCTTTATATATTTGCACTTGGCACACATACACACGCACAGTGGACACAGTAATTAAAAATGTGAAATTTTTGTGATTGCCACTCACATAATATTCCTCTGTGAGTATGATTGAGTATATTCCACTCAATATGTATCCTTAAAAGTCCTTAATTGCAATAGGATATTATCTAATTGGCACTTTATTATTTTTTTGTATTCCTGTTTTTATCCACGATTATTGTTATCGCTCCGACTAGATCCGAAGACACACTGAACGCGTCGCGCACTCTTCGAATTCATTTTATGCATTCGGTTGAACGGGGTGGGGAGGGGAATGGGTGATATAAAAGACCCAAAGACTTCTAAAGTTGCATAAATAATTGCCCATATCATATCCATACTAAATGCTAAGCAAAAGATTTCATAATGACTGCGCCACTCAATCGTGATCCACTGAATAATTCATTATATCCATATGCTAAGCAATTCAAACAGCAACTGCGACACACACCAGGAACAGAGTAGGACAGAACAGGTGTCTGGCTCTGGTGCATGGTGCGCAGTGTAAGCTGTGTATTAAGATGTGGACGCACTGTCTGTGCCCGTGCCCATGCCCGTGCTTGTGACCTGTTAATTAGTCCAAGTCCGACGCCACAATACCCACAATACAATACAGACACCCTTCAAACAATCACAATTTTTATTAGCTAAAAGTGCGAGTTTTTTTTTGCATATTGGCAACGTTTCCCCCGAGCTACCCGGGTCTTTGGACGTTGAACTGTACGACGAGGCTTTAGTGAAAATTTCTTCTTTTGCTTGCACACTGGTGATCGATGTTGTTTCTGGAGTATAGTCAAGAGATAATACATGCTTGTGACAAGACAAAAAAATTCATCTTACACATTTGGCCAACTGCTGAATGTTCTTTTGATGTTTCTTGGCTTTTCGTTTTGCTGCCAGCGTCTGCTTTTTGTTGTACTTGCCGCGAAAGTTAAGTGGCAAGCGGAGCCGCTTATCACTCAGTGTGAGCAGGCCGAGATTAACGCCAAGATTCACTGCAAGTTCGACGCCACGGCGGAGGCCGCCCAAGGGATTAAGAACATCTTCGGGTATCACACTACGCATCTTTTCGCACATAACATCTATTGAGGTACCTGCGGTATTGTTCATTTAGTCCTGGCCAGATGCAAACAAATATGTATATATATATATACTTACACCAATCAGTCTGACGACTTAGTATATCTAACACATAGGGCAACAAGGATGAGTTAGGAGTTTCCATGTTCAATTTAAATCAATTTTAAATATTCTTTTCCAAAATTAAATCTCTTTTTATTTCTATGTTGTTTAAATTTATTGTATATTTGAAAATGTAAGTTAGTTCAAGTTTGAACATGTGTGTCTGACACTTTGACCGACTGCTGAGTTAAACAAATTTATATTATTTTTTGCTTAGCTTTAAGCAACTGCCACATAATAATAAGATTAAAAGTTCGTATCTTTATGTTTGTATTTCAAGTCTTCTATAAGCTTTTAGTTGTTACCAAAAAGTTTGTATTTTACATTCTAAATAATATTCGTTTCAGGCATAGTATGTAAAGTGGTACTAAATTTAGCCACCTAAGTCTATTAGTAAAAGTTTGAAAATATTTAATGGTCAACGTTCTTAATATATAATGATGAAAGCCAAATAAAATCTAAAATTCAATTAATAATAGTAATAATTCTACACAAATTCTTGAAGCGCAGCAAAGTACATGATTATTGCAAGAGCTATGCAAGCCTTTCATCTCCAAGCAATGTTCTATCAAATGCATAGAGCTTCTTATCAATTGATAATGACGGGACTGGTCTGCTTAGGAACAGTATGCTATTCATAAGAAACCAAAATAAACATACTTGCAAAAAATAAATCAAAACATTGACGCGTGCTTCGGCCGGCTTCACCTGATCGGCGGGTGCCGCTGATTGTGGTGTCAGCAACAGGCGAGGAAAACTTTTTGGTAAGCTATGACCTTGTTTGGGTGATAACGTGCTGTTAGAAGCAGTGAAAACAGCAGCCCAGTCAGTAACAATACACTAAAAAAAAAACAATAATGAATAACAACTAATGATTATACTTTTCTTAAATAACTTCCCATGCACTTCCCGATTGCTCTTAACTAAATCATATTTTGAGTAGCTCAGTGCAGTGGGTTCATTCAAAATAATTGTATAGGTCGCAGTGGTTCTCCCCATTTATAATAATAAGTATACTTAAATCCATTGGATCTACTTTTTTCTCCATGAATATCTAATCTCTTACATATTAGCAGACCAACCGTTTTTACTGTTTAAGTATACTTGAATAGATTTGAAGTATATTTTTTGGCGCATATTGTGACCTTAAAATTTATAGTCAAATCAATTTTTGTTTCTGTGTGTACTGTGCTGGCACATGAGCTGCAGTTGTGATTAGCGCTAAAAAGCCGCGTGCCGACAATGACCAGGCAGTGGTCTGGGCGCTGATAACTGATAACGGAGGTGATTGGCTAGTCAAGCAGACGCTGATGTTAAGCACTAGCGTACGGAAATTTTCACCGTACAACTAACATAGAAGTGAGTGCGTGTGTGTGTGTGTGTGTGTGTGTGTTTGTGTATGTCACGCGACAAAATGAACAAGAGAATTTTATAAGCTTATCAATTGGCGCCGCTCGGAAGTAAGCTATATGTTTATGTCCGTCGGATTTTGGCTTCTGCCCATTTGCTATCTGAAGTGTGTTTGTACATTAATATTGATTAAAATCGCGCATACGACAAGTTGCCCTTGGCAATACACAGAAGCTGCAGCTGATAATCATTGTCAGAGCTCTCAAAACTGAAGCTCTACGGCTTTTCACGGTTAATTAAAGGTGAGCCCAAATAGGCGTTTTTGTCTACGTCAGGGGCTTTAGGTGTTGAACCTTGGGGCAGCTTTTATGATGCACTTACATGCGGATTGTAAACTATATAATTTGCGTCATAGGACGAAGTATCGTTTAAAATTCGCATCAACGCTGATTGCCCGATAAGTAGTATTATAATATTCCGCGTTAAAGCTGCATGCTTAATCATGAAATCAAAAATTGTACAAAATATAATAGAATAAAAGTTGTGGCCCATGGAACAACCAAAAACACTTTTAAAATATTTCAACGCTGTTGCCTATTTTGTATATAATCTATAATCATGTTCATATTTTTGATTTATATTACTTTTATAAACATTAACATCAACTTGGAAGTAAAAAAATAATAAAATAAAAATATTCAAAGTGGAATAATTGAAGAATATTGAAAGCAAAGCATATTATTAATTCAAATAATTTCCGTATTTTGTATTAAATAATTAAATGATATATGTATATATATGTATATATATATATATATATATATATATTGCACACAGTGCACAATAAATGAATCAATTCGATGCGTTGCTAATGGAATAAAACTGATTCTACAATTTGTTTATCGTTCAAATCTTATTTTTGTATTATATTTGGCTAACAAATTAAACTTAATGAGTACTAAACATTGCTACATATACATATATACGTTCATACATATGTTTGTATGTTTGCACACATATGTGCAATTAAGCGCATATATTGGTATTAATCAATTCGATTTGACGGCATACCACAAATGGGTTCAGTTCAATGGGTTCAGTAAACAAAGAAAACGCTGCAGTTTTTTTTCTTTATTTTTCTATTTGTTTTCAGTTAATTTAATCTATGATAAAGCACAAATGTGTGAGTGTGCATATATTATTGTATTTGTACATGTGTGGGTTGTCTGCTTGATAAACATATTCAGCCGATTCGATATAGTTCTAAATAATTTTCCATTTAGGTTATTGAAGAAGCGGCAGGGAAATTAGAGAAAATTATGTATTAAACTTATGCAAAAACTCAACATTTTGGTTGTCTTTGAATTTTACTATTCTTATCCAAATGCAGGTTTTAGAAAAGCTAAACTGCAAAAAAAAATATATGTTTAAGTTTTATTTTTATGATTATTTTTTTAATGTAGCAATTGAATTTAATATTGATCAACCTTTTGAAAGGTTATAAAATATTGTTTTGAAGATTGTATACATAATAAAAGGGAATTTAAATGAAATAACATAAACATATAATTGGTTTTAACATATTACAATATTACGTAACATCAATTTTAACATTAAATATAACATTTGTTGCACATTAACGTTACAATTACCAGTCCAGAGGTCGCTGGTGTGGAGGCGCTTTAAGCGTCTGCGGGTTGTGTTTGACCATAGTGAACAAGCCAATGGGTTGACATGCTTATGCAACCGGTGATTGTAACGACTGGTATGGCGGTTTATTTGACTAATGACTGTCGGTACACAGAAGTCGTTGTGCGGCGTCATATTGCTGGGTGGAGCACCAGAGATGTCTCTTAAAACCTTGTTCTGCAGAACTTGTATGTGGTTAACCCAAGATTTTGCCGCTGTGTCCCAAAATGGAATCCCATATGTCCATGTGGGCACGATGATGCTCCTATACACCAGCAGCTTGTTGCTCAAGCTGAGTTTGCTGGATGACTTCATCAACCAATTGAGTTTCGCCCTTTTGGATCTATATGCTGCTGCCGTGATCTGTATGTGTTTGCGCCAGGTAAGTTTCCTGTCCAGATACATACCCAGGTAGCGAACATGGTTCTCCTGAGGTATGATCGTGTTGTTGAGTCGGACGGTTGGACAGTTAACACTCCTGAGCGCAAACGTACAGAGCTGAGACTTGTTCTCATTGACGCAGATGTTTCACCGGTTGGCCCAGGTAGTAAAACCATCCAAGAACCTTTGCGTAACCGCTGCTGCTCTCCAAGCAGTGGAGGAGTTAGCAAGGAACACAGTGTCATCTGCGTATGTGGCATGCAGCGTGTTTCTGGCTACCGGAATCGGCAAGTCCGCGGTGTACAATGTGAACAGGGTAGGTCCAAGGACACTACCTTGCGGTACACCCGCTCTGATGCGGCGGATGTTTGATCTCTCGCCCCTAACTTCAACCATAATAGAGCGGCAAAGCAGGTAAGACCTGAGCAGTAAATACTGCGCCGTTAAGTTTTATTAACAATAAATATATTCTATATATTTCAGAATATTACGTTTCTTGGCTTACATACTTTTCGCCTTAAATTTTGATCCCCTTTGGTGTGGCAATAAATGATTACCAAAATAAGTTCAATGAGTAAAAGTGTTGCATATTTTTAGGCGGCCCGTAATATATTAAATGGGGTATATTACACAACTCTGATTGTTAATGCTGATATTCGACGATTTAAATTAAATTTAAACATCACATAATGTTTCTCAATTAAAATATTTTTCACCAAAACCCTTTAAATTACATAACTAAATATTTTCAATTATAAATTAATGCAAAACAAATTTTATTTGAGTGAACCAAATATTAAATAATGAAATACTTTAAGAAAAAACTTTAAAACTTTAAGAAATTAATTAATATAGAAAGAAAAATATACAAATAAAATAAATAATATAAAAATGACACTTGAGCAAAATAAATAATGTTAAACTAATTACGTAAAATTTACAAAACCGTTATTGACATTGTTCTCGGAGTGTTTACTTCACAGATGTATTTTCTAAAATGATTACATGGTTTGGGTTTCATGCACGGCCCTGGCGAATATTCAATATGCACACAGTTTCCTTTTGTTGTATTAAAATTAATATCCTTGCACCACTTGGTGAATTTTGGCTTTAGCCCACTCGATATGGAAACGTACTCCGTATCTACTGAGCCGAGATTGCTAAGGTCCACCCAAAAAGGAGTATTATTTACATGCTGACTGATAATGCTCAGTGTTTCGTCATCGGTCAGGCTTATTAAATGCCCACCACCGGAGTGACACCTATGAAGTGCCTTATACCAATTGACCTGATAGTCATGGGGTATATAGTAATACTTAGATCCGATCTTCTGAATTTTAGGATCGGCATTGTAATTTTCTGGTATGCCCAATTGATACGCTATTTTTATTGTTGGTCCTGTTGAAAACCATTACATTAGTAACTTAGATATATATTTATATTTATCATTTTAAACTCACCCTCAATTTTGGCAAGCGATTTACAAAAGTCGCTAAGCATTACAATTACTAACAGCGTTATAATTATACCTCGAAACATTACAAAGATCGTGAGCTCTGTGTCCACACAGCTTAAGCTTTATGAACATAATGAGTTTGATTTCAATATTGCATCCTCTTCTGCCACATGCCAGCTCATGCTAAAATTAAGTGTCTATTTTTAAAACCCACATTTAAAGTATTATTCATTTAAAGTTGCTGATTACCAACACAACAAGATCAGCAAGCTGAAGCTATACATCGTAATGAAACAAATCGAATTCCCTATTTAATCAACAATTTTGTTAACTGGAATCCTTTAGATTCCACATAATCGAGAACAAACATTTTGAAAACTTACTTTATTTCATCAAGACAAATATATTTTTGTAACATTTGCGTGTCAAGTGTTATTAATATCTTTAGTGTTATTAATATCAAGACTGTTGTACATTAAGTATACAATTCAATGGTTTATAAAATATAAATAAAAATACTGCCGTCTCACATACATTTATAAACTCATATATACACTCAGAGAAAAAAATACATATTTTACTTATTTTTATGTGATATCCAGATGGTCTTAAGGACTTAAATACCTCAATTCCTCCAGGCACTCGAGTTCTTTACTTCAAAAAATATCCCTACATCTTATTGTTATTTAATGTTATCCTTAAAATGCATCGAGAAGTTTGGGGATTACATAAAAAGGAAAAAATAGTTAAATAAAAAGAAAACTTTACATTTTCCATATTTTGGTGAACTTGTTTCTTTTTTTTTCTAAGTGTAAATATGAACAATTGTATGTGAAAATGAATACAAACATATACGAATAATTGTATACACAGATACGTTGTCGTGAATATTACATAAGTGATAAGATTAAAATATATGCGAACAAGATGAGGTACAGGTAATAATAATAAAAATATTAATATCGGGGTGAATGAACTAATCCACTTGCTTGCTCTCATCTCGATTGCGCTTGAAGGAAACCGAATGGATGAGAAGTGGGGGCAGATTGCCACGAAGCATTTGGAGGCGCTTGCTCTTGGTCTGTTCGGGACGCCGTAACTCATCCTTGGATGACGAGGATGACGAAGCAACTGACGTTGATATGGATGCGAGGGATGTCGAGCCAGGCAAAATTTCGGTGCTCTGGGTCACCAGACGATTGGAATGTCGGAAATAACGTGGCATGGAGTAATCGTCCCTGGAGGCACGAGCTGCATTTGCATTCTGTATGGAATAGAGACTCTGGGATACGCGGTACTTTTCTATAGTCGGTGTATCCTCGTAGTTCTTCGGCAGATAGCTGAACGATATAGAGGGTACCTCCGGCGTCATACTGATCTGGCTACCCGTGCCCGTAATGGCAAAGATGTCTGTCTCACTACCCGCCACATACATGTGTGGCACACTTTTTGCAGAGCGAAGGATGCGCTTTGGAGTGGTCGACATTGCACTCACACTGGGGATCAGATGGGGATGACGATTGATGAGGCGTGGTCGCAATATCACCTCGTCCAGCATCTCTTTTTCATCCTCTTTCTCCTCCTCGGCGATCGGCTCGAACTTTTTCGGTGTCAGCGTTTGACTGCCCTCCGGCGATGAGTCCGAACTGGCCAATGTGAATGTGATGCGCTTCTCAGACGTCGCTGTTCCGGTTGACGCAGGCTTCACTGAATCGGTGGCATCACTTTGAAGACCAGCTGCAAGTAAGTTAAGTGGTGATTTTAGTTATTGTTGGATAAATCAATTCTATAAATTCAAGCTTGGTCGCTTGAACTTGTAACCACAACTTTAGAAAATAATCGACCATAATCAAAATATACATACATATTCATCTGTCTACATATAAAAATCTGCCACGTTATTTTTTCTTTATTTTTACCCATTTAATCTTAATTATACACGAAATGCTTAAACTAAAAAGATCTTAACTTGATACTAGATATTACTTAAAAATATAATTACGAAGTAACTCGCAAAAATGATGATATATAATATTTTTGCCCATTGCAACTTAATATATATGAAATTCTGAATCTACAATGATTCCATGGCTCATTTAGAATTCGATAAATTTCTGACCAGTGGGATTCCTTTGAATGCACAGATTAAAACTTCTACAGCATTCTTATCGTTACGATGCATAGGGCTATTTATACATTTTTTACATATTATGGATTTACAAAATGAGTCAGCGATTAGCAAATTGGCGAGCAAAACTGAGTAATAGAGTCCGATTTGTCGTCAGTTTTTGATTCGAGGAATTGAGAGAGCGTTTAATTATTACCCAGCGGTGAGTTATTGATTGCCATAAATGGCAATATTCGATTTTTACGAACTTCAACTGCCATAAAAGTGAGTCGTTTACTGCTAGAAGACTTTGTCCAAAGTTCGTTTGAGAGAGCTGACTAAATATATACAGATGCATTGGAATTCCATTAACAAATTGTATCACTTATCTACGCTATCTGTAGTTTTGTTATAATTCATTTAAAGGCATCTAATAATTGCTCTATGAAGGCGATCACCTTTTATTATTTTATTGGGAATGTCGAAACAGTGATTATGAATTGATATATTAAGCAATGTTTACATTAGCAATATATAGGTGTGTAAATATCACAATCTTACAGGTTTGCAATCTTGGGTTGCAGTAAACAAATGAATGAAATAGAATATAGCTCTGGATTGCTGCAGTTTTTATATATAAATATAAATGTGCTACGGGCTCTACTCGGGTTTGCTCGCCTAAGGAAGTATCTTAGATTCTGTTCACTGTAATCGATAGATTCTGTTCACTGTAGAAATCGGTGGCATTTTGTGGAACATTTTTTGTCTTTGATTGTAAAGATCTAAAATTGAGAAATCTTCGAAAGCCTTCATACTTGCAGTCTGTTCGCACAAGTATAACTACCGGTCGACTGTATATAATATCGGGTATTTAACATTTTGGATTGACACATGACATTAAATACAATTTAATTACTCACTCATTTTACGCAATAATTTGAGTCAATGTTGCATCAGCTAACAATAAAAGATGAGGAGTCTGATTAATGCTAATAATGAAAATATATATAGACATTTATTGATTTATGTGTTTTTCTGTAAGGGGAATGCGAATCAAAAGAAGAAGAATAAGTAGAGTCAAAGAATTCCTATCACCTTATCAGCGCACAAATTTGATTGCTGCCTATCAGTAAAGCAACACAAGACAAAACAAAAAACAAGAAAACTGTTTTACGCTCTATACCTGTACAGGCTTGATAGGAACATTCCCGATTACGGTAAACTTAT
Organism: Drosophila cognata; assembly: GCA_035041535.1. Classification (NCBI taxonomy): domain Eukaryota; kingdom Metazoa; phylum Arthropoda; class Insecta; order Diptera; family Drosophilidae; genus Drosophila; species Drosophila cognata. The sequence goes on from JAWNLC010000616.1 coordinate 1,011,976, forward strand.
TAACATTATCTGTTCAGGTGCAATTTAATGAGAGCCAACAGAAAAGCAATTCCCTGGAATTTCAACTTGCTTTTGTTTCCATTGCAAGGTGTATGTATGTATTTAAACAGATTTATTATCATTGTCATTGATTAATTAATTATCGCTTAATTATTTACCACTTTATTTGGAAAATTAATTCAGCGAATCCAATGAAATCTTTTTCACACATACGCATACGTATTCAATATTTAACAACAGCCAACACCAGATTTGGATTGGCTTTAACTTTCCACATGGAGGTTAAAAAGGAGTAATACCGAAATACCGAAGTCAAATATACTGAAACATGTATTATTATTGGTTTCTTACTCAGAGTTATAAAAAAAACTTGGTGAATAACAAATCGGTGGTCTGGGTACATTTCCATTATGGTTTCTTCATCGCAAAATATGAGAAGTGTAAAGATTTTGCTACAATGGGGGCTCGACAATAATTAAGGAAATGTTTTAAGACAAAAAGCATAAACACAATTACTCTTGATTTTTTTTCCGGGGCTAATTACAATAAGAATTCAATAAGCACGACTCTCAATAAAAACGACCAAGAAATAAAAAATATAATCAATTTACTGAATAGTTCCCCCTTAGCAGTGAGAACATATGGGGAATAAAGCATGGGTATGGGACAGATGCTGATTTTAAAATGCATGAGTTGAGTTTTGTGATTACGTTTCGGGTTTATCATTGTTTTCATTTCGCTTTTGCGATTAACAATACAGCTAATCGAGTTAAATATGTTCGCTTAGGTCTTAACAAAAAAGTCCATGTCGAAATACATAATATGACTTAAAGGTAGCTAAGTGCTTACAATTGGTACGAGTAATAATACTAAATGCTAGCCGGTTGGTAAATAATATTATTATAATTGTTATTATTAGTTGGTCAACTTGTCGTTTCTCACTCTTAACTGGTTGGAGTTGTGGCCTGGTTATCAATATATATATGTATGTATGTACTTATTTCTAATTAAAAATATTAAGTCACATTTTGTGCTGTTGTTACCATTATCAACTACATGTATGTATTTAAGTATCTTTGGCACAAATACTGCTACAGCAAATCAATTCCATCGATTCGCATTTAGTTTAGGTAGAACTTAACCTTGGGCACGCCACCGGAAACGATGCTACTGCTGCGGGTGCTCTTACCGCTAGTCTTGCCACCTGCCCCAACAATTTGTGCATGCCCGTCATTACCTTCCAGACGTCGCAAAAGACGCTCCTGTTCGCTGAGGCGAGGCGTTGTCGGCATATCCTTGTTGGGCGAATGGATGCCAGCCAAAAATGTCTTGGTGCTGATGCGGTTCAGCTTCGTCGGCTGATGATCCTGGAAGATCTGCGAATTGGCAAAGACAGCCAAAATCTCTGGCCCCAGCATTGGTACATTTGTCTGAGTCACGCGCCGATAATCCTCCTCATGTATCTTGGCACTGTTTAAAAATAAATCATCAACATTAAGTCAACATGCTTGGCAAAATCGAGAATTAAATTAAAAAACCGCTGAACGGGCGCAGAGGTGACAATGCATAAGTCAAACATCGAATTGTCATTTAATCAGCAAATGGCCAGCAAATCAGATATGTAAGCAAATGAATGACTGACTTATTGACTGACAGACCGAGTGACAGCATTGACGAACTGACAAATTAACTAGGTTTGCTCTGTCAATTAGTACCTCAGCGGAATCGAGCTGGTGCGCCCCATGGGCTGATCGCAAATAGGTTGTGGCACGGTCAACAGATTGTTGTTGTCGGCCACCGCGGGTTGAATGCGTCCAATGATGCTGCCATTCTTCTGTGTCGCCAGATATTCCTCGTCATCCTCGGCATTATAGTTCGCTGTGGAAGTAACCGTAAATAAACACTGTGATAAGAATTGCTCTTACTCAAATTATCTCTATCTCCCTCTCTTTACGATTTTTTTTATCATTTAATGCAAATCGATTGCTTATTTATAATGAATATCTGTATCTGTATCTGAACTGCAAATGCTCAGTTTTGATCCTGATTTACATTTCTCATTCCCCTCCAAAATGTACATATGTTTGTGTATGTACTAAATTATCTGTTATCTGCTCAGTTTCTATTATCTGCAACGCCATTAAATCTGCTTTGATTTCATGTCATCTCAATTTAGTCAGCTTTGCGTACAATTCAATTCATGATTTTTTTGTGACTTTTTTGCGCACACTTTTTTTTTAAATGCCAATCACGTTTCCCCCAAGGCGCATGTGTGTGTGTGTGTTCAAGATCTACATTGTCGTCGTCTGTCGCATAACATTATGGCTCAAAATACGAAATACACACACACACACACATAAGTATGTAATTGTGTGTGTGTGTTTGTGTGGAACCACGTAGGTAAACATACACCGGCTGGCTAGCCGTCAACTGTCCAACCATAAAGAAGAGAGGCCTCGCGTTGAGAGTGAAACAGCAAAGCTGCGACATAAATGTATATTCAAAACTTACCAATCGATTCATCATAGCAAAAACGTTCCTCAAAGCAGTTCCAGTATAAATCTTCCAAGCAACTGTATGTGCGACAGAGATAGATAGAGAAGAGGGGCATACGGGAATTGAATTCAAATGTGAATCGCCAAAGTCGAATGTAAATTAAATATGTATGTGTATGTGTTGTGATGTTCACTTACTTCTGACAACAGCGGCACATTTTAGAGGCCCGTCGTAATAGCTTCAGTTGATGTGGTGGCAGCTAAGTTGTATCCCTTTTGTGGAATACGTCTTTTTTTGTTTTGTCTTTTTTTGTTGACTTTACTTCGCCACTGCTGGGCGGCATTAAAAAAAGAGCGCAAAAAAGTACATTAATGTAGTGTCGTGGAATGCGTTTGACTCGTCCGAAAGTTGTTGTTTATGTGGCGTAGCGTGAAGCGGGGAGCGTGGACACAGCTCGACGTTTTATCGACAACTGAAGTGGTAGTGTGTCCAAACGTATATCAGAGATAGCGCAATGCCACCTCGCTCTTTCAGGCCTCACTCTTTTCGAATGTGTGTGGCAGAGAGCGAGAGAGAGAGAGAGCGCGGAGTTTTCAAATGTGACTGTGTGCAGGTGTATGCGTTAATATAAGCTTGTGTGCATGACCAACTATGACTTGCTCAATAAAGTTTAATGCAAGGGGAGCTCTGTTTACTGTCTACTGGTCACCACAATTCTAACTCTTTAGAGTCAAAACTCCGGAGCAAGTTTTCAGAGAAAGTCTTGTGATCGATTGAGCGCATCAGCGAGAGAGTAAACTTAAATGTGAGCGTAAGAAAGCGACCGCGAGAGAGAGAGAGAGATTAAAGTGTTTCAAAGCTTACACACGCAAGTACTCTACTGCTCTGCACAACAAAAGTCAACAAAACTTGCTCTCTGCCTTCACCGTGACGCAAAATGATGGACAACAAATAATGAGATACACTTAGTAGTTAACTTAGCTGTTAGAGTAATAACAGCTTTAGCTGAATTTGAAGTTATAAATAATTTTGAAAATTTCAGCGCAAGTCGACAGACTTTGGTTTTAAATAATTCAATTCAATAAATGATTAAAACGGAAGCAATTTTATCGAATTAATACCACTGTACAAGCAACCAATTAGAAACTCTTATTGCTAATTTAAACTTTTTAAGCTTGCACCATGCATGTGTATGACAACATATACACACATACCCTTATCCAAGTATGCACATACACAAGTATCTGTATCTGTATCTGTGTTGACGTTCAACACATACTCTAAGGCCCTGCGATATCATTTGGTTTACTTAGCACTTTTAACGATAAGCAGAACGAGCAAAGATTCTGTGAATTGGGCCACATTCTGGGCCCACGATGTGTGATCGTAGATGGCATTTTCTTTAGTGGACGAGGAACCTTTCAGAAATGTGAAACATACTTTTAGGCAGATGTGAGCGTCTGTAAAAGCCTAGCTACTTTTGCAGATTATAAATCGAATTGTTTTCTGCTTGTAATAATTTCTCCAATTAAAATGGTCGTCTATTTACAATTGAGATATTTTAAATTAGATAAAAAAATATTTCAATACATAAATGTTTATGTTTGTATTTATAATTGTTGTTCAATTTATTTTTTAATAAATTAAAATTAAATTATTGCGAAACGAATGCCAAAATCTTATTAATGAAAATAAACCGATTACAAACGGTTGATATTGTTGATTAGATATTTAAACGATTTTTAAGTTGATAAAAATAATATTTATAATTTTATTGTAATATTTTCAATCGTGTCATGCATGAGAGCCTCCTTAATTACATACAAATGTATTGTCTATATGTGTGTGAACAGTGTGTGATAAGTGAATTGAATTTTAATGACAAGGGCATTCAGGCGAAAAGTAAAATAAATAATCTTACGCTCGATTAGAAAAATACATACAAACAAATAATGCAAGCATGTGACAAGTAGACAATCAAAGTATTAAGATAAACAGGTTTCAAATAAGTGTAAACCCGACTGCACGATGCACTGTTCTTCTGCTCAAAGCATGTGTGAGAGAACTTGAACTTGATAACAATTATAGAGAACCCGAATCCAAGTCCTTGCCTATTATAAGTCGTGCGCTTATATAAATATTTATGTATGTAAATAAACCCATAAACAGTAACAGCTGGCGCCCATCTGTGCAATTTGTTAAATATTATTCTTGTCAGACGTGAATGAAATTTGAACAGTTGATCAATTTGATGCCAAGGCATATTTCTACTGAATTGGAAAGTCTTATCTTCAAAATGGACACTATTATTGCTATGGGTAATCGATTATTCGGCCTGCTCGTGATATACGAGAACTTATGGCATAAATTTGAAGTTTGTGTCTGGATTGGCTATATAGACTTGGCGGAAAATTATTAAATTAAATTATATATATATATATATATATATATATATATTTGTAGATATTTATATATAGTATATATATGACTGTTACATGATTTGGAAAAGATTCATTACATTGAAAGATCATCTTTAAAACTATTAGGTATTTTTTTAATACAATTTCTCAAAAAGCGATGATACCGATGGACATTCCTTCCGATCTATATATATAACTATATCTATTTACAACTTTCACTTTGGTAGGGTATACATTTTCAAGATTTGTTAAAAAAAAGATGTTCATTACTGTTTAAGAAATGATAAAATAAGCCGAACGAAATTAAGTTTACAACTTTTTGTTATCTAATAGACAAGGTAGCCTTAATCTCTGGCTGCAGATACCATATGGCTGAAGTGACTACTTCTTTATTTGAGGGTGTGAAATGTCAATAGTGTACAAAAAACTTTAGTACTTGAATCTTGAATCATTTCAAATAAATATTGGCTTTTTGATACAACATAAATTATCCATAAAACGGGTTTTTTTTTTTATTTTAAGCTGCGTTGCAACTTTTCTTGGCAGCTCAGTTGCAAACGAGTTACAGCTGAAAGCTCAGCAGTCATGTGAGGGCCTAACCGTAAGAGCACTTCCCCCACCACCACCCTCTCCCTCGAAGCCCCAAAAACTTCATTAACAGTCAGTGGAATCCATTTCACAAGTCAGTTAATTAAAACAAGTTGACACACGCACAAGGCTCGCAAATTTCCCAAGGCACAGATTGAAAAGCAACAAGATGTCGAGCATTAAATTGAAAAGCGTTCCATAATTGGTTGACGGTCCATTAGACGCTCAGATCCATATCATAGTCGAGCGTATGTCAAATGTGCAACAATTGAGAGGCAATCAATATGATTTCATTGTACGTTGTTGTTTTTTTTCATTCTGTGCAATGAAAAGCAGTCACATTTGTAGTCACCACAAATTGTGTGTGCACTCGTCATGCAATTTGCTGACATTTACAACCGTTTGTGCGTGCAGCGCATTTAAAGCGCCTCTCATGTTATGTAATGTCGAGGGGCAAACGAAATTTATTGGAGAAAACTTTGTGCATTCATCAATCAATCAATCGATTGATGTCGAGTCGATGTCCATGTTCATTTTATATAGCTAGCTAGATAGCGGCTTTAAATTTTGAATATAAGTTTTCGAATATAGCTCGATTATTGTAAAATTTATACAAAATAAACAATTTTATTGGGAGGAGTCAGAACTAAAGTTTGCAAACACAAGTTATTTTTGCAATCAGTCAAAAGCTCGCTTACTTCAAGTATTTAGCTATCAACGTCTCATCTATGTCAGTCATAATTCAAAGTCAAAGGCAAATATTTCAAGATAAATTTCAAGTGCAAGCGATTGGCTTTTGCCTTGCTACTTTTTGTCTGTTCGCTTTCCCAGTGCGATCACAAAAATAAAGCGTCGACAAAATAAAAAATAAAAATCGCAAGCGAGTTTTCAAAATAACTTCCGCGCATTCAAAACAGCACAAAAGCAACAAAGTAACAACAAAAAACAAAACACACAAAAAACAGAAAAAGAAACGAAAAACAACCGCAACAATCACGATGTTCATAAATAACACACAGCCACTCAGCCAAATCACGCGATGCTGTGTATTTCATAAATACAAAACGTACATATGTTTGTTTGTATGCGTGCGCAAAATACATTGGAGTACAGAGTATGGAGTATCGAGTAAGACCACACACATACACACGCCAGCCGAATTGACAAGGGCGCAGCTTAAAACTTAAAATGAAACTTGCTGAAATATATGACATGTATATGGAAGACATTCATTTCATCTAATTTGCATCAAACTCACAATTTTTGAAAATCGTCGGTATGCTTTATTTCAATTTGACTCAAATTTATTTATCACTTACACATACACATATATATATATGTATATGTACATCTGCGTGTCCAGGTGAGTGCACATTTATTTTGCTGTACACAAAACAAGTTTTATCGCTATATAATAAAAGGTAAATGAGCGTTATATGATAATAAAAAAAATATATATAAAAAAAACATCTAGAATACCTCACTGGAAAATTACCGAAACCTTTGTGGGTTCGTTTTCACCAGCACAGAATGTGAACATTTTGCAGTTATTCAATACATATTCATATAAAAATATACGTATGTATAGCTATAGGTATTGTTATTAAAACAGTTTCCCAGAAATCTGAAGACCAAATATCTACAATGCTTAAATATATTACTACGCATTATCGTAAAGATACATTAATCATTATGTGACCTAGTGAATTATTAAGTAACTAACCAAATTAAGAAATGAATTCAAGCATTGAAAATGTTTTTTGTGTTTTTCTATTGGATTTTTGGCTTATCATATTCCAGAAATGTTAATTATCGGCATGCGTGACAATTCTATGCAGCATGGTCAGATTTGTGATTTGTGTGGAAAGATGTGAAATTAATGTCATAATAAATTCATACCGCCAATTTGGTAGTGTTAGCGGCTTGGATTTATTATTAACTCGCCGACAGGCGAATGAACGCTAACAAGTTATAAATAACTTGAAATTCGAGCAACAAGTGTGCAAAATATTTGAGTCCTCAATTATAGTCTGTTTACTAATGAGTAATTCTAATATAGAGCGCAACATGTGCAACCAGATACATGTGTGATCGACAATGATATACCACGTAAAATGTTGATATTATATCTGCAATTATATTCTTTGAATATTTTGGTTATTCATTAATTTAGAAACGTGAATGTAAATATTTGCTCACTAATAAGAACAGAGAAATCGTAAGATTAGAAATCCAAATCGTTTTTAAACTGAGGGACTAATTGGCATCGCACCAATGTATATGGCAATATCGGCATTTCCTATCAAGAATATATATGATTTGCAGGGTCGATGGCGATTCCTTCAATGCGTTACAAACTTCATGAAACCAAATTAGCGGCTTTTCATGATAAAGTTATGTAAAACAGTATGGTGATGAAGTATAAATTTAAATAATCATTCTTATACATTACTAATTTGTACAAAGATGTATTAAACTTTAATAATTAGGAATCGATAATTATTAAAATACCCAGAGGTCGTTTCACGAATTGCTTTACTTATAACTTGTGAAAATAGATACTCAATATCTTAGGTTATTGAAGTAAGAACACTGCAACGAAAACAGGCACTAAAGCACTTGCAGCAACCGTATAGTGAAAAGACCTACTACATAAATAATTACATTCAAGCTGTTGACTGAGAGGACGCAAAACTCGATTGCATTCAAACTCCAACTTGATCGTATGATCGAATGCACAAAATAAAGCCAGTTGATTTTGAACTGTCAAAGCCAAAAAAAAAAAAGAAAAAACGGGGCCAGTGCACTGCTGCTGCTGCTGGTCAGGTTTTTAGTTGTAGACTTGAGTTGTAGACTTGAGACTTGAGCCATGAACGTCGAACGTGCAAACGGTTATTGACACCTTCGGAGTGGTGGCCTGAATGCCTCAATGAAAATTCTCGACGTAGTTAAACCGAGCCAACGTACAAAAACGTAAAAATATACATACAACTATATATGCATGCATCAGTGTTATGGCTTAGCATAAGAGAACGGTTCGGCAAATATTGATATTGTCATTCGATGTGTGAAAGATTTAATCCGCAAAGTTATATTTATTGAAGATAGAAATCATCACCATGTCATTCCATGTGTGAACAATGCAATTTGCAAAGTTATATTTCTTGGGATCGCTCGAACACTCTGCAAAAGAATTGGTCCGGGATTTAACTTCCGATGCGAAGTGTAACTCATCATATTATTCCCAGTCGGGAGAGGAAATTTCACTACAATTTTCCGAATTTTTATTTCTACTTTTTAGAAATATGTTCTGTTCTGAAGAAATATAGTTCTGCATCAATAGTACAAATAATCTTTTCCAAAAACTTTCTAGCTTTCAGAGCGATTATCACTTTAAGGGGATTTTCTAAAGTTCGATTTTTTTCTGAGTGTGGCTAATTACAGAACAAAATATGAATTGCATTTCGTTTTGATATCAATTAAATGCGTGTGTCTTCTAATTACATATATCAGTATGCTGCAGAAACCTCATGAAGGTAGTTTTTGACCCGCTTGAGTAGCTAGCTTCAAAATATTTACGTAATCAATATTTAAAGATCAAGCCCGGATACAGAAAGTACAACCAAATGAAGTCACAGTTGGTCAATTTTGTTTACTCCAATATTGAGAACAAAACGACTAAATAAGAGTTATTTAGCCCTAGTTTGTGAAATGCGTATCACTTTTGACCAATTTGTGGCTGTTAACTGTTTCTACCCGTCGCTTATATGAATTTTTGAAGGATATAATTTTCACATGGAAATCGACACTGAAATGGGTTTTAAATTTTACATGTAGGGTATTTTACGTTCAGCTTGCCGATCTTTGGTGTTTTATTTCAAAACAACGTATTTACTCATTAAATGAATAACTTTTTCTATGCCACTTATAGGCGTAATTAGGTTTAATTTTTGCTTTTGACGGATAACTCATTGCCTTGATGCTATTTATAAAATGCCTGTAGCATTACACATATAGGTAGAAGTACATACACACACATATATATATATCTATATATATTTTATATATACATTTTATATATATATATATATATATATATATATACATTAAACAGAGAGTATTAGAGTCTACGCACGAGTTAAATACGTGAGAGAATTGCTTGTCAAGTATTTGACAACGAAGACAGTAAAGCAGTTAACGCTACATGCGTATTAGCCAGCAATAAAGCTCAACAGGTTTCGTCAAGATACGAGAGAGTCACCTTAAAAAGTGCTTAGTATTCACCAGAAAACACATTCATACTTTTATAAGAGGAACTTCCTTGCTTCTAGATTGCCGAGTGTTTCCCATGGCATTTAATTGCTGTCTTGTTATTAATTAGAAATGTAATATTTATGTGTCTATTGTGTATACACACTGAGTCGCCATTCCCAGAAATTTGAATGATAAATATGTGTGCATTTGATCTAAGTTCCGCATTTTATTCATTAAGGCTGACTGAAAACTCATTTAAGAATATCATACGAATATGAGTCATGAACAAGAAAGTGAAATAAATTTTTATTTACTTTTTTTTAATAATTGATTGAATAATTGAATACTTGCCGATGTTGTAGCAACAGAAACAAAAGTGTGTGTTGCATTGCGAATAAGACTCTCTTATTTTATCAGGTCAGTTAGATTGGTTGACTGCCTTTCAGTTTATATACATACACACATACACACAAATGAACGACGCAATAAAGATAGCAGATCCATTTGGAGGCTAACACACGGCAGACATTGAGCGATTGACGTGTCGATTGCAGTAAGTAAGTTAGCCAAGTTAACCTTATCAATGCTGAAAGTATTTTTGACGATCATTTCTGTTATGACGCAGCTCCTAATCGCTTTATTTCGAAAGTCGATTGACCATGTTTATCAATAGAATAATAATTACAGTTATATATGTATTGATTTCTAAGTATTATATCTAAATTTAATTTGCTTCAATTCTATCATTGAAAGATTTTGCACTTTGCGAATAATTGCATTTGTGCGCTTGCCTATTTGTTCTGCTATTAGCGCCTATTATTGCCAAAAACACATGACGAGAACAATAATAATAGAAGAGCACAGAGCAAATTTCTAATTGAGATCGCAATTGATTTGTAATTATTATTATTAATTGAATGCACGCACACTAAATTCGTCATGAATTTTGATATGTTATACATTAACATATGTATTTCCGTCCATCACATGCCATACATATGTACATATATACATGCATACATCACATGCCCAAATCTGTCAGAAGAAGTGACCAAAACCGGAACAGAGTCTCGAGAAGAATCGCCTGTTGAATGCATCGAGGCTAACAAACGGTTTTCAGCACATGTGCAACAAACGACTGAAAGACTAAAGGTACGCCACACGACACACGACAGACGTTTCTTTTCATTTTTATATTTTTTTATTTAATTGTTTGCAAATTTCCATTCTCTTGGAGGCGTCTTGTTGCAGCTGTAGGGAAAATCACGCTCGCGCTCAGGGTCAACAACGTGTTGCTTAGTGAAGCTGTTTAGTGTACGTTTTATGGACATTCGCTTATAGCACTTACATATGTACATATATTGTATTTTAAGTGCTTTTATTTATTGAAGTGCGTGCCCAATTACAGGTTCTTGAGTACCGTTCTGTTGTTGTTGTTTTGTATTTGTATTTTTATTCCAACAAGGTAGTTTTAGAAAACAAAGGGAATCGTTTGCTCTCCTTCACTTTTTTTATATATTGGTTTTCATCTGCTCCTTGGTAAACACACACACACACTACCACAACAGACACTTTTAAACGCTTTTTGCTTTCCACCTTACGCTTGTTAAGACCACTTTTTTTATTACCACTTTTTGGACAACTTTTGGCCCTTTGTTTTCAAGGAACAACAAATTCACTAATAAATTTTCTTGTATTTATTAACTGGTGCGTTGGTGCTACACAAACAAATAAAACTGTCAATTAAAACGAAACCGTGGAAAAAACCGAAAACAAAAGCTCCGCGAGCACGTTTGTCAGCTTCAACATTCGTCGGTTCACTGAAAGTGATACAACAACGGCGTCGTCAACAACTTCAGCCGCACTGATTTCGAGTCAGGTTATAAGATTTGATCGACACAATTGGTATCTTTCATCCAGCGTCCAGTGGTTCATGACAGACATAAAAAGAAGTTTCTTATGCAATTGCCATGTAAATATTTATTATGATAAATTGATAAAAGCTGTCGAAATTATCAATATGTAAATGTAAATGAATATAAATAAGTTAAAAATTCAATTTAAAGTTATACTGCACTCAGCTCGTGACTTAAAAGTGAACTCAATTATAGCTATTATACTAATTAACAAAATTAACAAATACATCCGCTGGCATTTCCATTAATAATTTAAAACTCTTTGAAGATGGGCGCATCTTTGAGTTATCAACATATACATTTATCGAAAAGCCAAAATGTAATCGAAAAACCAAGTCGAGTTGATAATATCGTCAAGTGAGCATAACAGTTTTAAATTGCGTATTACGGATGTTAAGTTAACATCTTTGACGGCAATCGATAGAAGAAACGATACAATCGAGTGAAACAAATTGAAAAATCCATCACTACGTTCGACCTATTTTCAGGTAGTAGGAGAAAAAAGGCAATATTTTTGCGGAAAACGCACGATAGTGTTTCATTTTGGCAAGTACGCATATAAATAGGTTTTTTGGATTTAAATTGCAATTAGAATTATCATTCCATTGATAAGGCAAATGTGTGCAAAATGAAAGTAACAATCAAGTCATGGACGGGAGTTGCATCTTGGCGTTGGATAGCAAATGATGAGAATTGTGGCATTTGTCGCATGTCCTTCGAGAGCACCTGCCCCGAGTGTGCGCTGCCCGGTGACGATTGCCCACTGGTGTGGGGTGTCTGCTCCCATTGCTTTCACATGCATTGCATTGTCAAGTGGCTGAACTTGCAACCGTTGAACAAACAGTGCCCAATGTGCCGCCAAAGTTGGAAATTCAATATACACTAAAAAAAAAAATTTAAAAAAAACTACACACAAAACTCGAGAGCAAAATAGAAATAGAAAAAAGGAGCAGTAACGAGAACGATAACGATAACGATAACAAGCAAGAACAACAATAAGCAAGCAAAACTATTGAAAGTAGACAAATCTAAACGAAATTCTTTGAAATGATGGAAAACGCTGAACAACAACAACAGCATCAAAGACAACAAAACATTTTAACCGGTCTGCCACCACTGCCAAAAAGTTTAAGTGCCGCTGCCAGCGCAATGGGACCAGGCCACGGACAAGGACATGGACAAGGACATGGACATGGACAGGGATCGGTACCGGTGCAGGTGCAGGTGCGTTCACATACGTCCTCACCGTTGCAACAGCCACTGCAGGCTGCCTCTTCGGTTGCTACACTTGCTGCTGCCACGGGCGATTTGTATTTGGGGCCATCGACCTCGTCGGCGGCAAGGAATCGGAACTACAACGGTCACGGCCGACATGGCAGCTTGTCATCCACCCAGGAGTCGCTCAGCGACCGCGAGAGCGTTCACAGTCGCGCCTCATCCACACACAGTGCCAGCGGGAGCGCTGCTGCAGCAGCAGCCCAACAACAGTTGCAGCTGCACATGCCCACCAATAACAGCAGCAACAGCAGCAGCAATAATGCCTCCAGCACCATCGATAACCAGCTGGCGATATTACGCCGGGAAATGTATGGGCTGCGGCAGTTGGACTTGTCGCTGCTGTCGCAGCTGTGGGCGCTGAATGAGTCCATACAGGGCTTTCGGGTGTTTCTGCAGGAGCAGGATGCCCTCTCGCCGCCATCCAGGTCGCGCACTCCTTCCGACACCAACTCCCTGTCGTCCGACGAGGATGATGGCTCGTATGCTCCAGTTGCTGTACCAAAACTCAATGCGCCGCCGGCAACGATTACGGCCTTGGCTTCTCCAGCGACTAGTGGTGGGTTACCCACCAAATTGGCCACGGGTTCGACCACATCGCATGCCTCGACCAGTTCGGCGTCGGGCACGTCCGGCTCATCATCGGCGGCGTCCTCCATGGGCAAGCATCACCATCACCAGCAGCAGCAACAACAACAGCAGCAGCAGTTGCCTCATTATCATCATCATCGATCGGGGATGCCACCAGCACCACCGGCACAGCATAAGGCGCATCCGCAGCTGCCGCGTATACTGCAGCAGCGCATGCGGCACGCGCCGCCTCCGCCACCGCCCTCGCGACCCAAGGGCAGCGGTGGCGGCGCAAGCAGCAGCAGCAGCAACCACAGCATCAGCAGTGTCACGCAGCAGCAGCAGCAGCAACTGTTGCACCCAAATCCCAATCAGCATCAGAGGCCTGTATGACAAAACCCGTTCTTGGACTAAATCTACACTTATTTAGTTCAAGAACGCAGTTCCAGCTATAAAAAAAAATAATAATAAATAAATACAAATAAATAGTATATACCATAAACACCAACACACAACAACAGCAACAAAACATTTCAGAAAACGTCAATTGCACATTTATCCAGGAGTCAATTTAGGCCAGAGTTGAAGGCGACTTGGGCACTTTATTGGTGGCCAACAGACACATCCCATAAATCCTCATCATCATTATCATAATCATAATGATACACACACATCCATGCTTGCCATTCGTTCCAATTTCGTTCTTGATTTGTTTTACAACAAAATTATTTGAGTTTAATTAATAACTGTCTAAAAAAGAAGCAAAATTGAACGGTTAGAATTTTGAAAGTGGAAATTGTATTCAATAATAATATTTAAATAGTTAAGGATTAAATCCTTCGATAAGCAACTATAATATACTGCATATTTATATACTATATATATGTATATATATATATATATATAATCTATTTGTATATTACCTATAAAACTAAAACATCAATTGCTGCTTGGACAAAATACAAAACTTTGCATCGAATAAATAATCCTAGGCGCATTTTTGTTGCAGAAAACATTTTCAAATTTGCAATGATAGCAACCATACAAATTATTTTTAAATTACCTATTTATACTATTTGAAACCTATTCTAAAACAAAAATGAAAAAGCAAAAACAAACAACTATATAAGAAAGCATATTCACTCATTAGTATTAACCAAAACTAAACTCTTGGTCTAAACAAATTAAAACTATCTAAACCCATATGAATATTATTTTGTTGCACTCTAGTGAGAAACATATGTAATGCGGTTCGTTCATTGTTCGTAGTTATCTAAAAACCAAAGCTGTTGATACCCAAACATTGATACACTCGGATGTGAATGAATTTTTGTATTAGCCACGAAATAGCAAATTGATTGAATAAGTAAATGATCTTCTATATTCTTTCCGAACATTTTCAATATTTCTTATATTGAACATCTATATTTAACTTTCCCAATTTTCATTCTATATTCCTATAAAAATCCGTATGTCCGAGTGTTACTTTGTCAGCTTTAAAGAATAAATCAAATTAGTGTATCTCCAAATAAAAACAAAAATAAAAAAAATAAAACCACGAGCGGATCTTAATGTTAGTTCCATCATAATCCTCAATAGACTCGAATTAAAATTGGCATGCATATACATGTACTAATACATACCATTCTTATCACATAGGTGCTTATGAGGATAGAGATTAAATATTAACTACTATATATACTGAACTAAACTATACTGGGCAAGATAACAACGATTGATAGATGCGAGACACTATTTATGCAAATAATATGTATTTAATTGAAAAGAAAAAAAAAACAATCCCAAAAATAATTACTTATGTCATTTAAGAAACATTGAAACAAAAAATGGAATAGGTTGATCTTATATAAATCAAACTAAATTGAAAAACTTCAAATTTATCAACCGTCGTCGCGTTTATTTGTTAGTTCATTGCGATCAAATCCTTATGTAAAGTGAAAGCATAATAAGTAGAACTTAAATTGTATCACACACAATTTTGAAATTTTATAAAACGTTCTTTAGGCTACTTAAAATATTCAATAACAACTGAATAATATTTCGACATTTTTAACAGTCAGTCAAGCTTCGATCACACGAGTCAAATATTTACTCTTAGTCTTAGGAATTTGTATTTATTTATTTATTTTATTTTTTTAATAATTGCACATACATATAAAAATCGAATACTTTGCTTTCATGAGTATGTTTGGTTGTATTCAAAGACTTCAATCAAAATCTCAAAAATAGAAAACATTCAATTCAAAATGAGAAGTTTTATAAGCTCTCTAATGTATACAACAAGCATTTATCAAAAGTTTACAACAATATTACGAGTATATTACGCAGACTCCAGAGAAGCAAAAAATAAATAAAAATGGAACGACTTCAAAAAAGCGTGTGAACTATTGGGAAGCAATTTGTTGGTCATATATTGACGATTTTTTAATGAAACATGGAAGAAAAAAAACCAAATCGTTGAAATGGAAAATGTAATGGAAACTTATTAAAGAACAAAGAAATGATAAATCTAAATAATAAAAATATCAATTTAAATACTAAATTTCTACTTTCCGTTTGGCGTTTAATTTGCTTCATCCTGAAAATCATTTAATTTTTTACAATATCCAAAAATGAATGAACGTGAAGTTGATTATGATTCTTAAAGAGTGCTTGAAAGAAATTTCAATTAAAGAATTTGATATTTTTAATCTCAAGTGTATTTTCGGTACTCTAGTTAATCTTACAATAATCCTATCCAGGTTTATTGTATAGCGTATCATATCTTTTCTGACTACATGAGATTCTATTTCGAAAGACCTTAAGATACTTTTAAGATGTTTTAAGGTCAGTAATATTCACATTTCACATTCATATTTTAAAAAAGATTTTTTTTTTTATATTTGTACTATAAAATATAATATATATTTTTAGGTATCTTAAAATATTGTAGGTAGAAAAAATCTCTGTCAGTGTGTTCTTCGACTTAAGTACTAAATGCTCCACAGCAGTTGGATGGAATTTCTGCAAAAAAAGGTTTTGGAATTTAGATATGCGTGAGTTGCTATGATAAAAAGTAATCGTAACTTACTGTTGGTCTCATTCCAGCCCAAGGGCACACCGAGACGGTTGTTCTCCAGCTTGAGCCATTGATAGAGCGGATCAAAGTATTCGAGCAATGCAGCTGGATCCATTTCCGTTTCGCCTGTGAACTCCTCCAGCACCTGCTTCCAGTGCTTTGAGTTGCCAGCAGACAAGAATTTCTTAAATGCCTCGCCAGCCCTCTTGCTGCCAAATATATCGCAATTGTCCAAAGTCTGGCGACTATCGCCCGGCACATACTGACCGGCCATGCGGCACAGTGCCTTATGGAACTGAAACTGGAATATGTGGGCTGCAAAGTAGCGCAAATATTCGACATCGGCATCGATATGATACTTGGCTGGTGGATCAAAATCGGTGTCGGTGCGTATCAGTGGTGGCTCAACGCCACCAAATTCGGAACGCATCTGCCAGAAGCCGCAATTCCACTGCTTCTCATCCAATTCATTGCGGAAGACAGCATAGCGATACTTGTCCATCGTATAGCCAAAGGGCAGAAACACAATCTTGGAGAGCGCCTGCTTAAACAGCTCATTAATGCGGCTCTTCTCGTCCAGCCGTCCGTTGCTGGTGAGTCCAATGCTCTTCAGATGCTTGGCGGACATAACCGAGAGTGCAATCACATCGCCCACAGCCTCATGGAAGCCCGGATTGGGGGCGCCGCGGAAAACTGCTGGCTGTTGCTCATACTGCAGATAGTATTGAATGTGACCCAGTTCGTGGTGCACCACATACAGATAATGGGTGTCCACCTCGGTGCACATCTTGATACGCACATCGCTGTCCTGATAGAAGTCCCACGCGGACGCATGGCACACGACTTCGCGATCCAGCGGTCGCTCCAGCACACTTGCGTTCCAGAACGTCGGCGGCAGTGCTCGCATACCTAGCGATTGGAAGAACTGATCACCCAGCTCGAAGAGCTTCTGTATGTTGTAATTCTGACGCTCCATTTCCGATTTAACGTCCACAAATGGTTTCTCCGGATAAGGTGTAAATAGATCAATGACATCGTTCCATGACTGCGCCCACATATTGCCCAGCAGATGCATCGGAATATTGCCCTCAGCTGGCACCACATCGGGTCCATAATGTTGGCGCAGACGGTACCTGACATACCCATGTATTTGCCTGTAGAATGGTAAGAGTGCCTTGTACGTGGCGTCCAACTGTCGCTCAAAGTCTGCATCCTCATAAAAGTGCACCCAGTAGTCGGCATAGGAGCGATAGTCTGGAACACAATTGTTTATTATTAAACCGAGGGTTCAAGGGGTTATCTATATATATATATATATGAAAATATGTGTCAATCACTCACTATTCAAATGCGCTGCCTTGCGTGTCAATCGCACATATGTGCCGAATTTCTCGCGCATGGGCGTGCCAGCTTTGTCGTACCACTCGCGCCAATACCAGGCCAGCTCGGCGGGATCACGGCTGTTGGACAGACGCTCCTGAATGTGCGGCTCCAGCGTTAAGGTGCAATCGGTGCGATTCGTATAGGAGCAAACGGTCGTAGTGGCATAATTCGATTGCATCTGACTGATGGCGTTCTTCAGCTCCAGATAGTCGCTAGCATTCAGAGCATCCGCACCCAGATCCTGCAGCATACGCGCCTGCCTGCGTATTTGTGCATCCTCAGATTCTGTATATTCGCCAGCCTTGACTGCCTGCGCCAACAGTTTGTTCTGCTTGGCACTCTCCGCATAGACTGCAATCATGGCTCGACGATTCTCCTCCGTCACATTGGTGTTGTACGCATAGGCAGCGGAGTATTCGGCATGATAACGTTCTCGCAGCTTGGAGTTCTCCTGATCAAAAAAGCGACGAGCTTGCAGCACAGATGCAGAGCAACTGTCACTATCGGCGACTCCGAACGGTAGCTAAAATACCAAAAAAATTTTAGTGGATATAAATATATATATATATATATATAAATACTTATCAGTTAGTACTCACCGAGAACACAAAGGCAAGCGTAAGCAACAAAGGCAGCAACAGCAGCCCCTTCATTTTGTCCAGAAGCTTATCTCCTGTCACTAGAAATTTTTGGTTTTAGTTTCGAATTTAGTCAACACTAATTGCCAAGGCTGCTTGTTTGCTGTCAACACTGCTCCTTCGCTATATACGGTACGAGTAACTGTAGTGTGTAGTGCCGATGCTGTTTGACTTCTGGACGACCGCCAACAAGCAGAGCTGCTTTTATGGCCACGCACAGTTGCACAAATACTCTCATGTCGATACCGAATACCGATACTTTGCCATTTGTTGCAAATCAAAAATGTTGGCTAATGAATTTTTATGCTGAAGACCAAAACAATAAACGTACGAGTCGTTAGCTTACACCTGCCCTCTAATCAGCTACAATAAATATGCATGTGTATTTGAATGCATGCATGCACTTTTATACACACATACATGCATACATACATACAAGTGCATGTAATGTTATGATTGCATTATCAGTTTGGGTTTCCAATTGCGTTTTTTGAATTATGAACTCTTAGAAAACATTTGAAATGTATAATAATGTGGGAATAAATCTTTGCTTATAGAATTTTTATATTTGGATTTATGTGTGCCTAAAAATATTTGAATGAAAAGTATACAGAATAATATACATTCATATTATACTTATTTATTTTTATTTCAATATTAAAATAACAGCTTTTATACAACTATTATAATTGGCCATAAATTATAAAATAAAGCTTATTCTTTTGTATGTTCAGTAAATTAGTAGATAGGAAAGTTCTCGTCAATCTGGTTAGTCCAGGCGTGCAATCCGCCTTTCAAATCCCGTATTAAATGTTCGGGAAATTGATTTTTCATATGCTGCACGGCAATCTGGGAATCGTTGCCACGACGACACACGACCACAATGGGAAACTCGTTGCTCTTGAATTGTGCATCGAGCTGCTGCAAGTAGCTGCCATCCAGAATTTGGGCCAATGGCACATTAATTGCTTGGGGCAGCTGGCAGATCTCAAACTCGGCCTGCGCACGCACATCCAGCAGCAAGTGTGGCTTGTCCAGTAGCGATTTCTGGTAATCCACAACTGTGATCCGTTGCTCCGGCTCGAGCAGCTGGAGCGGATTGTCCTTGTCTGTGGCATGCATGCCGCAGAAGACCTCGTAGTCGATTAGTTGCGTGATTAGTGGCTGGTCGGAGCACACATGGCAATTGGCCCGCTTGCTCCTTATCCTTATGTTGCGGAACTGACAACTGCTGCCATCGAAGATGAGCAGCCGTCCGGCCAGCACATCTCCCAGTCCAACTATAATTTTAATAGCCTCCAGTGCCTGCATGGCGCCTATTGTGCCGGTGACAGCACCCAAGACGCCACCATCGCCGCAATTGGTAACCGCCTCGGGTGGTGGCGGTACCGGGAAGATGCAGCGATAACAAGGTCCCTGTGCCCCGTAGTTGTAAACGGTTATTTGTCCGTCCAGTTTGAGGGCACTGCCGGAGACTAAGGATTTGCCCAGCATGACACAGGCATCGTTGAGCAGATAGCGAGTCGCCACATTGTCGCTGCAGTCCATGACGACATCATAGCCATGCATGATGTCCATCGCATTGGAGCGATTCAACAGATTCGTGTGGCACGTGATGCAACAGTGTGGATTCAACTCGAGCAATGCAATGCGTGCTGATTCCGCTTTGGATAAACCACAGCGTGCGACCGTGTGCAGCGTCTGGCGATGCAAATTGCTCAGCTCGACCTTGTCATAATCCACCAGTCCCAGGCTGCCACAGCCCGCTCCCGCTAGATATTGTGCCGCGGGGCAGCCCAAGCCGCCAATGCCTACAATAAGCACTGAGCTTTTCTTCAGCTTCAGTTGACCGCCGATGCCAAATTCGGGCAATATCAGCTGGCGACTATAGCGTGCAATGTCATCGTTACTCAATTTTTTATGGTCTTGCTTCGATGTGGTTTCGCCTTCGTTGTTTAAGCCTGTTGATATCGTTGACTGCAGTTCGAGCAATTGTTTCTCTTTGGCGTTGAGCACCGACTGCAGTTCGGCAATCTCTAGGCGCAGTTTCGCCTTTTCTATTTCAGGTGCACTTCTGGCGGCAATCATTGGCACGTGCAAATATGCGTCGACTTCGAAAGGGGTAAGAAAAACAAAACAAAATTAAATAAAAAGTCAACGATTAATTGTTTACGCACCGAATGCAAGCAAGCAGGGCGTTGCCAGACGGTTGCTCGACCTTTAAGACGTTTCCACGAGCCAAAGCAGAAATATAAATCATGTTTCATAGCGCATACTTAGCTTCTTATCAAGCTATGTAAAAAAAATACCGATATTTTATATGTACTTTCTTCAGCGTTTTTTTAAAATATTTATTATTTTTTTATTTGTATATTTTATTTATATAATATTCGTGATTTAGTGGTCATGCACACCGGTCGATATCGCGAACCGAGTTGGCACGCGCACATCTCTAGCTGTCATCACCAGACACAGCTGTTCTCAGTTTGAGTATGCTTTGCCATCTTCACAGTTGACTCTGTTTACAATTACCTAATCGTTAATTAAAACCAAAAGCAATGTCTTGGCTGAGCAACACATTTCAAAGGCTGTGCCACGCCTCTAAGTTGGCCAACCTGGCTGTCATCAGGGCAAAGCCCTTGGCGCTGAATAGTTCGACAACAGTGCGTCAGCTTTCACATGATGAGAAACGTGCACGCGGTCCGACGGTGCGTCGTTATGGCTACAAGGAGAAGATATTCCAGAGTGGTCTGTTGCCACATTTGGATAATGGACACAAGCTGCCCATGCCCGTGTATCGGCCGAAGAATGCCTGGTCGCAGAAGCGGGCATTGTTTGGACAAAATGATTACATCGACATCTTGGGCAACGATCGACTGCATCCGACTCGTGTGCTGTACTCGGTGCCGTCCTGGCTGCGTGGCGTCTCTGGTAACGAGTATCAGGTGCTGCTGCGCAAGCGCCGCATGCTGGCCACCACCAAATATCCGATTGCACGGCCAAGCAAGTGGAAGGATATGGAGAAGCGTATCCTGTATTTGTACAGATTCCTCAATCGAAAGACAAAAACGGGTTACTCCAAGCAATAATCTTAAAAATATGTTATAGTTGGAATAAAAGTGGTTCTCTTTATTTGAGTACTTCTTCAGTTCTTATTCCAGCAGAATGCGCGCCTCCTCGCCATCAATCATAATCTTTTGGCCATTGTAGAGGCAAAACTCTCGCTTGACGTGCGCAAACAGCAAATCCGTAATAAGGAATATTTGACCCGTGCAAAAGGCAAGCGTGGCTCCAAAGTAAAAATTTGCATTCGCCGATCCAGCGTATATCCAAAGATGCCACAATGCACCCATCATGGACAACGTGATCAGGAAGAACGTGAAGACGACAAAGCCATGCGCCATGACTAAAAGTTAAAGTAAACAGACACATTAATTGCCAACAAGTGGAATGCTTACTACTCACATTTCCAGCAGCGACGCCAGAGTGGCAGCAATGCCAAATAGAATCCAACGTCCCCCAGGCTGGGATAAGCACGAAATACAGCCATGAGGGCAACGAGCACAGTGGCCAAGAGCAGCGGCTCCTTGCGCAGCTTTATCGACAGTGGTACCAAATAGAGGACGGTGGCATTAAGCTGGAATGTGATCAGAAACATGGTGCGGAAGTGCTCAAACATTTCCGTGAAAAAGTACCAAAACAATCCAATATTTGGCTGTAGATCCCGAAAGTAGAAACTAAAATGATAATGGAAATATGAATAACTTAAATCACATGCAGCCTGCCAATGGTTGTTACGTACATAAATCCAAGTGTGCCGTCCAAGAAATTCCAGCTATTCATGACCAAGAAATTTGCACCGACAACAGCCAAACAGCAAGTGGCAAACAGCATCAATATTCCAATGCCCCGCGATACCGAGTGACGTGCAAAGAGTAATAGCAGCGGCGCAATGAGAACAACCGGATAAAGACTACGCACGGTCTCAAATGCGAGCAGGGCGAGGCAGACGAGAAGCTGGCGCCTGATCATTGAATATAGATACATTGCCAGCAGTAGATTACTCAGCACCGTCGAGGTTAGTCCAATGCAGCTCATGATGGTCAGCGGATTGAATAGATAGGCAACTAGAACTAGCTCCGATATGTTGCAGCTGTCATCCGCACTATACTGCAGCTCCTCCGTATCCTTTGCGTAGTCCTTGCGCTCCAGTCGCTGCTGCTTCAGTTTTTGCTCAACGAAGCGACGGCTTAGGAAATAAAGCAGGCTGGCCGTGCACAGATCGAGTAGTATATACAGTATCGGTAGGAGTTGCGCATAATTTAACAAAATGCCGGATAGTGCCTTCAGCAACAGCGGTGTCTCATGCACCAGATCTCCCCGATAGGGATCGATGCCCTGCTGTAACAGAAATACACCCTCTTGCACTGGAAATATGCACATTGTGACACTGATTAAGGATGCGTGGAGGCACATACAAATATAATGGCTTACTTACCTCGCTTGAACGAGTTTAAGGGAGTTGCGAATTCCACACGATTGCCGACGAGCGACGCCAAAGAAGTGCCACTGAAATACAAACGAACGGCGCCACCTAGCAAAAGCAGTTTGTAGAACTTAAAATCCATGGCTGTAAGTTGTTTTTGAGATCTATTCCACTTGTTGGCAAACTCAAGTTACCAGCATAATACTTTAACAACTATTGCTATGTTTTGGGGACGGCCCCTTAGCAAAACATATGTTTGCCAATTTAAGTGCGCTGCTTGGCAGCTATTCCTATCAATAGTAGTTCACGACTCTCTGTTAATGTGAACCAGGCATAATGTGTCACAACAATATATATATATAAATATATATAATTACATATATGGAAATGTTTTGAAACAAAATTCAAATTAATTAACCATATAAGATTCAGCGCTCTTAGTAGTAATATAGGCAAAGATATTGTTTTTGGCTCACAACGACTAAGTCAACTGGTTCATTTGCTAACCGAATAGTTTGGTATACTGTAAACAGGAATAAGAACTATTATTTTTAATTTTGTAGTCTCGCTTATGACATATTTATTAAAGTAAAGAATTCTTTTATCAATATCATTTTATTGTTACAATTTTTATTAAAATTTAATTGTAGAGTATTGAGTGCATATTGCCAATCAAATTGAGCGCTCCATTTCGTTGCTCATATTCTGATGAACATACGATTCGTTCATTTAGTTCACATGATTCTCTTCCTCTAGCTCATTCGAATCATATTGTTGTTTATTCGGCCCGATAACAGTTTTTATAAAAATCATTATATCTAATATTTAAGCAATATGGAAGGGAATAATAAAACAAAGACCAAGACAAATATCTTCATGGAAATAGCTGACAACTTTGAGCAGTTAACCACCGAACTGGAACGCTTTCTAAAGTTTGTTTTTGTATTTCACCCGCACGCACGTGTTGCTAACTAAAACCATATAATTTGTTATTCTAGGCAACAGCCAGAATCCGTTGCATCCATACACCAGTTGATACAGCAAACTTATGGAGTGAGCATCAGCAGCAGCAGAGATGTGGCAACTAAAAAAACAGTCCTGCCCGAGCTTGTGCTTCAGGATATGGATGAGGAGCAGATTTGGCAACAGCTTGAAATGCGCAACGATTTGATGTTGAAACAGTTTCTTGAGCAATCCGCTCAGCTGATAGCCATGCGGGAGCAGAATTTGGGAATCGAACTTGATGACGAGGACGACGAAGATGATGATGAGCATCCGAATAGGGAGGCAAGTGAGCACGAAAGCGATGGGGAGTCTGCTGAGGAGGAGTATCTATCAGAGACAGAAGATTTTGATTTGAAACCATCAAAACCCGAGAAAATCATGACTAAAAGTGGCAAGAGGGGCAAAAATTCAGCGGTTGATGACAAATTCTTCAAACTGGACGAAATGAAACAGTTTCTTGAGCAGGAAGATGCCAAAGAGATGCGAAAACATAAAAGCTCCAAACCCATCGACGACCCAGAGGCCATTGATTATTTCACAGAAGACTTTGGATTGGCGGATGACTCGGCCGAATCAGATGAAGAAGGTGGCGTTAATGCCAGCTATGACGACTTCTTCGAGATGGACGATGAGCTGCAGAAGGAGGCGAAGCTGCAAAAGTTAAACGGACAAAAAGATTTCTGTAATGAAATAGACAGCGAGCAGGAACAAAATGAAAAGGAGGCGGAAGAAGATGCAGCGGAAGGCGAGGAGCAACCGGATGGAATGGCAAGTGAAATCGATGAAGCTGATTTTGTGGCCCAAAGTGGTATAGAACCTGCCAGTGATTCCGACTCAGCGAATGAGAACAGCGAGGGTGAGGACAAGTCTGAGAAGCAGTCCGCGGAGGTGGTGCAGTCGACCAACGAGATGCGCGAGGCACGCCTGTTTCAGCGCATACGCGACTATGAGGATGTGGTGCTCGGCGAGAAGCCCTGGCAGCTCAAGGGCGAGGTCCAAGCGGGCAGTCGTCCGCAGAACTCGTTGCTGGAGGAGATTCTTGAGTTTGACTCGACAACACGACCTTCGAATCCCATTACCGAGGAGCAGAATCAAACCATCGAGGATATAATTATTCAGCGCATACGCGACAAAGCGTGGGACGATGTGGAGCGCAAGGTGCGACCGGTGCACACACCCCAGGAGTACCGGAAGCAGCTCGTTCTCGATCAGGAAAAGTCTAAGCTGTCGCTGGCCCAAATCTACGAGCAGCAATTCCAGAAGGAGTTGGACAATTTAAATCCCAATCGTGATGATGACGACAGCACAGCTCCAGAGCCCAAAGAGCATCAAGATATTAAACGAGCAATGCGTCAACTATTCCTCAAGCTCGATGCCCTTTCCAACTTCCATTTTACGCCCAAACCGGTTGCGCCCGAGGCTAAGATTGTCACCAATACGCCCGCCGTCAATATGGAGGAGGTGGCGCCTTTAGCTGTCAGCGATGCGAAGCTCCTGGCACCCGAAGAGATCTTCCGTGGACCCAAGCACACGCCGCTGGGCAAAACAGAGCGCACAAGCACAGATAAAAATCGTGAGCGTCGCAAGAAGAAGCAGAAACAACGCGCCATTAACAACGTAATGGAGAAGCGAGAAGTTGAGCGTGCGAAGCAGGGAAAGGCGCCTTCGCAGCGGGAATCAAATGCCAAGCTGCTGAAGACCATCACAAAGAGTCGCAACGTGCACAAGGTAAGTCGGCAAACTGTTAATGATAACTTCTTATTTAAATTTATTATTAATTGTTCTCCTTTTATTGTTTATTAGATTACCAGCAGCAACGACCAGGGCGCATTGAAATCCTCGAGGGCATTCTTTAATAAGCTGCAGGACACCACGACATCGGCGTCAATAGCGACGGGTAGCAAACGTCCCAAGAAGGATCCTTCCAGAGCCAATGCAAAGAAATTCAAATTGTAACTGAACACATTAAATCGGTACATAAATGTTAATTATATTTTCACAAACTTCTGAACGCAAAGCAGTTCCCAATTGTCATGTCGTCAAAATAAGAGCCATGGCATCAGTCACGTGTTCTCAAATGTGTCGCTAAGCAGCAGCAACTTTAATTTGAGGCACCATGGGAGATGCCACGAGCCGACCAAAGCAATTCAATGCGTGGGCTCTGTGTTGTACAAGGACACGAGCTGAGGCTATTAGGCGCGTGTGGAGGGATATTTTTGGCATGTGTATGTTAATAATAGCAATGAAATTAAATTGATTGTGACGAGAGAGATAACATAAATAGGTACACGACTTTGACCTTCAAAGTAACCTGCACATCGCTCAACAAAGATATTGATTTTACAAAATATGAACAATAGTTTAAAAATGCAGAATTAATTGAAAATAAAAATAAGAATTATATTTTTCTAGTTCCATTTAAAAAGATGCGCCAAACTTTGTTTTTCAGCACTGGTAGAGTTATCGAAAAACGATAACGATAAGGCAGCCGTGCAACAATTTTGTACATTCGCACGTGTTGTTCAGCGTGCATTGTGTTTTAAGTATTGCTGAGTTTTAAATATTAAATATGGTAAAAGTACATAAGCCGCAGTCGAAAACTCTTAGCAATGTCAACAAAATCGGGGGCGTTGTCGAGGAGAAACAAAAAGTGGGAAAAACCATTAAAAAAGCAAAAATAGCCGCTCCTACTGTGGTTGACAGCAAAAAAAGCGATACGAAAAAGACAGAAATAAAGAAAGCTACGCGGAAAAATGCCATAAATGGAGCAGGAGTAGTTTCAGTAACACCAGCAACGCCGAAGTCGAAGCCGTTGTCCAAGAAACCATTTGTCTTGGCTCCATCCGAGTCACCGGCTGCACCAGCACCAAAGCCAAAACCAGCGCCAAAGGTTGCCCCAGCAAAGGTGAATGCAACAAAAGTACCGAAAATTGAGCCTGTTGAAAAGCAAAAGCCCAAGAAGCAAGGTAATGTTGAAAAGAAACCCGAAAAGCAACAGGAAAACCCCAAGAAGCAAGTGCCTGTAGAAAATAAATCCGAAAAACAAGAGAAGCCGAAGAAGGCTGTAGAAAATAAATCTGTTAAACCAGAAAAACAGCCGAAGAACCAAGTGGTTATCGAAAAGAAATCTGAAAAATCAGAGAAGCAATCTAAGAAGCAAGAGCCAGTGGAAAAGAAATCTGAAAAGCCAGAGAAACAATCGACTACTTCAGTTGCTAAGAATGCCAAGAAGCAGCCTCAGTTGGCAAATCCGGCAAAGAAGGTGGGCAAGAAAGTAGTAAAAGTAGTTGCCACAAAAGCTATTAAGGCTGCCAAAAAGAAGGGAAAGCCAAAGGGAAGGGCAGCTAAGCAGGAAAAGAAGGTAAAGAAACTCGTCGAGTTGGATTATGAGCTGAAAGGGTTTGATGAGGATAAATTTAATGAAATTGTCTGCGAATCGAATGTAAAGAAAGTCTGCAAGGCTCTCAAGAGCCAGGTGGCCGAGGAGGTGAAGAAGCAGAAGGCGACCTCAATCTTCAGCGATTATCGCTACATCCTGCAGGTTGCCTGCTACAAGATACCCAGTTGCCCCAGGCGTGTCGTAAAGCTGGCGTTGAAGCATTCGCTGGTCGGCACCGATGACGATGTCGCGTTCATTGTTACGGACTTGCAGCGTGGAGCTCGCTTTGACTATGAGCCCACTGTACAGCATTATGAGGATTTACTCCGAGAGGCGGGCGTCGAGCAGCATCTGTCTGTGGTGCCTTTTAATCGATTGCGCAATGATATGATCACTTTTGAAGCTAAGCGCAAGTTCCTTAACAGCTACGACTACTTACTGTGTGATAGTCGCATCTCGGGCCAGGCGAGCGCTTTTCTCGGCCAGGTTAGTTACATTATTACAATCGCTATGTCAACTGGTTTAAATGAAATTCTCCACAGCACACTCAGAAGCCACGCAATGTGTTGCACCCCGTGCGTACCTCCAAAACCAACAAGGTGAAAGAGACGATTTCGCGAGCCCTATGCCGCACTGCTTACAGGATGCTGAAGAAGGGTGATCTAACGGCCATCCCCGTAGGCAATCATGAGCACAGCGCCCCACAGCTGACCGAGAACATTTTGGGCATCGTCAAACAGCTGCAGCAGCAGTTTCCTGGCGGTCTGGCCAACATACGCTCAATGTATTTGAAAATCAATATTGTGGGAATCTCGGCGCTGCCCTTGTATATCAGCATGTGTGCCCCGCCAGCGGATACACCATATGTGGTTGGTCCGCGCGAGCAGCGCATGCTCAAGCTAAAGAAACAGGCGAATGAAGTGCTTACTAGATTCGCGCTTACCAAGAATGTGGATTTCATTAAGTTGACCAACGACCAGGTGAAACGTAAGGCAGAACTGCGAGAGAAGCGTTTAGCTCTGAATGCTGCGGATGCTAAGGAGTCGGCAAAGGATGGTGACGATGACGAGGAAACGGCTGTGCCAGCGAAAAAAGCTCGCAAAAATCCACCATTGCAGACGGTCCAACCTGTTGATGAGTCCGATGATGATGATGAGGGGGATGATGCGGAGGATGATGATGAGGATGATGAGGAGGATAATGAGGAGGATGATGAGGAGGACGAAGGAGATGATGATGAGGATGAGGATTAGAAGCCAACTAAACTATAGTCCAATTGTACTTTCATTTCCTTAGTCTATATATTTTTATATGCTAATATCATCATAAAAATGAATGTATGTGTATCGTGAACAATTGGAAACACTTTTAGAAATAAACAATTTTTGTATATAATATTGACATAAAAATTGATTCGTATTAAGTTGACTTCAGCTAACAATGAACAGATTCCAATCTATTGCTCCTATGGCTGCTTAAAAAATGTTATATTGTTTAGTCCAAAATTATTCTTCAAGCTGTGGGAAAAGAGCTACAAGCAAGTTCAACCTTAGATGTCTAGATCTTGTTTCTTCAGTATATATGATAGCTGCTGTACCTGAAAGTATAGCAAGAGCTGTTTAAACTAAGATAACAAAAGTCATTAGTTCTGCAATAATCATAAAACTGAGCCATCATTGCCTAATGGGCTTGATTTAATTTAGAAACGCCAATGGGCATTAGAAAACGATAATTTTTATGTGAATATAATGTATATTTTATATTTCTCTTCATTTACATTTATACTCACCAAAAGGATACTGCAATAAACAGTTAGAAAATTGACCCGCAAACAGTTGCAATAAAATTAATAACAAAAATGGTTATTTGCCTTAAAAGAGAATCGTAAATGGATTGTAAGTATGAGATGCATAAAGGATATCAAATTAAGTTGCATTGTTTGACATCGTCCATATGCGTAATCTGCACTGAAATTCAAAGGGAAATGCCAACATGCCATGATATGTCGGCGATGTCTTTGGCTTTTGGCTTTGTGCTTGCGGCGTTTACTTTCCATAGCATAATGTATACACATGTATGTGTACAAAATATGCCAAGACTTTCGCAACGGGCGTTCCGTGTCCGTGCAAAGTGAAATGCACTTCAATGCGCTAGCTGCGATGGGTACAATCACGGACAGCAATTTCCATATAAGTTTTGACCAGCGCGTGCTTATAATAACGACTACATCTAATACATTAGCTAATTTATGTATTAGATGTAGTCTGTACTGACGCATTTATCCCATGTGCTTACGTCGAATGTTAGTTAATGCCAGACCGAGACTCTTTTGAAGTTTCTGATGGATGGACTCAATTCTCAAGCGTTTTGTGAACTACAACAAATGAGAGGTCGAAAGGTCATGCTGCCACATTTATATGTGCATACATAACGATGCAAAGACACATGCCAAAAGTAACCATCTTCGCTTGCATAAGTCATATTACCTAATTAACTTCCAAACTTTAGCACACACATCCACACAGAAACACACTCATGTGTGTATAGGCAAGGACACTGTACTCCAGGGATTTAAATCACTTTTCTCGTCATTTACGGTCGATTGTCTGTAGCCACGACAAACAAAAAACATTGTAAAGCTTTTATCAGGCCCATTATCATTAGCTAGTCGCCGACATTTTTCTGTTGCAGCCGTTAAAAATTCTATATAAACATTGGCTCAGATTAGCGACTCCGAAATTGAATCAAACATTCTTCCTTTAACCATCATTAACAACGTACTTTGTAGTTTTTACCTACTTGCTATTCTAATATTTTAATTCTCTTATTTCCATATTCTCTGCTGGGGTATATTTAAGCAATGATAAATATCAACAAACAAAGGGGTTCTAAATCTTATTGTTGTACAAACAGCTCCTATAATCGACGCATGTGGTTGATATGGCATTATGTATTCCAATATCGATAGCGCAATTGGCCTATTATTAATTAATTGTCTATTACGTAGTACCAGTTAAAGTTTCTCTCCTAATACGCAGTTGGTGAATGACAAACGATTATTAGTAAATAAAGTTAACCATACTTCAGTTTATTATTTGCCTACTATATGAAAATGTTTTGGTACCAGTATTTGAATTGCCACAAAAAGGGTATTTAATCTTCGGTACTCGCAATGTTCATCTGTATTTCCTTAGTATATATGCAGTCTAATTATACACATTTGTTACTGCGTACTTTATAAATATGTGTGTGAGTGATAAAACTTCTATTCTTTTATTAGCTTACCTCAAAAAATATAAGCTGCAGTTAATCATTGTGGTTCCATTTTTTATAATACAATGTATGCGTTAAGTACTTATTGTTGTAATTCAACTAAGTTCGAGTTATTCTTTGATTGAGTGCGACCCTAAGCACAAGGAAATACAATTTTTTATATAACTGCAAAAATTCTTAAGTTCAAATGGAAAATATTGTGATTCGTTCCCATGGTCGGCAAGTATTTAACATTTAATATGTATCTAAAATTTATTTATTTAATTTAATTTTCTAAGATTGAAGCAGAGTCTTCAATCTGTTCATTCCATTTTTATAGGTGTCAAGTAACCTAAAGGAAAATTATTCGGTTTTGTTGATTAAAAATAATATATAAGTGGAGACTATATTTATGATTAAATTGATGAATCTCTTTTCGATGTAACCAATATATATAAATATAACTTATTTACGCTTACTCATATTGAGAAGTATTCTTTTGTGTCGAAAAGAATCTGATCCTTAACATATTATCTTATCGATTTATAAATATTTAATTTATAATGTTCAACGCTATATTTAACATAGAATAAAATAAATATATGTTCAAACGTGCAGTGTCAACAGATAAAAGGGAGATTTTACGTATAATTTTCTGGTTATTGAATGGTATTTTTTGTTTATTTTTGTTTGGTTGGCCCTGTGATTGAACATGGAAAGTATATGATGCCATGGAAAATATGAAACATATTGTTTAATGTCAGCTAGATAAGGATGATAATACCCAGTACCAAGGAATTAATAAGCCCTAAAATATTTTGCATGCCTAGACATTGGATTTATATTGGATTTCGTATGATGTCAGCCAAATATGCAACTAATTGAAAATAATCTGGAGCTGATTAGGCGATTAATCAGATAAGATCGCGTGACAAATGTGTATGCGCTAATTGTGCGTAATTGCTATCTGATAAAACCGATAAGAGAACGCACTCCCTGCCAAATGTCAATGCCCATAGAGTTTGTGGCTCCGTCGTACCACGTGTTGCCCATACGACTTCAGAATCCGAGCATGCCACACAACCCGAGCAATGGACTGCGCACAATCTTGGTAGCAACAGCATTAATGTCAAGAGTGGGCGTTCGTGCTGTTACTCGTGTCGTCGCTATCTACCTGAAAAACAAAACACAACTTACACACAAACCACACACACACACACATTAAAGTCTACACTCCATTGAAATCTTTCGAATGCTCGTTGACTTTGACACGAACTTTGCAGGCACGAACTCTTCACGGCGCTCGTATAAATCGAGTGCGCCTTCGCTGCCGATTTCACTTACGTTTCAGTTCGAAAGCGGTGCAGTTAGTAGCGAAGCTTTTCCCACAGCAGCTAGCGACGGTGAATCTCTTCAGTTGTCAAACAAAGTTCTAACAATTTTTGGTAGTGACATTCAGTTTCTAATAGTTTCTTCATTGTTTTGTGCATTTTCCAGTGCAGTTTTACAAAAATTGTCACCTATACATATCTCAATTTCGCAGAGATCGTCAGACTTTGGTTAAGAAAACTATTTAAAACATTTTGTTAATTCTTATAAGAGGTAAGTTGTACAACAAGTTGATGTGGTATAAAATATAATTTATGAATTTTAAACTAAAATATAATAAATAATTAACTGTATTAATCTACCACTTGACTCTGAAATTAATTAATAAAATATAGATTACTTAACTCGATATTAAAGTGAACATGTTTTCTGAACAAATTTTGTACAAATAGCGACGGGATTACGAAAACCGTGTTGCACCACCAAACAACAAATGTAGTTTTAGTAGTAAAATTTTTCTAATTGAGAAAATCATTTTTAATAGCGAAAGAATCTTAAAATCACAACTGATTTGATAGAGATCATTAATAATTTAAACTTAATTTAACGAATTCAAAAAATTTGAACCATTTTTGACGTTAGTGTTACTTTATTTTAAAAGAATAAGGTAAATGATTTTGTGAAAAAAGTAAAATCCTTTGTGAGCTAATAGTTTTAAAGATACATATAAACTGCTTAAGAAAATTGAATACTAACGGTCTTAAGCTCTTGCCAATCCGACAGCCGCACATATGGCCCAAAAGTGAAATGTGTGCTGAGCCTAAGACATTTGTTGCTTCGTTGCCTTTTTGTCTTCATTTGGTCAAGTCATGCGACCTTTTTTTAATATCCCAGAAAATCTTCACCGAATATAGCCAAAATTAAGGCCGGTTTGTACCTTTATTATTTTCTACTTTGGGTTTGCTCGTAAAAGGAAAAGTCTATGAGATTATCGTTCAAATTGCAGGCAATTCAATAAACGGCATCTTTTAAGTACATTTATTAAGATTTAACCTTTAAATTTTTACTATTTAGCTTAAGGATGATACAAGTTATGCGGTCTGCCTTCAGCTTAAGTGAAGTTCAGTTAAATAAAATAAAACAATCATATTTTGACATATATTCCCGTCGTGTCTAAAATATGTTATAATATTTGTGCTTGGTAAGATTAAATATCTTATATTAAAATATAAAATATTAAAATATTTATTAATGGTATAAATTAAACGCATTTCTGTTGAGCTTCTTCTTGGTTATTTGTTCACTTTTTTGTTATTTGTTATTTCATTTTGTTGTTCACTGATTCGCATCAATGGTTATTCGGCACTAAAAGTGTTCATTGGCAAATCATATATTTTTTTATTTGAAATACTTACATAATGAAATTAATACCTGACATGAATCATTTACCAATTGAATGGATAGGACAAGAATTACCATAATTGTATATCCTAAAAAATGCTTCTTATACATGAGCATGAGTAATTGTTCTCTCCCATACACAATTTATTTTTTCCATTTCGGTTACCTTCAATTTAATTGCGTCAGTCTTTTGCACAGGTGTTTTTTTGGGACTTAAGGAACCCAAAACTACTTAAAAAAGTTATTTTTATTGCTTTCAATGGCGACAAGTTGTTGCTTCTTTTACGCCCGTATTATTTTGTTTTCTTTAAATTTACAAAAGACAAACAACACAGCACTAAAGACAAGTGGGATTTCTTGGTTTTTAAAATTGTCGGTTTTATTTATGCTTTCTTTAGCCCGGTTTGGTTGTGAACGACGATACAGATACAGGGCATCTGCTTTTCATCGACTAACTTTTTTCCATAACCAATTAATGCACAAAAAACCCTTATAAAGTTTTAGCATTACGTAGGCATTGCTGAACATCAATTAAAAAACATTTATGATGTACAAGCTACATGGAAAAGGCTTGTGAAAACTAGTTGGGCCCCTCGAAGTATCCTTAAATAACCCGTGCTAAGAATTTGCCTTTTTGGCGTTCATTTTGCTGTTTTAGAGCTTTGAGTTTGTTCTTTTAATTAAATTTGCATATTTTTATTAATTAAATTGTTTCAGCAATGTTAGCCCGCAAAACTTGGCGGCAACTCTTAATGACGTCGATTTTGGGTAACAAAACACAAACTCACACACAAACACGCACACACACTCACACACACTCACACAAAATATGGCTTAAGCTCTCCATAGAGTTCTAAATCCTTGCCCCTTGTTTGCCAATTGAGTTTAGCTGCATTCGTCATAAATTAACACAGCTCTAGTTTATTTGTGAGTGCTAAAAAAATGGTAGAAATTATATTTTCTTTTATTCATGACACTCTCCCACTCCACACTGGGGAAAACTCCAGTGTTTTCCATAAAATTTCAGTAAATGGTCTGTTCATTAACTGCTGATGGCATTATTATGATTATATTTAAAGCAGGTTTTTTTGTGGATTGCATTAAGAGCTTGACAGATTCAAATTGGCCACGAACTTTGGTCCACAAATTTTTACATCTAATTAGGTGAGTTTATGGGCTCGAAATTTGAATTGGCTGGTCGTGGAAGTTTATTAGGGGTATTACGCACTGCAAATCGTGTGCCAAATTTTTTTTGCTTTCGCCAGTTGGTTAGCAAACATCAAATGCAAATGCAAAAGTGAAAATGCTGCAATTGAAATGTTGAGAGCTTGGGAAATACTATTTTTTTTTGTATAATACTACCTTAATAATGTCAAATTCTAAAATAAATATGTATCAACATTTTAAGTTGATGCTTTCACATTTATTAAATGCAAATACTTATTAAAATGCCTGTTTTCATTAGAATGAATATTTTCTTGACATTTTTCATATGCAATCTCTTATTGGCGAATAGAAATAAAACGTTTCCAAAATATGTATGAACGAATATTTCGTTTCTTTTATTTATTTGCCCTTCCCTTGCTATGATAAAAAAGTATTTAATTTAAATGCCGACCGTAAATGTTCCCAACACGCTTTAAAGCGAATTTATTACAAAATGCAAACTTTGTCTTACAAACAATTTGGCAGCCTGTAAGCAAACATGAAGTAGCTCATATAAAGCACGCCCAGATTGAGAGGCAAGGGGCAGTGAGTGAAGCAGGAGAGAATGCATGTCTTATCACTGAAAGCTGGCATTTTGCTGATGCCACTCAGCGGCAGAATTTACATTACGGTGGCAAAGAATTGCTTATGGAAAATGCAACATAAAATACTTTTGATATGGATAAATATTTGCAAGGTGGAAAAGGAAGCATCTTGGCATTTAAGCCAAATTGTAATATGGGTATATATGTGTGTGCAAATAAAATATTGAATACATTCGGATGCAATCCACAAGGAAAAAGAAATTGGTACAAAATTGAGATTTAATTTTTGAAGTATTCAAAAATATATTCTGAGATATATGTTCATTAAGATTCTAACTTAAAAACTAAAACCAAAATTTCAATTTGTATATACCCCACATATAGTTTCATTTACTGCTTCTAATGGAGCTTGTTCAATTCAATAAAAATTGTTTAAATATTTAACTTAAACTTTAAGTTTAATTACTTATATTTATTCCCTTCAAAAATGTTGATAGTAAATCAGTTGCTTATGCCTCAGATTTATTTAAGGATCTAAAATACAACTACTAAGTTACTACAATAAAATACTCGACATAGTTCAAAACCAACTTAATTCCGTAAGCCAAATATGCAAAGTGAAAAGGCAAACCATTATTATGCAATGAGTAATATCAGAAAACGAGAATTGTAAAAGCGAGCACAAAATTCGTGGAATATAGAAACATTTACATTCTGAGCAGAAATTCATTACAAAAAGTTGCTGACTCGATACTCAAACACAAGTTACAGTGCAAAGGACCCATATATGAGTTGGAGAAAACCTGCGGCAACAATGCTCAGAAAACATAAACAAACAGTCGTCAATGTGAATGTTGCAAACAATGCCGACAAGAACTTAGAGCGAACCAGGAATTGGAACTGCGACTGATATTGGTACTAGAGTGGGTCTGGGACTGGCGCTGGGACTGAGGCAGGCGGTAAATCAACAATTCAAACGGGATTATTGACGGCATTTGAAATTAAGCTGAAAGTGAAAGAGCAACGACAACATTTGCATCGATATGTGCGGCCAAGGAGAGGGGAGCCAACAATTACAAACGCAAGATGTTGGCAAAAGTTTGTTAGCCTTTTTTTTTTTTTTGTTGTGTCTCACATCGTTTTGCGCCTTTTTAAGATGTTTGTGCCCCAAACGTATAGTTTGCGCGCCATTTAAATATTTTGCCACTTTTGTTGAGGCCCTATGACGCAGTTACTGCTTGTTTGGCTTACATAAAATGCTCATGTGAGTTCTTTTGTTCAAAAAGTTTTTAACAGAGCATTTTGGTTCACTGCAAGTTGCTTTTAGCAAGAGCTCAACTCATGAAACAAATCAGCAACTTTGCACATTTCGATACCCTAAAGGTATGTAACAAAATGTTCGATTTTTGTGTTACGCAATTTTATATTAAACGAAACAATTTTTAACCTGTCAAAAAAGTATACCATTCTTGCTGAACCACAATCAAAGATTATGTATTTAAAATTGATTTTATAATTTCGATACGATTTAGTACGATTAGCCAAGTTAAATGTTGAAAGCAATCCAAACTAGCTCAACAATTCAAATCACCTGAGGCTAATTCCCAAAATGCTCACATTAAACAAAAATCCATAAACAATTCAACACCATGAATTCCCAGTGGATAAAGTGAAGAACCAGAAACAATTTTCCAAACATTCATGTACAATTATTTTAATCTGTGTCGGACATTTCTCGCATAATTTTCCATCATTTTGGAGTAAAATGACATGAAGGGGACGGAGCGAGGGGGCAGCCGCATAAAAGTAAACTGAGTACAAATCTAAATAAAAGTATTTCTCGGATCGCAATGAATTTTTAAGCTAAAGTTAAAAGAGCGCCCAGGTAGCTGCTGCTCACATTGACGGCACCTCATCCACTCAACCTCTCATCCGCCAGCTCCTTTGGAACAACCCTAAAATGTGACGACTCCCAAAAGATGCTTTCCGTCGGCTCAGGGTTCTGCTTCTTCTTTCTGTTGCGTGCAATGCTTTTAGCCTGATACGTTAAGAGTTGCGGTTGCTACCTCATTGTCTTAGCTTTGGCTGTCTTTTGTAAGCCCATCCCGGCATGTCAACAACTTGCTCTTGGTTGCGGCATCTGAGTTAGGTCAACAATTTTTTCATTGCTTTTTGGTATTTGACAAGCGCGTGCTTTTGCAAATGATGACGTTGTTGTCATTGTCACATCCTTGTTGCGCCATCAAAGTCTTGTGAGCATGCCGCAAACTTTCAATTCCCTATGGATGGTCCCGCTGGTCAGGTCTAACATTGCCATTAGAGGCTGTAATCATTAAACGTTTCTTTTATGCAAGTGGCTAAGTAAAACTTAAAGCCTTTGCTGTCTCATCCATTTTCATGGAAACACAAATTATTAAAGTACACAATTTGAACATTTTCGCAGCAACATTTTAATTAATTAGAAGGTTGATAAATTTATGTGATTTTAAGTACTTGAGGAAGAATCATTGCTTAAGATGAGAGAGCGGGTGCAGAAACCGAGCTAGAAATATAAATGAATCACAATTTGCAAGTTTATGGGGTAAGTATATTTATGGACTGGGATTTAAGTAAAAGCCTGGAATTCACAATATTTTAAGGAGCATTTCAGCTTGTGATATTTATAATCTTTATAAACATTCGACTTTACTTTCCATTGCTTGATTTCTGTGAGCTATGCAGATTGAAGTTAAATTGAAATTTGTTTTTTTTTATTGCTTTTGAAACTTAATACCGTTAAAATTATAATTATTGATGCGATTAAAGAAAGCGAATCGTGGTAAACATTATTTGATTTCCTAATTTCACATATGTAGGCAGTTAAAGTGCTTTAATTTAAAGCAAAAGGTAAAAAAAGACTTTACCTTAGAACATAGATTAGCGGAAATTTGGGCAGCTTATGCTTGAGTCAGCAAACAAGATGTCAACCAGCTGTGCCCGAGATAGACAGTGCCATTGCAGACATATTCACTCCGGAAACACAATCAAACAAAAACACACTGATTGGCTGAGACAGAGAACAGACAGAGACAGAGACAGGGAGAAATCAGAGCAAATATATTGTTGGGCTTTGCGATTGGGTGTCCGGAATCCGAAACCATATCCAAATCAGTCTTAGACGACTTGTTTGCTTAATTTGACAAACGGAATAATTTGATGAATATCTAAATGCCAACAAACACTCAGCAGGCGGCAAGCAATCTGCTCCCGCACCCCTCACCCACCCGGCACTAATTCAATAAGCATCCAATTACAACGCGGGCATGCAGCAATGTTTCTCTCGCAGCCCTAGCAACATTCTCGTATACGCAATTTTCATTTGCTCTATATGAAAACTTAGGGCCACTAAAGTGTTGTTAGGCGTGTTAATAATATTCATAATTGTTTCGCTCTGATATTTGCGAATTAGCGGAAAATACACACACACAGATCTCACTTCAAGCCAAATTCAATTCGAAAGCGCTTTTAGAGAACTTAACTGAATGCACACAAAATATCAAATCACGTGCAATGCTCGTATTTTGGCTAAGTCCAGCTAGCAATTGAATGACCCAAATTCAATTTCAGACTTGTGGCACACACACACACACACAACTGCAGACCCTGCCATACCCACGTCCAAGTCTAGAATATCATAAGTACGTTTTCAGCTACCAGCACAGCAGGTGACCAATCCACAATTCACATCCACAATCACTTCCATAGCACACACACACACACACATATATATATATGTGTATACAGTGAGGGGCGAGGTGTTTGCCCCATAATCAAGGCAATGCAATTTCAATGTCTGCGTCTCGTGTTTCACTTTAGCTGGAACAGAGCTGGACCCAAGCCCAAGAGTGTCAAGGACTAAAGGCTGTACTGCAGCTTAATTCATATTGTTTTTTTTTTTTTTTATTGGCTCCAAACGCAATTTACATGTACCAACACAATTTCTCGCACATGTTGGAAATTAAGAGTCAAATTGGTTAAACCTTTTCTTGTGGTTATAAAATTGTCAATCTGAGAAAATTTACATGTCTATCATGGATAGGCTATTGCCCTGGCTTAATTAAATTATAGATTTAAATAGTTATGAGCATTTTAGGTAAAGGGATTTTAATCCCTGGCCCTTTCGAATTCCAACACTTTTTTAAATGAAACGAGCAATCTTGTTCATTGGAAAAGTGTCTGTTCATGTAAGCAAGGTTCGCAGCTTTAATTAAAACCTTTCAGGTCAATAATACTGTAAGCGTTTTATCCATTTGCGTTACCTTAATAAACTGATAACCTTTTTTTCAATTTAAAAGTTTAAATAGTTAATAAATAATTGGCAGAAAAACAAATTGTTTTTTTTTAAATATCATTTAAATACTATGTTAACCAAAATCCCTTTTTGGGCAAGGGAATGTCTTCTAATTATAATGATTATCATTTTGGAATCACAAATGGGAAACTCAAAGTTATATGGTAACAGTAGTATAAGCAAATACAAAATGATGTAAAATATTTATAGAAGTCCCTTAAGGCAAGTGCAGGAAATCAACAAGTTGGAACTGATTCTAGATAAATAGATGCTACTCTTCACTGCCCAATGCGATCAAGTGTCAAATCACTGGCCTTGTGCGCCGTATTAGCTTCAAGAGGGCCATTTGACCACGCTATCAGCTGCATTGTGCAATTAATGGTCTGGCACTTGGCTGACTCGGCGTATAAAGTCCAAGTGACTGAGTCCTCGTGGGCGAACCATTCAAACAGACACTGTGCAGCAGCTGAAGCTGAGGCAGAAGTTGCAGGCAATTCACAATTCCAGTCAAGTGTGAAACTGATGGGGTTAAGAGGAAATATATATAGATAGATGCTGGGAGGGTGACAAGCATTATAAATATTTAGTTAGCATTTGCAGATTGAGAGCTAAAAATGAATTATGCACTCACCGTACAATTGTTGTTTATTTGCTTATTTGCGCAAATTTATTTATTTGTATATATTTTTTCACATAATTTGTATTTGCATGAGCGGTAAGTCCTTAGGCCATCGAATATGGTCAGTGCTGTGGGGTTACCAGACTATCGAGCAAACAAATAATAATAAATAAATAAAAAATAAATTGATGTGCGCTTTACGGATCGCTGAACAGTAACTGGTCCAGGACTGCGTTATCCTGCGGCGTATTCGTTTTACGTCATATACGTATTTACGGACTACTCATTATGGCAGCGGCCATACGGCCATAAATCAAAAACGGAAATGATTGATAAGCGCTTGGTCCGGTTCACTGGCAAAGCGCATCCCTAAACTGCTGTTGAAGCTGCCTAATAATCGTACACACACAATCACAATCACAATCACACTCACACGCACTGCAATATAAAAAGCCAAAACAAAAAGTGAACGAGACTGAGATGAACGGAAATTGCCCGACGTGGCGTAAAATCCGTTGATTACTTTATTTGTACAGAGTGCAAGACGCGTTCGTTCGAGTCCTTTTGCCTTTTGCCTTTTGTCTCATCCATGCGAAGAAAGTGCGGGTTTGTTCTGCGGTCCGATAAGCGGACAAAAAGAAAAAC
This sequence comes from Drosophila cognata, assembly GCA_035041535.1. Classification (NCBI taxonomy): domain Eukaryota; kingdom Metazoa; phylum Arthropoda; class Insecta; order Diptera; family Drosophilidae; genus Drosophila; species Drosophila cognata. The sequence goes on from JAWNLC010000616.1 coordinate 1,052,792, forward strand.
CTCACACACCCAACAACCTGTGGCAGCTGACGACCCAGAGTCCCCAGCAAAGGACAAACATTCGTATAATAAAATGTAATCACACATTGATCTCATTGTTCATTGTTCGTTTTACTGGACCATTTTATTTGATTTTAAATCTACTTTCAATAATGGCTTAAGAGTCGCAGCGGGAGCTTAGAATTGCACGTGGCTGGCAAATATTCTTTTATGGTCCAACAATTCGTGGATTTTGTCCCAGATTAAAACGATTTTTTGACCATTTTTTGTATTTTGTATAATGACAAGACTTGTGGTCAGCAGCTCAGAACTAACCAATTGGCCGCCGTAATTGGAGAATTCATGCGTTTGACATTTATTTGCAGTTGACCTCCTTCAGATTCAGCACGTCCTATGAAATTAAGATAAATTAGTCTCTAACGTATTTTGACAGTATGCACTAAGTGAAATAACACAGGATTTGGGGCAAATGATTACATTCTATCTCCGTGTCTTTGATTCATCTTTTACTTATCTGTGAACTTCCAATTGTGAAGGAAGGAAAGAATTTCCAAATCAATGACTTTATTGACTGGCTTGCAGGTTGGCTCAGCTTACTTTGAGGTGAGTAAGCACTTGAAATAATCGAAGTGGAAGTGGGCAAGAAAGGGTCAAAGTTTGTATGTCAAACACTCAGCAACAAAATTGACAAATGTACTTTGGAAGACGGAATTAATAAGAATGAATGACAAGTCCAATCCCTACTTCAACAACAGCAACAAACAAAACAAGTTTGATCGTTTTTACAAATGTGTAAACATAATTATATTATTTGGTAAGGCGCACCATAATAAATGATTGATTCTCTTAAATTCTCGTTCAATTCGCAAAAGTGAAAACATTTAATTCATTTATCAAATTTAATTTAAGTTTACAAGCACAATTTACGTCTTAAATGCATTTAAAAATTCTTAAATTTGAGCTAACAATGAAGCTTAACTATATCTGGAACTCGTTATTTTTATCATGAAAACAACTTTAGTTTTTTTTTGCCCTTCCTTGTATCAGTTTATTTTGAGTACCTATTTCGAGTAAAGATAGTTTCAGCCATGGTCGATTTGTTACCTTTGCTTTTGCTACTGTCATTGCTATTGGCAGCAACACACATAATGAATAGCTTGTTGGCTGACAAATATCTCGCACGTGAATCAATAAAAGTGCAGTTTAAACATTCACCGCACACGTCCCTCGACATCTCTCAGGGATCGAATAAAGTGCCAGATGATTAAACGAGGCCCCTGGCCAAGAGTTGAGCAATAGCATACGGACAGGTCCAGTGAGTCAGTCAATTCATTGTCCCACTCGTTGCTGTTGCTGTTGCTGTTGTAGTAGTTGTTGTTGTTGTTGTGTGGGTTGGCTGATGTGTGTCCTGTCTGTTTCGGAGAGTGTCCTGGGGCGCTTCTGTTACCGCTGATGTCAGAGAAATGTCATAGAGCTGTTAAACTTTCTTTCAACTGTAAACACAACGGTGACAGCAGCATTTAGGGCCGGTTGGAGTCCACAAACAGGACGACCGTCGACAGGAAGTGCAGCAATGCAAAACTAAGACGAGCCCCGCTCAAATTGCTACTGTGTCAGCAAAGCGGCCAGCGCAAATGACTGTGTGACAGGAAGCTAATACACAGGTGGGTTATAGAGGGGGTCAGAGCCTAAGGGGGTGCCCGCCCATGCCGCGATGGGCAGTGAATGAATCACTTAATGGGAAATGATATACCTGACTTCCGTTTCTGTCCGACGTGCCACTGTCGGACGGAGGTGGTTGCCAAAGTTAAGCTCTGTTCTCTGAGTAGCTAAGTTAGTCCCCCATCGATATTTAATGCCTGGAAATTGATTGATGTTTATTGCTCATACGCAAGAGGGAAAGAGGTGCAACGAATTAGTGCACTCGGATTCATTTAGCTCTTAGGCGCAAATGGGATTCAAATAAATGGCAAACATGGTCAAAATCCAAATCCACATTCACTTAGGAAGTAGGAATCTTAACTCCTTTTTCGGATGATCAAATTCTCAAATTGAATCATTTTATCACCTTAAATTAAGTACTCGAATATTTTACAGCTGTTCGAAGTACTCAAATTGTTGTAACGAGTAATTTGTAATTAATTTTAGATTAAATTCTTATAGATTAAATCAAACCATTACAACCATTTGAGTGCAAATTGCCCATGATCTGCTAGGAACAATACATTTGGAGTTTAGTACACTATTTATCTGATATTGCAGATTCTTAATATTACTCTTTGTTTTTCTTGCAGCCGCCCATAAATCGCAGCGCAATGATGACAAACAGATTCGCATTCTGTGCCTTGGCATTGCTAATCATCTGCCTCTTGGCCATCTCGAGGACCGATGCAGCACCCATGCCCAGGTAGTTGTAGAATTGCCCCACTCGTTTCTAGCTAATTAATTTCTGGGCACTTAAGCTACTGCATAATGTGTATAAGTATATTTGGCCAAAAAAATCCAAAATCCAATTACCGGAAAGTGTTCGGAGTTTGTGTGTTTCAGTTATGAGCTGGGGCTAGACACAGTGCACTGGGTGGAGTGACAAGGGGGAGGTAGGAAGGAAGGCCATTTTTGGCATCAGCTGAGATGATAATGCTTATTTCAACAACGCACATCCTGCACATATCCAGTTGACTGTGGGGGCGACACGTGTCCTTCGCAAATTTTATACAATTTGCGACAATTTTTTGTCAGTGGTGTTTTTTCTTGCCTTTGCATTTTCAATGCGTTGTGGAAAATTTCAATTAATTAAATGTAAACTCTTACTACAAATGACAGCTAATTCTGCCAGCTTTTTTTTGCACACTAAGTTGACACTTCAAGTAATTAAATTTATCCTCTGAACACTATTCGTCCTTAGCGCATTTTTATATATTCTATTTTCAATTTATATACATAAGTACATAGAGGTCCATTAAAGTCCTTTTAGTGTGCTGTTGCTCAGAAAATTACATTCATTGGCAATTCGTATGTCGTCTGATAGGAGATGGAGGAAAAGACTGGTGGGAGCCATCCTATTTTCATGTAAATTCAAAAGTAACAAAATGTAAATTACAAGGCAAAGTAATTAGATGTCCTAATTATTTGATTATTTGCGTCAGTGCTGTACCGTATAGCTGTTAGGATTTCCAAGTCAAAATCTAATCATTTATATAAACTTTAATATTTCGCTTCACTGCTTCCCCCACAAAAAAAAAACAAAAAAAAAACAACAGTCAGAGCTCTAACAACGGCTACGGCGGATACAACGAGCTCGAGGAGGTGCCCGATGACCTTTTAATGGAGTTGATGACACGCTTTGGACGCACCATGATTCGAGCACGTAATGATGTGGAGAAGTAAGCACCACCGAGCATATAGGCATACACTCAGAAAAAATTAGGCACTAGCAACTAGATAATGGGCATGAAATCCAGATTGGCCTTTCTTTTTTTTTAATAATTAATCTAACAAAAGAAATTCATTGAACCTTATCGACAATACCCGTAAAAATATATCAATTATTTACACTCATTAGGTGTAATAATTTAGAAACGGTAACCCATTTTAGAATAATATTGTAGAGATTTTCTAAATTCTAGGTTACATAAAAACAATAGTTTAGGGCAATAACTTTTTTTTTTCGTGAAAGTTTTCGAAATTCTATTATATTCTAATTGAATGCCCTTAATTATTTATAGCTTTTGGACATATGACCAATAATGGTCTTTGCGACCTAATAAATTTAATAATAATTTAGAAACAATAACCCTTATAAGGAAAATATTGCGACAATTTTCAAAACTCTAGGCCAAGTTTCTTCCGAGTGTAGACATATATATGTGTATTGAGCTCTCTCAGTTCCAAACCTTAAAGCCCGCTCTTTAACAGCTCGAAGCGGACAGTGGACTTTGGACTGGCGCGCGGCTATTCCGGAACTCAGGAGGCGAAACATCGCATGGGTCTGGCTGCAGCCAACTTTCCCGGCGGACCTGGACGAAGGCGACGTTCGGAGACCGATGCTTAAATGGGCGATTACGATGATAACGATGATATGAAAGCTACAAGAAATTAAAAACTATAGCATTTATTTTTGATTTCCAATTAACTTGATCTAGTTTATTTTGAACGTATTCCACAAATTTGCCAGAATATTTAACTAAATTCAATTTAATTGTATTTCTATGGCTATTAAGTATTACGCACTGTATATACATATATGTATATATATATACATATATAATTTTAACGCACAAGCGTGAAAAATATCGGAAATATTCGCGTTACTGTTAAAAAAAAACGTTCTCAAATACATACATTTAGTGTTACATACATATGTATTGCAAGAATATTACCAATACAAGGTATACAAGCTATATAACAATATACGTTAAACCGTTGCTCCAAAGTTGATAGAGTTTATGCACCCTCAATCAATCAATACCAAGATCATGATATCCTCTCGCTCTCTCGCTCGTTTTAATGTTTAACACATACCAAAGAATAAAAAAAAAAACAATGAACAAATTAATCAACTATTTAGTGAAAATATATATATAAGGATGATACTAAAATAAACAACTTATTGAACTGTAATAAAACTCGCGCAAAAAATCTTTAAATAGGTATGCCTTAGTATTAGCACACACAATTACACACACAATTACACACACACACTGAAATAAAACAGACACACCTACACTTACTCAAACACACACACACACACTCGCACAAATACAAGCAAGTTTCCCACCCAGAAATTGAGTTAAGTATTTGAAAGAAGAGCCAAAAAAAAAATCACTTGATAATTCCTATTTACTTTTTTTTTTTTAGTTTTGTTAACAATTTGAATATATACGATCTATATGTGTATTAATAATGTGCAATTTGTTTTGAGCTTGAACACCTTTATCCGTGCCATACAACAATTTTGAGCTTCTTTAACCGCTTTGAGTGGCTTTGAATTATTTCTTGTACATACTATTAACAAATACACTTGCATATTTTGCGATATATAAATAAAATATTAAAATAAAAAAAACCGTACAGCTGCATATATAATTATATTTATATACATATATACGTATAAATGTGTATATTGAAAACATACAAACTTGAATATCGTAATGGACAAAATCAAATAAATTTACAACTACAATAAAAAAAACTCTATTTAACTTGTTTCTTTTCCGTGAAAGGAACATTTTTCTCCCCTCTTGTCACTACTTTTGAATACTCATGCTGTAAAGGATTTGAATGCCAATTGGCTGAGAGTCAGAGTCTCTCTTACCATTTCTCCCTTGATTGTGTTCACAATCATTCACTATTCCCCCGTACAGGCCGTCCTTAAAGTCAATGAGTTCCATTAATCTGAATCACTGATTGCTGATCGATAAATTCATATTAAAGTGTTCTTGTAAATAATTAAGTATGTGCACGCAAAACCATGTATAATACATAAGTACATACTTTAATAGCCGCGAACTAGTAACAAATTTATCTTTTGGGACAAGCGCAGCAATCGAATATATGTACGTTGCCCACCTGCGAATACATTTGAATGTATCTATTTGCACGGGAATGAAATGTACGCACAACTGTAGGTACTCATAGATACATGTGTATGAGTCGGCTCTTAGATAAGTGTTCCAGCTGGTGCCGTAAATGCTGTACTAATAAACTAATAAATGGCTGCGCACTCTGGCAATTATTCTCCGATATTGATAAGCCAAATTACAGATTTAATAAGCGGTAAGGGATTAATAATCAAACTCTATATTGCGAAAGCATATAAAGCAAGCGCCTTTCATATATACCATAATAATGGTCGCAGACTACCACTCCAATATCACTCATACTCATTCTCATACTCATACTCATACTCATACTCATAATCATACTCACACTCATACTAATACATAGCCCTAAATTAAGAATGTTTTCAAATCTACGGGTATAAGTTTTGCTTAGCAGTTGCACTTGCCTCTATAAATACGTAATACACATCAGAGCTCAAATCAGTTGTGTTTCTGAACTTCGTGAGCTTCTCTCTCAAGAATCAAGATGGACAAACGAATTGCTGTTTTATTTGTATTCCATATAATAGTTCAATCACAATCTGAATCAGAATTAGGTGATTTTAATGATTTCTCTATTCGATGTGAAAAAAAATTATACATACATATTTATTTTCAGTTTTCAAGACAACAGTTAAAATTTTTCATGGAGTAATGGAAGATTTCCACGCAGAAATACCGGAACATTTTGAGAAAATCGGTGGAAAATATTACCACATTGGTAAAGAGACGGCTACAAATTGGTTTAACGCTGCGGAAAAATGCCATCAGATCAACGGTAACTTAATCAATTTACAAAACAATACCGAAATAGTCGAGATTGGACTGAGTTTAAACAAATCCCAAGAATATTGGACAGATGTGAATAATCTTTGTAGTTCAGATTTTCATTCATTAACCACTGGCATGAAAATGTCCGAAAAGCTACACTTTGAAGGAAATAATATAAATCCAAAAGAAGATACTTGTGGAATATTAATATTCAATGAATCGAAATCGAAATCGAAATTTCAATTGGATGGACGGAACTGCAATTCAACTGGTGTTCATTTTATTTGTGAGACTAATCTGCCCACTACACTATCTTTTATAATAGGATAAGTGAATTTTGGTTTCTCTAGCTATTTTTTATATGCCCTGAACCCAATGAAAATGGGTAAAAAGGGTATCGTTGTTAATTATATATCAATTATATCAATTGAAATGCTCTCTCATTAAAAGTGTGGCTTTTATTGATATTGGGAATCGATGGGCTACGGATATTTGCGATAGGGAGCAGTTGAACAAGTTGACTTGATCTGCCCAAAGTAATAAATTATATTCTATTGGAAATAATTGTTTTTACCTATGTACACCCGCAGCTTTTCTTGGCTTTTTATCCCCTACGCTGACTGATTTGAATTTGGACAGTTGATTGACAATATGCCTTTGCATATTGTGTATTGTGTCACAACATTCTTACATGGTTCATTATATCCATTTCATATCTCGCATAAACACGTATTTTGTTGTTCTAGTATTGTATATTTTTGTTTAATGTATAAAGGGTTGCGGCAATATATACATATACTTATATTTCTATGGTATATGTATGCATGTCTAGCACAACAAATGGCCAAATGCAAAATGGAAAATCGTGAAATCGTACAACTACGCACATATGTACTAATTTATAATTATAGTTTACTTAACTATGTATTTATAGAAGAGTTTGTGGTCTGCGAATGAGTAACAATAAAAAAAAACGCCAGTTTTTCTCCATTATTTCGATTAATGATAAATCAATCGTTTAATGTGTCAGGAGTGAATATGATGTGAATACTAAACTTATTTATTAATTTATATTTTGTATTGCCCACATAATAGTAGTAGTATTTATTATAACGAAACCTTAGAGCATATTTTTTATTAATATTGGAAGAACTCACTTGATTGGCACTGGAAGCTACAACCTATCGTTAAATGGATAAGCACACAAAAATAATACTACGAAACGTCAGCTTAAATCAAAATACATTATTTTGACAATACTTAGGGGTAAGCACAAATTGTTTTTGTCCTCGCAAATCTCCTCTAATCAAAATTTACAGTCTTCGATCCAGTGATAGATGCCCTAGAAGCACCTGAGTTAGTGTTGATAGCTTTGTATCAAATCTTGACACCATTTGGCTGTCCAGTCGGCATCGAAGCGGGTGGAATGGTCATGTTGCAATTGTTGCTGGTGGCATTGCTGGCGGATGCAACTGTTTGGCCAGATAGTTCCATATACTGGAAGGGCACCAGATAGCTCTGGCCCTTGTGCTCCACTATCAAATGGCCCCGTCCACTGGAGGCACCCACGACCGTTACGGTCTCGCCTTTTTTCAAATGCTGCAGCTCGTTGGATGTGGCCTGTGGTGGGGTTGGCTGGAGGGCTGCTGACGGATTAGCGACGGCATCCTCGGGAAAATTCATTTTCATGATGCGACTTTGCGGATAGCCGAGCTTCTTCGAATTGGCTGTGATGGTGTATGCGCGTGAGGGTGGAACGGGTGGCGGCCTTTCCTGCAAGCGACACACACAGAGAGCATTGTTATCAAAGCGGTTTACATATATGAAATATAGCAAATAAAAAATACATTACAATCGGTTTAAATGAAAAAAAGGGCAGCAGGCAGCAGGATTAAATACACAATGGTTGGCTTAATTCAATCTTTGAAATTGATTAGAGAGTATTCAACTTTGTTTGCTTTGTGAAATTAACTTTAGTATGTTAAAAGATACATATATATATATATATGTGTATATAACTAATGGAAAGTTGCAATTAAAAATCAGAAAATATATAAATATCTTCCCTTTTTAGTTATATCCACATTTTCTTAATGCTCTTCAAATTTTATGACAATCAAATAATAATCACTGAACAAAATGCAGATGTGAGTACAGGTTATCTTCTAGTCGAGCATGAAAAATAAAAATGTTTAAAAAAATAGGCACTATTACCAACAATTGTCCCTCATCTTATTCTACTGTCTCCAAGTCCCCGCACAAACAAAGCCTTGCTGATAGGCAGTTTGTGGCTGTGGTTTGCGGTCAGCGTGTCCTCATCATTGCATGAGACACAATGGCAAACTCTGGGCACTTACCAAATCTAATCCGAAAAGAGTACATGTTTGCTGTAAAATCTTCTGGTCGCATTTCTCGTGTGGATCGGGTGGCGGGGTGCCGGCAATCGGCTGAGGTCGTGGCCGGGTCACTGTGCCAACAATGCCGGGACTTGTATTGAGATTTGTGGATTTTGCAGACAGGCGGGGAACTAAAAGACAAATGGATTTATTTTAGACAAGCAAATCGATAAGATGCAATTGTAATTGGAACTCACCCGTATTTGGAGCTGCTGCAGCAACCACTGCCAAAGCTGCCATTGCAGCTGAAGTTGCCTTTCCATTTGGATTGTTGTGTGCACTGGCGAGCTTGGCACAGGAACTGGCGATGGCAGGCAGGGCAGAGATCAAACTGGCATCGATGGCACAAGGACGCTTCAGGCTGTTGCCCATCTTCTTGCGCCAGCACCAGCCCCGCCATGTTGCCTGCATCCGTGTGGCGCTCTTGTGCCTAATCTCGGTGCGCAGATGCTCCAAATGCTGGCGGATGCCCTCGCTAATGAACACATGCCGTTTGCCAGGCGCCCATGCCAATGTCACAGAGCCATCCAGTACCGGGGGCTGCTCAATACCCATGGCATATTGCAGTATCAACTGGCAATCCTCTAGAGCTTTGTCCTCAATGCGTCGAAGCAGCCGGAACGGAGCCAGCATGCGATACCGTGCATTAAACTGCTTGAAACGCATCCGATGAGGAAAACCAGAGGCCATCAGATTCACCGTCTCCAGCACCTGCAGGGATCTTATCTGACGTACCACCGTCGCCCGCTCGAATCTGCCTGCCTGCTCCGAGGTGTTGCTGCGGATGCAGCGCACAAAATGTGGACGGGCATGGACCAAAGTTCTCAGCAAATTATCCAGCCGGGTGTGAAAGTCTTGCGTCAGTGTGGACACAGGCTCATCCCCATTCAGAAGGTCCGAGTGCGAGGTTGGTGAGATGCGAAAACTTAGACCCCTCGGCACCTGCTGCTGGGCATATAGCGCCTTCAACTCCGAGCCAAACAGATGCGTTGCAAATCCGAAATTGCAGCTATGTTTGTAGAATACGGCAACCAGATCATCGGGCACCACATCCCGATTCGTGTCCAGGAAATCAGTGGTGTCGTACTCCACCCGCCCCGCAAAGTGTCGTATGGCAAATAGACGCGGATCATCCGGCTCTGTGGTATTTCTTGGCTCCAGCCGGGTGGAGCAGCGATGCTGTACCTTCAACTTGGTCACATAGCTCTCGGCTGTGCCCCGCACCGAGCACTCCATATCCAGGAGGCTGAGCAGTCCCGTGCGCAGCGAGGATATCAAATCGATGCATGGCACATTGTCCACATAGTCCACCTCTGTGTCACAGACGATGCCCTCATCCCGGCACGACTCTACCGACGACTTGAAGATGTGTGTATTATAGAAATGCTGCATTGTCTCCGCACACAGATTAATGCATAAATGCTCCAGCTGGGCATGCGGCGACGGCTCCTCGAAGCCAAACATATCTAGTATGCCAATGAATCCATCCGTTGCATGACGCACAGCATTATTCAAAGCCGCCATCGACTTAGAGCCAGCATTCCCACCGCCAATAGTCGATGCATGCTGGGATGCAGCATCCGCCTGATTGTGCACCGACTCATTGGAATCGGAGCTCAACGTGCCCAGCGTGGAACCGAGTCGCTTCAGGCTGTTCGCTCGCCTCACAATCGTTGCAACCAAGCGACAGTAGAGCGCCTTGGCCAAGCAGTCACGCGTCATGTTCGCATCCCCATCACCGCACACAGACTTCACCAGCTGGCCTCGGACATTGTGGGTGCGTGTGGTCAGACCGCGAAAGAGAGCCGCCGGCGGCACTCCCAACAGACTGGCAACCGAATTGAGTTCAGTCTCGCCTTTCACATCTACCTCGAGGCCCTGTGGAAAGGTGAATGTGACGAAACAAATATAATAAAATACAGCTCAGTTAAAACAATCCATCAAATTGCATTTTATTTCACTAAACACAAGTGTCTCTAAGCTAAACTGAATTGTTTTTCAAGAATCGTATAGCTGCTTTCAATACAAAAAACAAATCTAAAAAAAATAAAAGATTAAATTGATATATATTGACAAAATACGATTTCTTGCTCAGCAATACATTAAAGTTTCGTACATGAATTTTCAGACGTAAATTACCCGTATTCAACATCAGCGCAAGAAATTAAAAAGTTCTGTTGAGAAAAATCCGCCGGGAATCGTACCCGGGTCTTTTGCCACATGCAATGACAAATCGACGCTCTAACCGAAACGCCATCTCTTCATCGCTGGACTTGTTACTCCAAAACAAATAAGTCCATAAGCCAAAACTTAGGTAAAGTTATGTAAAGGCTAGGTGGCGCTATTGAGTAATGCAATCAGAATGAACAAAAGATGGTTGTATTTTCACAAATTTCGCCCTCTATTGGAATACTAATAAAATATATTGTGTCAAGGTTACAATACTGAAAAGTTAAATCGAAAGCTAGATGGCACTACTGCAAAATGCTTTCATAATCAACATAAGGATGGTAGTATTTTCACAAATTACGCCCTCTATTGGAATACTGAAACAAATGTTGTTGAAATTTACGATATTGATAATTTAAATTGAAAGTTAGGTGGCTCCACTGTACTCTGCTTTCAGATTGAGTGGTAGATGGTGGTATTTTTCAAAATGACGCCCTCTATTGCTAGACCAATGCAAGACAGTGTGCAGAATAAGATGTTAATTTACGATATTGAATCTCACGATTTTGATATTTGTTAGGTAGAAGATTTGGTTGACTAAAAGAATGAACTAGTTCGAAATTTATCAAAAGATGTAGGAAAATATGAAAATGTCTTACCCCGCCGTCGATAAATTGAACGTTGCCGAGCAAAAGCACCGCAGCGAGTACACGAACCACATCCAGAAACGGTATTCCCAAAATGCCCAAGCAGGTCTTCCAGGCCTGAAAACGCACAGCGTCCTCCTGTTCGTTCTGGGCGATGTCGCCACGCAAATAACGCAGATTTGCCGGCGAGTAACCTTCAAGATGCAGTTTCTGTCGCTCCTCGCGACTCAGCCCCGCTAACAGCTGGTAGAAGATGTGATAGTTCTTCTCCTTGGGCAGGGGCCGAATGACGCGAGTCTGGTCCAGGAAGTAGCAGTGTATCTTGGTGCGATAGAGTGCCCCGTCCGTCACCTGTACCTCGATGAACTGGCCAATGCGACTCGACTCCGAGTTGGTTGTCGTCTTCGCGGATCCAAGGGAGCGCAGCACTGTAAAAGCGGCAGCCAAATGCTTAAATGCATCCGTCTCGGGTCCACCGCCGGCAATAGCAAACAGCTGGCGGAGCATCAGCATCGCATTTGCCGTCTTTCCAGCGCCACTCGTGCCCGAAAGTATGATGGCCTGCGGATAGCCCGTCTCGCTCTGCTGACGTACTGCTTCCTGCACGATCTTCTGCAGTTGAGGTGCTAGCGGTAGATCGCGAGTCGAGGTCAAGGTCAGCGGATTACCCACATCTAAATAGGGATTGATCGAGAGCAGAATAGGTCCCACATTTGTCTGCAACACAAAGTAAATGCAAAAATGTTTAATTATTTCCTTTAGTCCGCAATTGAAGCACGCCTCCTACTTAATGCACTCAAACACTTACACATGTCGCACCTTCTAGTTTCACATATCTAAAGACAGTCAATGTCGGTAGTTTGTTTGGTGCCAACACTTAAGCACAACTCGATTACTGTTAGATTCACTTTTAGCTGTACACATCAATCAGCTGCCTCCGGCATTGAGAGCAATGAGTGCAGACAATTCTCCGACTATCAATTATTTTAATAGTTTGTCATTAAATTAAATTTCCGCTTGCAGCCGCTGCAGATAAACTGTTAATCTCTACAAGTACAAAGTTGTGAATATCGCTAGACTGACCATTAGTAGCTGCGAGCAGTTTCTACCAGAAACTAGATACGAAAATTGTTCAATTAGTGTCGATTCCATTGCCGGGAGTATCGAAAGCAACGGGTTTTCCATGGGGTTTATTTCTCTTATTTCCTTATTGAAAATCTTATTTTAAAATCGTTTTATATAAGCGCAAAACTGCTAATTGGAATCTTTCGGAGTATGAAAGTACGAATTCGGAGATTGAAACCAGTTTCAATTATTGAAAATCACATCTCTCAAAACTACTTTGATAACACTTACAAAATAACGCTGTTCGCTGAAGCGGGCCTGGAGAGTGTGCATAACGGCATGTTCTGTTAGTGGTCCCGCCAGATGGATTAGGTCCTGCATATCCTTGGGCGGACGACCAGTTGAATGCAACTTGACCCCAGCGCCTGCAAAACCAAAGCCGAACGGCAATGTTTTCACACTCTGGCAAGGATTAACATGCTTGGCTGAGGGGAACTGGAAGCTGTGCTGCTGCTGATGCTGCTGCTGGGAAGCCACTGATGCCGCCAGAGCTGTCGCAGCGGAGGAGCGCATGGGCAGCGTGTGGGAGCTGGAGCTGAAGTTGAGGCCGTGAGGCAGAGGTGCCGGCGGTAACAAACCAGTGCCATTAAGGCTCGCACTGTTGCTCTTGTGGTGGCTCAGCGAGGACTTGTCGCCCAGCTGATGCGGCAGCGGATGCGGAATGGATGTATTTCTCGCCGAAATGATAGCACCCGAGCCAGAATTACTCGGCAACGTCTGGCTGAAGTTGTACGAATGCTGTAATGGCAATTCAAAATCAGAATTTAAAATCGAAATTTATATTTTGCAAAAAATTAACTTGCCTTGGGCAGTGTATGTTGCCCACTTCCGTGATGCTGCAATGCATTCGCTAAAAGTCCGCCGGAGCCCAGATTTAAATTCGGATTTGGTGCATTCAAATCGTAATTGGCTGCTTTGGCACCACCACCACCAGAACCGGCATTAGCACCACCAATCGCAACACCTCCAATGCTGGGATGCGGTGCATCATTGGTCCGACCTTGAACCTGACCCTCCACATGAAGACGATTGCGCATGACCAGCAGCTCAGTGCTTAAGCTCTTGAGCCGCTGCTGCAGATGCACTGCCTCATTGGACGATGATGCATCTGAAAGCGACAAAGGCATAGACGTCGTCATTATTATAACACATATAAGAAAGAATAAAACATGTATTAACTCCCAAATAAAAATGTATCACAACATAATGAAAAGCAGAAATGCAAACCTTTTATTCATATTTATATTAGAAGTTTCCTTTCAGAATGTCGAATTAAAGGGGACGATTTCAACTTAAAGGCTGAATCTGCTTTTCAAAACGATACTTTATGTCAATACTGTATGCAAATAATTTAAGAAAAAGCTTTGGTGTTATTTATAAATGATATTCGCTGTTTTAAGAGAGACAAATGGATTTTAATTGATCTATTCTAGGCCATATTTTAATGGAGCTAAAGAAAGCGTTTGTTCATGCAAATTATGCAAACATCAAAACATACAAACGAGACAGAAACCTAATATTTTTCTAGTCTCACAATGATTCATTCTGATTTGTCGATGGCTTTAATCAAAACCAAAATTAGTTCCTTGGCACAGTGTAGTTTTAGTCGGAGTTCAATATCAAGATATCGAATATAAATTTAGATTTGTAGACAGTTTTGAATAGATGATTTGTATTTAAATTTATAAAATGGCATAGGCTTTTAGCTATGTAGTAAATAATAATCTGAAAAGGAACTGAACGAATGTTTGTCTCTATTCTTTGGTTTTGGCTAACACACATACATACAGACACACTCCCACTTGCACACATTTTGTTAAATTATATTTATAATTAACAACCTTATCGACCAGCAGATTTATTCACACCAATTAATTTAGTGTTGGCTGACAAAACATTGTGCTCTTAGATTGTGACGTCCATTTACCAATTTACAAAATAACAACATGCAAAAGACGGAATTTACATAAAATGTTAATGAACCAATTTCGCTAGCAATCAAAGGAACGCGCCAAGATAAAACAGAAATCGGCGGCAGGTGCCAAGAAGAAAATACCAACAAAATGGAATGAAGGTAATAGGAAATATCAATGAATCGATGCTAAAGCAGATGCTAAAAACTGATTATTATAGAATCGAGCAAACTTTAGAAAGTGGTGACAAAAACGAAAAAATAAAAACACAAGATCCTAAGCTGTGAGAAAAGGTCATTCTAGATATTCTAGAGTCAGCTACAACAGACATCACCAGAAAACATCATAAAAGAGAAAAGCAACCCAGTAAAAGTACTAATCTAATTGGGAATTTTAAAACTTGCCACAAAAGATATTACAAATGTGATTTTGGATCGAAATAGAGACAAGCCACCAAGAGACGCCAACAGGCCAACAGGCCAACATTCAACGTTCAACCGACAACAACAACAACAACATCAACATAAAAACCGATATAATTGATGGCGGAAACCAGTTTGGCTTTTAAGCTGCACACAAGAAAAGTAAGGTAAAAACACAAAATTTTGTTTTGATTTTGATACCCTAACCGTGGAAATAAGTCGAATAACTTTGGCCTTATAATGTATTCTACAAAAACATTTATATTTCATAAATATCCAGAATAATCAAAATGGTGAACTAATTTGTAAACTAACTTTAAGGTGTTACATGCCCTTAATTAGTATTTTATCAAATGATATCATTTATTACATTTCATTTTACTTTATAAGATTGAAAGACTCCCCCTTAAGAGCATTAAATCAACGACTTCTGAAGCATTCGAATCATGTATTTCATATTGTGTTTTTTTTTTCGTACAATTTTTTTGCATGTAGAAAAAGGTTTAAGTCCGAATCGGCAGCACCAGCAGCCCAAGAAATTTTCTTGGAAGCTGAAATCAGCGTGCAACTCAACAGAGTTCAGCACAAAAGAGTAGACAACAAAAAACAACACCGAGCGGACCCCAACGACAACGTAGACGCCGACGACGACGACGGCAACACATTTAAAGATTTCAACGGCGTTGTGTTGGCGGCGTTGCCTGGGACCAAAACTGGTCACCAATGGGCTGGCGGAGATGGGAAGCGACGAAACTGTTGGTGGGCAAATGTTGCAAGCCAAACAACAGACACCTATACCACCATAAGGCCGCTCGCCAGATACAAGGGACCCATATAAGTAAATATACATCTACATGTCTGAGTTGTTGTTTTATGTGGCTGGCAACAAATATGAATGTAATAGGTAGCTGCAACAAGCATGGAATTGTCTTCAGTTTCCAAAATTAAAGTCTGCTCCCTTATGTGGCATAGTTCAGAATAGTGTAAAAACTTAATGAAAAATAATATAGTTCATCAATTAGCCATATATCATAAATCACTTCATAATAAAATTAATCTGATTCGCGCTTGTTGGGATTGAATTCCAAGTATTACAATCTTATAATTGACTCTCTTTGTACACAAAAGTTTATTAATCATTTGTCGGAGTTCAAAGATCTTAAACAATCGAGAACACCGTTTTTAACAAGACAATAAGCTTTTTAAACAATAGAGGGTCTACAGTTAATACACAGGAACGGAGCAACATCAGCAACGGAACGAAAGACTTAGGCAACAAACTGGAAATGACTAAACTTTGATCTTTGTTTTGATTTGTTTTTGTAAATATCCTTTGGCCAGAACTTACCCTGCAGCTTCTTCTCGGTCTCCCAAAATTTTTGCAATTCCGTGAAATATTTATCCAGTATGAAGACTTTTGACAGGCCCAATGTGGCCATCGTAGATGCACATTTGGTTGGCCAGCAGAGAACGAAACCAGCCGCAGTTACTGCTAATTTGAACGGCAAAACTCGCCAAAAACGAGTTGCGAGCTGCGATTTCAAATGCGAGTTTTTCTTGATTTTTTGGTTGATTTTATTTTATTTTTTTTTTTTTGGCGACTGATACGGCAAAAAGGACGAGAAGCGAGCTACTTCGGCACCGGCGACGACGATTTTCTTATTTGAATAATTTCGTATACTCAGATACACAGCATAAAACACGCCCGAGCAAGCGAACAGGTTTTCTGCACACAGGCGCTTCCAAGGAGACAGACACTGACCAGGTGTATGTGTGAGTGTGAATATGTGTTTTCGTATCTGTATCTGTGTCTATGGCATACAAACTGGCCCTGCAGCCGTGGCTACTTTTTGGCTGCGCAGCAAGCAAGCAGCAAGTGAAGCACACAACAAAATAAATAAACAAGCAAAAAGAATGCAGAAGGGCAACAGCCAAATCACTGAAAAACTCTTCGCTCTTCTTCGCCTTATTTCTCTGTCTGTCTGTCGGATACTATTCGGAGTGTTGTTCTCTTTTTGCTTTGTGTTATTATTGTTTCTATTATTATTATTAATATTATTATTGCTGTTATTATATATGTAAGTTTGTTGCGCGCGCCTACTTTGTGCTGACTTTTTATTTCTCGTTGGTGTTATATTTTCTTTAATTTATTTAATTTTTTTTTAGAAAAACGAGTTAGCAACTTCAAGACACGCAAAGCTGAAAATGTGCCCGTACTCGGAGTAGATGCTTAGATACCTTCAAGGTACACACACACACACACGCACAGAAACACGTTCATACATACATTTGTACTTTTATATGTATGTACTTTCACAACGCTTGCCATAAAGCATAAAATATGATTAAGGCAGTCACTTTCAAATTTTGCATCTTGCGACTATTTTCTTTTTCAATAATATTTTAACACAAGCGTATTTTCTATTTGGCGAAACAATTGTTTCATTTGAATTTCTTGTCAAGCACCAATTCATAAAATGAACAGCCGCCGACTTCACTTGCACGCTCCCAGGCTACTCCGCAGACTGAACGCTGCGCTGGAACTTCGCTCCGCTCCGGACAAACGATCGTTTTTCTGCCTCTCTAATATAATTACGCTCTCTGCAGTGACGTGCTCTCGTGCTCGAGCTCAGGTAAATTTGTGTTCAACAGGTAAAAGCCAGAGGTATATATCTATATATATATATATATATATATTTTTTTTTTTTTTTTAGTTTTGTATAGCTTTGTGTCTGTGCAGTTGCTCAAATATGGGGTCAAGTGTTTGAACTATGCGCCTCTCCTCTCTTCTCCTCTCCTCTCCTCTGGCTCTTCTTTCGCTCTTCTCTCAGACTTATTTTCTCGTTTACTGCTCGCGTGTTAATTAGTGTTGATTGCTTATTGTTTATGGTTGATGCTGCATTTCACAATTCCCACATCAATTCCATTGCAGTTTGGCAACCGTTGCATATAAAATGCTTTTTTATTTCTCGGTTTTTCATTTAATAACCAAACACGATTTATAGAACACGATTTGCCTAACAAACCATGTTTTCATCAAACATTAATTGATAAAATGTGAATAATTTATTAACTAAGACTCTAAAACTCAATCGGAGATTTAATTGTCGCAATATTAGAATAAGTTCATAATGGTTTTATGTTGCTAAGCTCGTAACTCAAGCTCTATAGCATATATGGAGATTTGCGTTATGAACTTTGCGCAGAACCAATATTCACTTAACACTATAGAGAACAGAGTACAACAATTAAATTAACATTTATTTTTCCCAGCATGATCGTTCATCATGGACACAAGCCAAGTCGCTATATCAAAGACATGAACCATGCTTGTGTGGTTACCTTAGGAGATTTAATTCGCCTCACCATAAACTCAATTCGCTGCAACACAGGTTGTGTAAAACCGAAATTCACTGCAAATAAAATGCAGTCGAAAATAAAAGTACAAATTGTTCATTTAGACATTACTACATTTAAAATGAACCTACAAAATAGAATATTTATCATTAAATATAGTTAAAAATGTACTCGAGCATAACTACCATCTCCCATAATTAATATATTTAAATAAAATCAGGGGTCTAAAATCTTACCAGTTATATTTCCTGTTGTCCTATTGCATGTTTTTTTCCGCTTGGCTACTGGGAGTGTATAAATAGCAGAGAACTTTGTGAAGCGCTCAACAACAGCGTTGACTTTATTGGCAGACAGAACCGAAGATTCCACTTCCTTGGAACCCCCCGTTAACTCCGCATCCGCTTTGTCCACAATTGGGGACGCTTTGCTTTGCTTCGGCGAGGGAGTGGTTGAGCTAGAAGGAGAGAGGAAAGTGAGATGAGTCTGGCCATAAAACAACAATTGATATATAAACAACCCACCTGACTGCCTTGTGATACTGGCAGAAGAAGTCGGGGCGCATGCGATGCCTGCAGAGAAAATCTTCGCACAGGCGCAGAACGTCCTCGCAATTCTCGCTCTCGCTGGGCGCTTCGTCTCTCGGTCCACTGGGTGTGGATGAGTCGAGAGTAACTTCCTGGTCGTCATTTGCAGGCTGGGGACTGTAGAGAAATGTGGGCAAGGAATCGCCAACAAAGTCGGGAATGTGCTCAAAGAAGTCAGCGGTCCGGTCGTAGCTTCTGCTGCTGGCGCTAGAGCTCTTGGAGCGCGTCTTGGTCAGATGTCGGCCCACGTAGTCGGCGTACGTCTGATCCGGCAGCAACATAGCATAGCATCATCTTGCGTGACCCATTAACCGAAGAGATCTGCAACCAAATGCAACAAATGAGTTGGACACGAAAGTCAATCGCGACATCAATTCGCATTTTAATTGCTTTTAAATCAAGCGTCCAACTGCTGCCCGTCACTTGCGGCTTACACTTGGCCTGGTTGCAGGTTGCAAGTTGCAGTCTCTGCTGCGGTGGCTTCCATGTCTTCGTCTGCATCTGCACGCCCATAAACCTGTCAGTTTATTGGCGTTTATTACCACGATTAGCGTGACCATGACGAAGGTGACAGACGCAGACGCTGATGCCTTTTACTGCATGTGCACCTGACGGAATTCCCATTTCCCGCAACAGCAGACCAGAGCTCTCCCCGCTTCCAACTGAGCATCATGGTTCAAGCTCCAGAGAATATTGGGCAATGTTAATTTTCTTAGCATGTAGAAAAGTCAAAAATTAGACAGAACTTCATTTTAAATGAATCTTACATAATAGTGTGGAAGAACCTTCAAAACATATCGTAGGAAATCCAAAATAGTTATTGTGATTTTATTATTGTTAATAATAATGAATGAAACAAATAAGCAATATAAATAAGGTAAGACTTATATATCTAGTGCATTATTTTTGTCATATTAAATTAGGTCATACCAAATCATACATTTGAGGAAGTCTAAAAGAGGTTATCCTGGCAGTAAAATACTGACTACGCCCATGGCTGACCATCAATCCACAGGAAACTGGCAGCTGGGGCAGTCTCAGTAGCAAATAGATGAGTTGCCAATCGAAATGAGACACAATATTTATGCCACACTTTGCCCATACAGTTGGTGTGGTCCCTCCGTCTCGCTCATAGACTAGGCAGCGAGAGGACTTTTACTGTCCGCAATTAACTCAAATGTTTGTCATAAAATGTTGCAAGTGTGGTTGCGATAGTCATGCGACCACCACGAGCCGATGATGCCTGTGCTGCTTCTCTAGTTTCTGCTATCCCCGGCATAGACATTTTTCAGTGTCAACGCAGCGGGCGGCACCGTTTGAGTAGTCATAGAATGCCAGAATCACCGATATCTGAGCCACTTCCACATACTTGCGGTTTATTATGGCCAAGAACCAACACAGAACTGCAGTCCTCTGGACTGACGCCTTCAAGCTGGCCATCTGTTCAGCTGTTTATAAAACAGTGTCGAAAAGTAAACTACCGCAGCCAATATTTGTGTATCATATGAGGAACATTTTAAATAAGTATACTCAAACAAGTATATACAGAAAACGCCATCGGAAAATAAGAGAAAATCTCATATTTTCGGCTAGCCAACCTTTGAATACACTGGCAAAGCAGAAATAATCAAATAAATGTTCCAAACTTTATCGGGATAGCTGCAATACTGGAGAACTATTTTAAACACTTTTCTCTAGGTTTTTAAAGTATAACATTTTTAATTGCAACAATTAAAATAAAGAAAATATAATATTACACATGGGTACATAAATATGTACTTATGTTTAATATTGAATGCTTTTTCTATAAATTACATTTTCTTCAATTTAAACAAATGGCTTATCTAATTTAATGGGAACAACTTATAAAGCTTACCTTTTTACTACTTTTGTTTTAAATCTACCATGAATAATAAGATCCACATATGAAGTACTCTATAATACGAAGTACGTTGTTGCTGTATCACAGAGAAACTAGCTAACTGCAGTGATTAGCGTATAATATAAATGCGATACCATCTGAATTCAAGGCAAGGATAAATCTGTTTAGACGATGATTGTGCATTTGAGATAAGTCATGCCAGTAGACGGCTTCGCAAATAGAAGCAGCATTTATTTATAGTACAATTTGAGCATTGACAACGTTTGCAAAGCGGCAAACATTTCGCCAGAATAAAATGTGCCCGTGGTTTGGAATCAGGTAGCGACATCGCATAAACTAAAATAAATCTCATAAATATGCAGTTGGGCATTCTGAGCCCCGCCTCCAGCTCCCAGCTCACAGCTGCCAGCTGCCCGCTTGAGCTACAACTGGAGTTAGACTCCAAAGCTGGCTACCTGAGGAAATGTATCTCAATATGTCCGCTAGATAGTCTTGTGGCATGCACCCAGGCCCATTGTGGGGCTCAAACCAACTGAAGTTATTTATTCTAACTACGAGAACGATACAAGTTTTCCACTCAACAGACGGGGATTTAAAACGCAAACGCTGTTGTGGGTCGTCTCGGACCCTATTCCTCTTACTCCTGTGGAGGTGAAGCGTAAGGTTGAACCTAGACACACCGAGACAATGTGGGGCCTCAGCTAATTTGCATTTGTGCCAACCGTTGGCAAACAACAGCAAATCAGCCGCATCAGCAGCAGCGCCTAAGATACATATGAATTAATTAGCAGGAGGCATTGAAATTCTGAATTGCAAAATTGCAGATATACTTAAGTCTTTAGTACGATTGGGCAAACATTTGCAATCAATTTGCAAGAGCGAAACAACGAAAAAAAAGAACGATTTTCCCAGGAAAAAATCGGTGATCACTGATCACAGTTGATCATAGGGTAAGTACACAGAACAAGAGAGGTATTATTATTATCTTGGTCTTGGTCTTAGTCTTGGTCTTGGGCTATGGCGATTCATTGCACTTTTGACTTGTACATGGAAATTACATGATTTAACTTAATTTAATAAAGAGCCAAAGGGGCCCAGCAATTCTGGGCAACTTTTCTCTACTTTTGAAGTCAAGGGATTCGCGGCAGTTGTGGCGGCCGTGTGGCATGTAGCCCATGTAACTAGTTCGTGCTGGGGCTCTTGTGATTTACCGCGATTTGTTACCGCAGAGGGCAACCCAGGCCAAGCACACATGCCTAATAGAACAACAATAACAACAACAGTAACAGCAACAGCATCATGGTACTGCCATCGATAGCCAGGCCTGACGTCGTCCATCAACGTGGTGGGTTTGCTGCCGCCGACGCCGCCAACGCCACACTTGTCAAAATATTTGCTGACACAATTAGGGACAGTTGTTGCACTATGGTCTTGTCTCAAGTCCAGTTTCTTGCAGTGCACAACATTTGTGCAGATCAAGAGATTTTGATTAATAGCTGGTTGTTTCGAGCCGTGGAGACGGCTATTTCCTTGCTGCCTTGCTCACTTCGCGCATCCATGTCCATGCCCTCGGGCTCCAGATAGACATTGAGAAATATTTTCGCGAATCGAGTCGACAGACGAAGGCAGTCAAACTCAATGAAACTCTGCCCTAAACCTTGTTGTTGTGTTTTTTGTTTTGTTTTCCTCTTTTTTTTTGCATTGCATTGTTTGGATTTATAATACCCTTGCAGCGGGTATTATAATTTTGTTTTCAAGTTTGCAACGCATGAAAAGAGTCGTCACAAGCCCCAATCAAGTATATATTCTTCAGCCTAGCCGAGTCGACATAGCCAAGTTGGTCTACCCGAATTTTGTAGGCTTATATACGCAGACATCCCTTAGCTTGGGAAAAATCTTGATGAAACTTTGTATATATTCATCTATTGCCTTGCGGTCACTCATGACGTTGGAGGAAACCCAGTATATAGTTATACATATAGCTGCCATATAACAATTGTTAGAAAGCTGATTTTTATGTTGTGGGTTAGTGATAGGAGCAGACATAATACAACTACTTTAATGTGGATTAGGAAAAAACGAAAAACGAACATTTTCATTAAAAATATTTGCTTAAGCGAGTTTAAAAATTAATAAAAAAAAAACAAATTCAAATAATCCGAACAAAAATTAGATGTCAGCAAATTATTTCCGATCTACAAGGGTATATAATCTTCGGCGTTCCTAGCTATCCACCGTTTCTTGTTTTTCGGTTTTTTTCAGTTAACGATGTTTTGGTGTTGTTGTTGTTGTTGTGCTGGATATCCATAATCTGAATCTGTTTCTTAGCTGGCTGCATGTGCAAATATTTATCTTCATAACTCTCCAAAATTACATGACTAATGAATAATTTAATAAAAACTATTAATTTCTAATAATTCAAGTAATATTTGAGAATTAAGTGGGATATTGCAAGCAAAATATAAAAATAATAATAAAATGCACATTTGTATGTGCGTAAAATAAAATTTCACATCAATAGTTAATAATAGTAAAAAAAAAATGAATTTTTATACTTAATTTTTGTCTCTTTGATCTATAAGAAAGTTATGTCGAAAATTAACATACCTCTGCAGTTGGTAAAACTTTCCAAACAAATTCGAAAACCAAATCGTCATCGAGCATAATTAAAACGTCAGGTAAGTATAGCTATTGGCAGTAAGATTGCTGTGGATGCCACATTGTCAACATTATTTATATTCGCATTCTTGTTTAACATTGCAACGGAACCCTGAGTGCCACAAAATGGCAAATATCGTCACGTTTCTGGTTTTAAGGATAATTACGTCTGCATGGCTTGAAGCAAGCCAACGCAGTTTGAAGTTGCAGTTGCAGTTGAAACCCGAAAGCGAAGAAGCCGCCCAAGCCCGTCACATTCAATTTAGGAATTTTTCACAGCCATTTCAAGAAGTGCAGCTGAAAAAGTCACGACTGGCTGATGCCCAAAAGGCAAAGCATCACATAAAGATAATAATGAAAAGTCCGTATGTAGTCTGTATTCTCAGAACAGGAAACGGAAACAGCGCTGGGTTTTCAACACCAGGCCGCGCGCTAATTTATGTGGGAGTTGAAGGTCCAAAGACGAATGCCTTTTTGCAGATGCACATACACACACACACAGACACACCCCAACACAACAATTTTAATCGGAACTTAATTGCATTAGCCCAACAAGGCTGACAGCTGAGACGCAATTGTGATGAGATTGACACTCGATCCAATCTACGCGCGATGTCAACTCCAACTCCAATTCCAACTCCATTTCCTTTGCATTAAATTTCTTGACGCGTGAGGGTTATGTAATAGGCAGACGATGATGATACACCATCGGACACTCGAATGCCAGCACGTGCATCGGACAACAACGGCTAAGGAGAGAATCGATAGACAACAAAAACTTGTCGTATCGCATCCATTTATGTTCGCAGTGAATCAGTTAGCAGTAAAAGGCATCAAACAATTAGATGCATGTCAAAACGATTGCTGTTTTCGTTTTTAGCATTTCTTTATTTTTTTTCACAGAATGCAACTTTAACGACGCTTAGGCAGCAATATTTTTTATCATTATTTGACCTTAACCTTATGATGAAGCACCCAACTTGGCCTGAAGCACCTCAAACAGTTATCCTCTGTATGCCAAACAGTTGTTGCTAGAATTTTTCTGTGATGGATGGATGTCGCAATGGCATTCAATGGTTAAAGAAGGCATGTTAAATATTTTTCAAAGTGTTATTTATAGAAAAATTCTTGCTTTTGAAAAGCATTTTATCACCAGCAACCAAACAAAAAAAAAATTTGCAACAAATTTTCTTTTAAATTTGTACGTATTTCATACTGATTATTATTTATACATAATGGAGTTCAAAGAAAGCAGTCATGAGAGTTCTCTCGGCACAGGTTAGAAATTTACAAAGCACAATGTAAATCTACTGAGAAACAGAATCCAACCATAAGTATTCAACAAGGGAGCGGCTATGTACACGTTTGACAAGTGACTACAAAAGTGGACACCCTATAGGTATGCGGCCAGTGAAATATGCTTGCAATTTGTGCAGGTACGATAAGAAAAGTCAAATCGCTTGCAATCTCTCACACACATGTAATGCATCTCAGATATTTCTAAGTGTCCATGTGTGGTTGTTTGCTGCTGTAGTCTGCTCCACACCCACAACAATCCAAAGGGGCAAAGCAATTGGAGTTGGCATTAACGAACGGACAACGAAGTTGAGATGCCCTCCAGCCGAGCATCACCTGCGCATCTTTGGCTAAGGTTGATTTTGATTTCCAACGCTTCTCTGATTCCAATGGTTCTCCGTTGCCAGCGCTCTCTGCATTCACATTCGCATTTCCATTCACGATTATATCCGAGGAGAAGTCAGCCTGTGTCTAAATTGCATGTAGGAATTTATTTCAAAGCCTTGGGATGCACCTTCCACTAATTTGTTGCTTGTCTTCACTGTCAGCCAGGCAAAAGCATGCAAAAGCAGGCAGCAGCAGGCCGCAGAAGTTTCGCATCTCCGACGGAAAAACAAAAGAAGGCATTTTTTTCAATTCCGAAATCGACATTCGACAAACGACATACGACATTTTCACGAGCGCAATTATGGAAATCAACTGAAGAGATGGGTTTAAGCGGGAGCTCAAGCTTATGTACCCAGATGATTGTTACAAACACCTGTTTTCTTAACGTCAAATTTTTATTCCCATTTAAGTACCGCTGCAATACATGTTAAAGTGATAAACACCCACAATTGCTATTATTTCCCATATATAAATCATTATGGGTGTTACATACATATGCAAAGGAGGGAGACACTAACAACTAATTAACACTTCCAGCTTCTCTTCCACGCCTACTTTCAGGAGCGGAGCGGCTAACCGTTTGCCAGCTGAATTAATGAAGGAATTGAAGTTCGCGTGACGACATGAAGTGAGTCGACTCCAAAGTCGACGTCATCGCCACATCGAACGACACACAGCGAACGGAGGCATACAGAGGCACAGAGTCACAGCTTCAAGCGTCTTTTGGGGCACGTTGGAAGCGCAGAAACAAATGTCGTGCGAGGCAAATACATACCTCAAGAAATCACAGCCAACAGGTTTGCAGCAAAGAAAAAAAAGCACAACAACAAAACAAAAAGCAGGAGAAAAAAATTGGCATAAATGTTTATGATACAGTAAACGGATGACGACGCCGACGACGACAATGACGACGACTAGCTACAATGATGATGAAAACCCTGGACGGGAGTGACTGTCAGCCAAGTGGAACGCTTTAAATGAACATGTACGCGGTGTTATCTGAAGTACTCACTCCAGTGTCTTTGGCCAAAAGAAAGAGAAGAAAGTGAATTGTTTACCAGCTGATCAAATGCAAGCGAAACGGATGTGAAACGAAACTCTCGCAAGCTTCCCATGCAAAATGTAAATGTATTTATTAATACATTTCTTTTTAGACAAACCGAATTAAATATGGAAAACAATACGCCAAGCAACAAAAACATCGGCGATGAGGACAAAAAAAAAAAAAACAAACAAACAAGCAAACAATGAGAAGACACTACTGACAGCTGTTAAGTGTCGTCAAGTGTCAATGCTTGACATTGATGTATTCTGATCGACAAAACACAATTACAATAAACAATGCTGGCAATGGGACCTAGTTTATCCACCAAATCAGATTTTCACCAAGATATTGTCTCGGCAACAATGACAATTCCTGAACTCTCGTCAAACTGCGACCTCATTTCACAAGTACTACTTTCTTGCATATTATAATTAAAATAAAGAAATATAATAATCATTTTCTTGTTGAAAAAGCCACATTTAATAGCTTCATGGATATTACAAGCATTTGCTCAAAAAGAGTTTTTCCCATGCCAAGTATAGTTAATGTTCAACAAAACTGCAATCAGTGACTATAATCCATGACAGCAATAAATGCATTCACTACCTCCATAAGCTTTAGGAACATTGGTTAAGGA
The DNA here is from genome assembly GCA_035041535.1 of Drosophila cognata. NCBI lineage: Eukaryota > Metazoa > Arthropoda > Insecta > Diptera > Drosophilidae > Drosophila > Drosophila cognata. The sequence continues at coordinate 1,079,681 of JAWNLC010000616.1, forward strand.
TATAAACGTAAACCGAAATGCAGACATATATGCAAATATATATATAATCAAAAATACAGTCCATAAACCGGCTAACAAAATAAAAGCATATTCTCTTATAGGCCTGTGGTGTTAACGGCGCCAAGAGGGTGGGAGTATTCAGTTATTATATAGCAGCATATTTCATGTTTGCCTCGCTAGGGCAGGTACAATAAATACTAGTGAACGCCAACAAACAGGCCAAGCAATAGACATGTTAACGCGTTCTGTTCCGTTCAAATGCCAGCCACTTGGCCAAGTAATTTTCTACCTACTTATGCACATCTGTGCCAACAACTGATAACTTATAACTGCCAATGTCTGCTTACATCTGCAAGCCCCGATTGCGTGCTGACCGTTTTTCACATGCATCCGATTCGGCAATAAAATTAACTTGTCGATGGCGTCGCGCAATTTATTTATGGCAGCTCAGGCACACGTCTCTCATATAAATTAGTTATTATGGATGTATTTGTAAGCAACATTTTTACATTATTTTGTTAAAAAAAAATAAAGAAAACTTCTCACAATGTGAACTTGTATTATTTAGCCCGAACCTTTTGCATTACGATTATATAAAAGTATATTAATATACGTAAGTAGTAATATTCTTTTAATAATAATTAATTAATTAGTTGTCTCACTTTTGCACAAAAAAAAATAATTCAATTTATTTGATACTAATATTTAAATTAGTATACAAAAGTAAACAATTTTGAACGTACACTTGCGATCTGCACATAGATTGGTTATTATTTATTTGGCTCCCGGCCACTCGCGTCCGTTTTTCACGTCTTCACTCGTCGCGCTGCGCTTGTGAACTGATCTTCAGGATGAACAAACAAAACCATGGAACCGGTGCGGCAACAAAACTTACACACGCTGCCAAACTGCGCTGAGCAGCGCTGAGCTTAACTGAGCTGGAGCAGCTGCGTCGCCGTCGATAGCAGTAATAATGCGACACAGAAGGAGGTTGCATCAAGCAAAGGGGTAAAACGATTAACTCGAAATTATTGGGGGTGAGGCGCTTCAAAATTGCATGGTCAGTTTGTGTGGAACTCCCTCGCCATAAATCAGCTAGCAGTAGCATATTTCCAATATATCTTCAATAAAAAATGACATTAATCGCAGAAAAAAAGTATGATATGTCTTTCTGCTACATCGAATTTTGTAATTTTAATACAAATATTAATAATAGTACAAATAAAAGATTGGGGTATTATATTTAAGATAGCAGTTAAAGTACGCATTGCACACGAAAAGCAATAGCACAGTTAAGAGGCTTACAATATTAAAACAAACTTTCAAAAATGTAGAGCGTCACAGGTATTTTTGGAATATTAATTACCATAATTGTATATTTTTTCAATTCAGCGATCGATCAGCTTTCAACTAAAGAATTTTTGTAGAACCGATTACAAGACGATATTCTCAAGTAGCATTAATATTAGGATTAAACTCCGTTGCGCTCTTCGGGACGCGTCTCGCTGTAGAAGCCTAGATTCATGGTAGGTATCATGTTGCTATAGAAGGACATTTCAGCTGGGGAAGGCCTAACATTGGGTAGCTGGACGGGCTCCGGAACGATGGCTGGCACTGGGACACCCGTGTGCTCGCCCATGGAATGAGCTAGCGGTACTACAGCGGCGGCAGCTATTAACGCTTCCTGGTTGCTTTTGGCCACACTGTGCTGCAGCTCGTGCACTTTAAGATGCGTCTCCAGCTCCGCTTGCTGTAGGAAAGTGATGCAGCAAATAGCACATGTATAGCTGGGTCCATGAGCCTCCAGCTCGTGACGCTGCAGTTGCTCGCGGCGATTAAAGCCGTGGCCGCACAGTTTGCAGGCGAATAGTGTGTCCATGTGCAGGGCCCGATGGCGCTGCAGATCCCGCTCTCGTTGGAAGCCCCGATCGCATACATCGCAGCGGAAATTGCGCGTTACCTTCGGCGATGCTTTCAACTTTGGCTGCATAGCGGGAGGCATTTGCTGCTGATAGGAATATGTTGTTATAGCTGGTAAGGCCTGTTGGGCCGATGCATCTGCCTCCACGTACGGGTGCAGTGGCAGCTGCACTTGCATCTGTTCTGCCGGCATCATCATATTGATGCGCAGATTTTGACTTTGCTTTTGCTCGATATCGCGCTTGAGATGAACCTGCTGATGCATCAATAGCTTATCCTTGCGGGCGAACGACGCAGGGCAGCGTCCGCACCGAAACGGTTTCACTTCGGCATGGGAGCGCGTGTGCTTCAGCAGCTCCAGCGGTGTCTGGAAAGAGCGTGGACACTGCTGGCAGACGAACGGCTTCACGCTGCTGTGGATGCGCAGATGCTTGGTCAGATTGGTGTTGCGCGAGAAACTCTTGGAGCAAACGTGGCACGAGAACGGACGCACGCCCGTATGCACAATTGTGTGCTTCTTTAAGTCCGAACGTCTCACGAATCCCTTGCTGCACAGTGCGCACACATAGGGACGCTCGGCGTCATGCAGCTCCCTGATGTGCGCAATCAAAGCCGGACGCGTCGTCAATCTCACCTGACAGTAGTTGCAAGTGTACGGCGCCGAGGAGTCGTGGGAGCCCACCTCATGTTGCTGGCAGTCCGATTGTAGGGTGAAGGCCAGATCGCAGTACTGGCAGAGGAAAGCGCTCTTTGGATGCGCATTGAATTGGACGGTGGTGTCGACCGTTTGATGCACTCGCATCATCGCCATTTGGGCAGCATCCATGCCGCGGGGCATCTCGGTTTCTTCATTTTGTGCAGATCCTCCCTCCTCATCCTCGTCGTCCCATTCCTCGTCATCGAGTTCAGCTTCACCTTCGGAGCCGGGGAATTCGTCATCACTCGTCTCGCACAGTTGGTCGGGATCCACATCGATAAGTTCTTCGTCTTCCCCGAGTTCAAACTCGCCGGGATTGCCGTTGAGCCCAGGTCGATACTTGGCATCCACAGCAATTATTTTCTTTAGGTTCTGCTGCAGCTCCAATTCATGCTGCTGCATGTACTGACGTTGCTCGTAGAAGTCTCTCAATATCTCCAGGCAGGTCATACAGATGTGCTCCGACAGTAACTCATGGCGCTCATATTTCACACCATAAGCACTCTGGCAAAAATCGGCAATTATGATTTTTTCTTCTGTTCTTAAATCTTCTTCTTCTTCCTGGCCAAAGTAAACAGACGCCTCGTAAATATTCGGCGAATCTGTGTTCGATTTTATCCTTGAGTGGCACAAGCGACATCGCTTTGGTTCCGATGTTAATTTTCGATCATTTTCCTGATCACAATTAAGTGTTCCTACGTCGATCGTTGTTAAATCAAGCATATTGATTCCGTGCGTGTTATAAAAATATAAATACTGTTGTTAACATTACAGCGGCATTTTCAACAGCTGATAGCCGCACTGTTGTCAGCAGCAACCTATGTGTAAATCTGGCATGGCTTTTTGTAAATTGCTTTAAATCTCATCATCGAATTAAACAAATTCAAATAAATCATTACAGTATCTACAGGAAATTTTATCAGCTTTAGCCGACGATTAATTTGGAATAATTCCTATTAAATTCGCTTTATATCAAACGAGGGATGCGAAATGCATTGCTTATCGATTAAAAACAATCGATTACAGATGATAGTTCTTGTTACTCATTTTTAGGCTATTTGGTTATTTGAAAACGATATTAAATTAAGCTCCAACTCCTCATTTAACGCATCTACTGAAATAATCACAATTTAGGGTTATTTTAAATTTTTTCACTCGAACAAATAATTATAGGTAGGTGGCAAACCTATGGTGAAGGATTAAGTTTTTATCGTAACGGTTGTTCAATAATCAAAAAAGATTCGCCTACAAATTGTAAAGAATATAAATAATATATCAATATGCACGTTCTCTTAAATTTCCTTTTATCTCCATCTCTCTCACATATTTTTTGCTGTTGTCATTTTCAACAGTAGGACGTGCTCTGCTTATCTGTGCGTGAGTGCGGATAGGTTGTAATTACTCAGTGTTAACTTAGCTAGAGATGGACACGTGAGCAACATGTAAATGAGAGAGCCGAACTATGACTATACCAACACTTGTTGAATGCAATTTGATTTAAAATAGGAAATGTTGCACCAACGACATAAAACAGCTTAAATTGATACTCTTTGAAATAAAGTTAGCTATTTACAGTGCCGATTCAACACGAACCCTCAATTAAGCGGATGAGTTGTTAGTTAGAGCACGAAATGCACGCACACTCTCCACAATTGCGCGCGCACACACACATTGACATGTATTTCAGAGCAAGCGAGCGTCTCGTTAAATTCACTATTCGCCAGTAATGGCATTTGTATAAAGTGAGCGCTGGCGTCAAGTTGTTTTGGATGGAAGTGCAATTATAGTTGTTCGGTATAACTAATTAACTTTCAATTCAAATATAAGCAAAAAGCTAGTATCAAATATTACATAGTGTTGCTAACATTTGAGCGACAAGGTAAAATCGGCTTTGTTTAGTGTATGTGCAGCAATAGAGAACATTTGAAAAGCACCGGTAAATGCTGCCACCTGACGGCGCCTAAGAGCAACAGCAGAAAAAACAAAGAACACTAAGATTTTAAAATAACCTACAACAATGACTATTTAAGGCGAATTAACGGGGATGTGTGCTTGTAATCTGTCTGTTTAGTTGTGTGTTACTTTATTCCGCCTGTTGCTGCATGATTGTATGTACGCAAATATTTCAACTATCCTCACAATTCATCGTATTGTTAATTTCGTCTGTGTTGTGTGTTTCTCATACGTGTGCGTGTCATCATCATGAACTACCCTGTGTCCTTTCATTGTCGTACTGTCTTACATCCCCTCCAGACTAGCCCCTGGCCGTAGATTTGTGCTTTGTGCAGCTGAGCTACCCATAGCGTTCTGTTTCTTGTATTTCAATTTATTTCTGCTCCTGTTTGTACGTATGTAGATATGTAAATGCCTGTCTATCTCATGCGTTCCAGTTCGATGGTATTACTAATTCATATTGCGTGATAAAAACTTCATAATTTCAAGATAAAATATGCATGAGGGTGGCATATATTCCTTTACGTTCTGTCGATAAAGTTTCGCCCTAATTAAAAACAAAAACAAGAAGGAATATTTACGTCATTCAGATGTTAAATGTTAAATTCGTACATATATAAATATCAATATAAAGCTTTCCCATAGGTATCAGCGACTAATCTAAATATGCTAATTTGCATATTAACAATGTACTATGGATTCGGTCATTCGATTTCAAGATGTGTGATTACGAGGCCGATGCATTCATCGAGCAATAAAATTATTCTTGCCATTTAATGGGCACTCGGCTTTGACGCCGTCAGGTTCAGAAATTTGATGTGAGTCGGTCGACATCATTCAAATTGTATTAATAATATATATATTCGTCGAAATCATGCCATTGGCTTGTCAACATCAAGTGCCAATGATCATTGAATTAAATATTACGCGATCCTAACCATAGACAATAAATGACTGCTGGTACACGGTATTTGAGAACCGTTGGAAAACATATCGTTTTGAATTCTTGGAGATTAATCATAAAATTTATTTTTCTTATCCGTTTTCCTAATTCGTCAAAACTTGTTTAATCAAGCATTTTTATTTGACTTATTTCGTTAGCTTTTTGTATTTATATACAGTAATAAATTTGATATTTTTCAAGAAATAATGCGCTGTATCTAATATAAATATTTATTACTCAGTATTGACTTACAATTCCTTGCATCTATGAAATTGATAACGGTATTTTGCATTGTTTACAAACAGACTAACAAATTGTAATAAAATCCACAATAATAATAGTAGATTTTGCATAGCAACCTGGCAGAAGTTTATATCATTCGTCTGAAACTTTTATAGCGTCTTTCCTTATACACAAGTTGCGATAACTTATGATCTGTACTTGTGGACAAATTTAATTGATTAGAAGTGTTCTGATAACAGCTAAATGTATTTGTGAGTAATACGAATTTAAATGTTTCAAATAAATAACGGTAATCAAACTCTACCCTGATGCACATACATTCAAATGTATACATCGAGCGATTGGACTTATAAATCAATATATACTTATGTTGCTAGCTACTGAGCAATTGAATAATAGAATGTATCAGCGTTATATCAAGGTTCAATTTCATAATCCAAACACAATGTGGAAATGCTATCAACTAGAATGCTTGATAAGCGCTTGCCATTTATAATTGTCGAATCTATTCTGTTAAAGGCTGCACCTGTGTGAAATGAAATTTCAGTCTTGTGTGAGCTACCAACTCTTTCTGACGTGTCTACATCGATAAAACTACACTTGTGAGTCAGCCCTGAAGTAATTCAATTAACCTGTAACATACTTAGTTTAAAAAAGTGGCTCGTAAAATTACCCTATTGTACAATTATCGTGGCCCAGAGCATTAGCCAAATGACTACTTTAGCGCTCACATTATAAGCTAACCTTGCGTGTTAAAACAAGAGATTACATTAGGTAAACTATAATTTTATAAAGGTGAATATATATGTGGATATATATGTTTATATAACTGCGTAGCTATGAGACTTCTTATCTAGCCTTGCAGGTGTTTTAAAATCGATTTAGATATAATACACATTTGTATAATTACAAGTGATAGCAAAAAAGTTATCTGCAAGCAATCTAACACTTAGTAATTTTTGGAACAAAGTTTTTGTACATCACAGTAGGCATTTAAATACTTTGTTTTTAACAAATTAGATTAGATTAAATTAATTGTAGCACTGTGCTCAAAAAGTAATTTAGGCACTAAACTTGAGAAATGACATCTTAGACATCTTACCTGTAAGACTTATGCTCAAAAATGAATGAAATCATCCACCAAGTTCACTACGTCTTTTTTGCAAGCTTTTTCTTTGTACAAATATATATATATATATAAATAAATATCACCTATTGTACTTTTTCAGTATCGCAAGACTCTGAGCCGGAGGCTACGGTTTTACTAATGGCATGCACCTTTGAAATAATTGGCCTCGCCTGCGTCGTTGCGCTCTTTTTGAGCATTGCGACCAAGGCATCTTATCAGATGAGGTTGATTATTGTGATGTTTGGAGCGGGTGTATTTGTACTGATCTGGCTCCCATTTATGCTCCTGCGTCCGCGCGACTATCGGAACGGGCTGTAAGTTCTGCTCGAAAAATTGCTGCTTAGCTTTTAAATACCTATTTTTTTTATTAACAGTGTGCCATCCTGGTTATTCGTTAAGTTATGCAAGCTAATGGGTATTACGATGGAGGTGCGCGGTACGGAGAACGTGAAAAGTGGACATGGCAGCGTTGTTCTAATGAATCATCAGAGCGCTTTGGACTTGTGCATGCTGAGCCATCTGTGGCCGGTGATTGGCAGAGCAACTGTTGTGTCCAAAAAGGAAATTCTTTACATTCCGTTCTTTGGTGTTGGCGCCTGGCTCTGGGGCACTTTGTTCATTAACCGTTCACGGAAGAGCGACTCTATTAATTCGCTGCAAAAGGAGGCGATTGCAATTAAAGAACTCAACTGCAAGATTTTAGTATTTCCAGAAGGCACACGCAACTCCAAGGATACCCTGCTGCCATTCAAGAAGGGCTCTTTTCACATTGCTCTCCAAAGCAAATGCACAATACAGCCGGTGGTTATGTCGAAATATCAGTTCTATGATGAAAAGACGAAGGGCTTCCGACCCGGCCATGCAGTCATACAAATACTGCCCGAGATATCAACGGATGGCTATAAAAAGGAAGATATGGACAAGCTGATCGAGCATTGTCGCTCGATTATGCAGGAGGAATACACAAGGCTGAGTAAGGAGAGACTCGCCTTGAATGCGAAAAAAAATTCGTAGAATATTATCTATATAATACAAGATTGAACTCGAGTTACACTAATTGTCGGTACTTTTAACTGAGCCAAACAATATGCTTGATATTGTGAAAATCAAAATAAGATATTTATGTATGTACATATATAACGGATTTAAATTGATTTATTAGCGTTAAGTTTAATGGATAGCAATACAATACAAATACCACTTGAGCCTATTTGTGATTAATTTTTAACTGTTATTAACATTCACCAAGTAAATGTACGTGTATATTTGAAACATGCCAAAGCAAACCAAATGTATTTCAATGCATGCGAATGTATAGCTATATTAACTTAATGAATAGGTATTTTTTGATTGAAAGTTATTAAAATGTATAAATGTTTCACATTTTTTTTCGATTTATTGTCGTTAGTAAGAAAATGGAAGTTATTTTAATTTCCTCTTATGATCTAGGGAATAACTTTAATTGGATTTTACAGAAAACTTTTTTAAAATGTTTTGACTGTGATTTGACTTAATTTTTAAAGTTCAGTTCAAAGCACTTATTTAAGTTTTTTTTTTTAAATCCCGATAGGCCCAACTAATTGTAATTTGAATTGTTATCGTTTTTGTCGTCACACTTATCGATACTTGAAATCCATAGTTGAAATCAAACAGCTGATCAGTGGAACAGTGATAAAGAAAAAAATCAACACAGTTCAAATCGGCATGCAGCTATCAACTATTAATATTCTGCGTTTGTGCATTTTCTGCAAATATTAAACGCTAATGTCAAAACCAAATACACAATTAAGAAGAATAGAAAACAGAGCTTAGCTGAAAGATGGAAACAGTGCGAATAAAAACCGAGCTCGAAGATGAAAATTATGAATTTGTGGACCATTCAGATTCTCGGGAAACTCATGTAGAGTCCAGCTCAGAGACTACTCTGAATATAGTGGTCAAGTCTGAAATTGATGTTGAGCCGACAATTGTGGCAGAGACTCAGAAGTTATACGATAAAGAGAGACTACGTATTTTTGGTGATGTGCCGTTTGTAATCAAGCGAATGGAGCCGGAGGACTTTTCGATCAGCTATTCCAAAGCAGTGAGCAGCGTGGAAACAATCTTGGAGAGATTGCGACGCAACCAGGTGCCAATGAGCAATGGCATTGCCTTTCGCATTGAAAATCACACACCCTCGTCGTGCATATTGATTCTAGCGTGAGTTGAATTTACAAATCGAACCTGTAATCAGAATCTAATTGATTTCCATTTCAGCATACTGAATCACAAATGTCATTTCTATTGCACCGAATATGGGATGCGGTCGGAAGCGCTGCATGGCCAGTTGTGTCGTTCTGGCATTGATTACCTGATTGTCAATAGTCATATGCCTGTTGGTAGCGATTACTTCGATCTCCTCGACACATTTATCGTCTATAATGAAGAATACAAGCTGTCCAAGCTGAAGCACACTGCCACTGATCCACAACCTCAGGCAGCGACGTTATTGCCAAACAACATGTGCTACACAATTACAACAACTGGGACCACAGGATTACCAAAGTTAATACACGTACCTTATGAATGTATTCAGCCCAATATAATTGGATTAAGGTGAGTTAAAGATCTTTCTAAAAGAGAGCGGGTTACGACCTTAACGTCTACCGAAAATAAAGACTATGTCTAAGACTAAGACTTATTTTTATTTAAGAACAGTCAAAAGCTAAACATATCGATGGCAGACATTATTTACCTGGGCACTCCTTGCACTTTTGATCCATCAGTTGTCGAACTGTTTTTGGCCATGCAGAATGGTGCTGCAGTGCTCATCAGCCACTGTTTGATGCGTGAGTCGCCCAAGCGAGTTTTGAGTGCACTTTTTCCCAGCTGTGTGACCACGCCTGGCATCACCATATTACAAATGACACCATCAGTGTTCCGTCAGTTTGGTGCGAATGCGATACGTGAACAGATCTTAAGCCGCTCGAGTACACTGAGGTACTTATTGAATTAGATCCTAATGATAATCATATTGAAAGTTACTCTTGTTTTTAGAGTATTACTCTTGGGCGGTGAACCGTTTCCGTCAACTGCAGAGCTGACCGCCTGGATGGAACCAGAGGTGCTGAGTCAGAAGCAAATCTGCAACATCTATGGCATCACGGAGCTTTCGTGCTGGAGCACAATGCACATTCTTAAGAAGCTGCATTCGCGCGTCCCTTTGGGAACGCCCATTGATGATCAGACCGTGTTGCGCATTAAACTTCTGCCCGTAGAAAATGTTTCGAGCGTGGGCTGTGGTGAACTTTGGCTGGGTAGTGCAACGCGCCGCTGCTATATACCAGAAACTGATGATGTAGATAGCGAGGAGAGAAAAAATTCTGAAATTTGCTTTCGCGCCACGGGTGACCTGGTGCGTCGCCTTAACGACGGTTCCATCGTATACGAAGATCGTGCCAATGATGTTGTCAAACGTGGCGGAAACCGCATTAGTCTAAGTATAACGGATAAAACAAATATAAGGATATATTATTAATAATTCCATTCTTTCAGGCCACATTACACGCAAGATAGAGAATTGCTTGCAAAGCAGTGAACTGGTCATCTGTCTGTGGCAGGTGCAGTTGGAAAAGCTCATCTGCTGTATTCGAAGCCTGGAGCTCAAGACAAAGGTGCAACAGAGGGGACAGACTTTTGACATACTCTCTAAGCTGATGGCTGCCGAGCAGCCGGATAGATTCGTTTACCTGCAACACTTTCCCTGCAATGCACATGGCAAGCTGGACAAGAACTTGCTGCTTAAGGAGTCGACGCTATTGGCGCAGCCCGGCCAAGACATACTAAAAAGTTTTCTACACGACAGGCTGGAGTGTGTGAACTCGCCAAATGAGAGAGTGGCGTCAAAAAAAAAACGCTTAGAGCCTCAATTCAGCTTGCCAAAGATACCCAGCGGCTACGATCTGAGTTTTCGACAGGCGGGAGGATCGTCATTCCATGCGATAACGCTGTGCCGCGAAATTGGCCTACAGATGTGCATTGACGATGAGCAGCGACATCTGTTCGAGCTGCTGCTGGACGAAAATGTACCCCTGCGTGACGTGCTAAGCTATCTGGATAAAGCGAAACTTGTGGCATATAATACCAAAATAAAACCAGTTGAACCCATTTCCAGTTCCACGGTTAGTTCGAAAGCTAACAGCGGTCTTGTCATTAGACGCATCGAAAAGTTGGACATTAACTGTCAGTTCCAATGGAAGGTGAATTTCAGTAAATGTATTGATTCACCGGTGGCACAATTCGAGGATCGTTATGTGTGCGTGGGCGCCCATTCAAAGATACTGCGTACCGTCGAGGCGATGTCGGGCAAAGAAGTATGCCAGATCAAGCTCAGTGATCGCATTGAGTGCAAAGTCACGTTTGTTAGCAAGCAGCTGGCCGTGGTAGGCTGCTACGATGGTTGCCTGTACGGATTCGATCCCTTAGAGGGTAAAATTTTATGGTGCGCTGAAATCGGTGGCATGATCAAATCTCAGCCTTTCCTCCCATCAAACGGTGATCGCATTGTGGTCTGCAGCTATGCAGATGACTATAATGTCATATGCCTGTCCATGGAACGTCAGCAGATACTCTGGTGCATGCGCATTGGCAGAAAGGGAATCTTTGCTAGTCCACTGGAGCTGACCAGGCAACAGGCGGTGATTATTTGCACACTCGATGGTCACTATGCACGCGTCTCGCTCTTGAATGGCGCGATGCAGTGGCTGCAGAGGTGTAAGAAACCCTTCTTCTCATCACCCGTCCTGCTGGACTCGAGTGCTGACATCTTTGCCTGTGCCGAGGTAGCTGGACGCGTCCACGCCTGCGATGTGAATACTGGAAAGATTGTAAGCTCACTAGAATAATATTTAATATTGACATAGCAAATTATATTTACTCTCTCTTCCAAGCTGGCAACGTATGCCGTGGAAGGCGACATTTTCTCTTCGTTACTGGTGAAGACGGCGCCCACACCCATGGGACCCACTTTGCTGCTCTTTGGATGCATTGATCATCATCTGTACTGCCTGCAATGCAAAACGAGTGCCGGACCGAAGACGTCCTTGGAGCTACAATGGAGGGTGAATGTGGGCGGGTCAATCTATGCGACACCCACAATATTAACAATAGAGCCGTGTCAGAATATGGTATTTTGTTGCACCACCGATGGTCAAATCGCAATCACAAATCTGATCACCGGACAGATACAGTTTTGGGATCAGCTGCCAGGCGAATTATTCTCCGCGCCGTGCTACATTGAGAGCCTTAGACGCATTTATTTGGGTTGCCGTGATAATTATTTATATTGTTTGGGCATTTAAGAATAACGAATGTAAATGATCCTAATAGATTGATGGACTGTAAAGGATATCCAAGTTGTTCCATAATCTTGTCGTTGCGTTTCAACTATATATATTATCCATCAATTCGAAAAACACATATGCATGTGCATCTAGATTTTAACTCTATGCACAAAGTATCTTCGTGACTCATATCCTTAAACCAATCAAAAGAATAAAAATAGATCTAAGCCAGGTTTGTGGTTTTTAAATGTGTTAACTCTTTAATGGCTTTGGCTGCTAATATTTATGAAAATAATTATACAAAAATGATTCATTAACAAATCTGGCCAAAATGAGAAGAGTTTCAAAAAGTTTCATTTATTTGGAAGCTCTTAAGCTTGCCCTTAAAACCTCAGCTGCCTTTGCCTTGTTCTGCCGCATTTGCTCCATATCGCGTTCTCTTTGGGGTATTACCTCCTTGGTGTTGGGTATGCGTGCACATTTGGCTGGCTTCGGGGTAGACTCAGATGTGGAAGGCATTTCACTCGTAGTTGCGTCCGTTTCTTTTGCGCCTTTCCGTTTGACACGTCTTGGACGTGCAGGACGATTCTTATCCTCATCTTCTTCATCTAAGGGAGCTTCCTGGGCTTTCGTTGTCGACGCAGCTGCACTTCGTGCACGACGAGTTGCCCGTTTCGGTTTCTCCGGTGTCTCAGCATCAATTTTACCAGACATTTTATCAATTGCCGTCTGAACACGTTTGCTGACAATTGGCTGCTGCACTCGAAGTGCACTCTTCGCCGTGAAATAGTTGCGTATAGAGCCTTGAATCTTCTTCTCGTTGATTTTCTTCATAATCGGCATAAGGATGTCATCAGTCTTGGTCGTGGTCCAGCCGAAGGACTTACGCGCGAATTCACGTATAGACTCCACATCCGGTGAGCCCCAACTGAAAGCGTCGCGGGTCTCATCAACCTTGGGCGTTAAGTATGCTTCCACAACGGACGAACTGGGAAAGCCCTCGTGCAGATTTATGTTCTTGAGTTTCTTCCGCAGAGAAATACGCGCCGTACTGCCGACTGGTATGTTGGCATTGTGTTGCAACTGCCACCAGTCTCGGAATTTAACTAATGTGGACAGGACAGATTGATTGGTGAGAGCGTTTCCATTGCTTGCGGATGGAGAGCTAGTTGTGGATGAGTTAACAGTATCCAACGTGGACGTCGTGAAGGAAGCCAGTATTTCAAGAGCAGTTACGGCGCCAATGCCGTGTATGCCTGCAACAGAAAGCAATAAAGATTGCTTATTATATTCATATTATGTAAAATAAGTAGCTGGACTCACCTGTAGTGTAATCACTACCCACGAGGCAAGCGAGCTGAATGAGCTTGCTGCGATTGCAATTAAACGTCTGCTCAATTTGCTCGGCTCGAAACTCAAGCACATGCTTATTTTGAGCAAAGAAATTTTTGTAGACAGTGCGACCACCAAAAAGCCAGATATCGCTATCATCCGTTATGGTGCCATTAGTTATCTCCACGGCATTGAGGAAAGCGCATTGGGCTTCCGCTTCCATTGGTGCCACAATGTAAGGTATGCCAAATAGGCGCAACAGCTCCTGGCAATCGTTGCTCATCCGCTGACTAATTGACATACCCATTCGATCCTGTCGATTGCGTTCGGCTTCCAATTCCCGGCGTTCCTTTGCCAAATCGGTTGCCATTTTCTCTAGTTCTTCAGCTGTATTTCGTGATTTCAATGCATCTGCAGCATCTTTAATAAGGTTCTGCAAATAACATTTATATTTATATTACAAACAGCCATATCAGTTAATTGAATAACATACCTCGGTATTAACTGGCTGAACCTCATCCGGCTTTTCACTATTCTCAAAAAGTGATTTTGCTGCTTTGCTTGGTTTTTTGCTTGGTGAGAATTCATCTTCATCCAACTTCTCTCCAGGGCGTTTGCCTCCCGATTTTGGTGTACGCTTTACATAGAACGGTTTGGCCACCTTAGGGGTTGTGGGCGGCGTTACCTCTGCGCCTGGTGACTTATCTGGTGTGCGTTTAATCTTGTATGTAGTTTCAAAATAATCGGTTATTGCTTTGCTCTTGCTTGGCGTTTTATTTGGCGATGTGCTTTTCGCATCCTGTTCAGTGTCGCATAACTCAATGACTTCCTTGGACTCTGGAGGAGTTGGCACTCTCGCACTCTCATCGTCTGACGATAGTTCAATGACCGTTCTATTGTTTAGTTTAACTGATTCCAATTTAATATTTTTAACTTCATCCGTTTGTCGCTTGAGCTCATCAAGTATGGAGCTCAAAGCTGGTGCCCCTTTCTCGATTTCTTTGGGGTCAATCAGTTTTATATTTTCACTATCTTCAGAAAAGCTCAACACATTGTTAGACTTTTCTTCTGACTCTGTATTATTTTCATTCATTTTAGGTGCGTTGTCTTCTGAGTCTGAGACTTGTTTTTCATTGACCGTTATGACTTTGTTTGCTTCTTCACTTTCTGCATTATTATTGTCTACTGATTCTTTTGCCTCAGTAATTCTTTCAATCGTTTGCTTATTTGTTTCTTCTATAAGCAATTTAGCAACAGGATCTACAGAATCTCCAGTGACTGCTGCCTGACTGCTAAGGTCCTTTAGCTCGCTTTCATTTTCAAAAAGGTCCGCAAAAAGATCATCTCCTTCATTCAATTGGTCTTTAATGTCTACACAGATTTGGAGGCTCTGTTTGCACTCTGTTGGCATTCCCTTTACCTCAACAACTTCTTCCAAGTCTGAATCAGTATCGCTATCAATGATTTCAACTTGTTCCGATTTGTTTAGATCTGCAACGGGTGCCTTCTTACTCTGTTCAATTGCCATGGAGAGTAGTTTAGCTTCATCTACTGAATTGTTGGCGATGTCAGCTTTTGCCAACGTATCATTAATATTTGTGTTGTGCAGCAGACGCTCCAGGGACTGTGTATCATTCAATTGTGTCGATTCCATGATATTTTCCACCTCATCGTCGTTCATGCCACCGTACTCGATCATGTAGCTGCGTGCTGGACCCTTGGCTGCATGACGCAAGTTCTTTCTTTGGTCGCGATTCAGGCGCAAGTCCTGATCAGAATCGTATTCGTAGTCCTTCTCGTCATATACCTTTGATTCCCCTAGTGACAGTGCCAATGCCATTTGTAAATCAGCATCGTATTCAACACCCAATTTTTTCTTATTTTTATCGTTGAACGCGTTTACCGAGGTAGATGGTTTTTCCTCATCATGTTCATCGCTTTCCTCCTTAATGGTCTCACATTTTACTTTGATTTTGCTATCTTCCATGGTCTTCTTTTTAAGATCACGCACCAACAGGAATCGTGTGTGCTCATCCGAGCTTATTTGACGCGTACTCTGCTCAATGGCTGTGGGTGTAACGATGCCCTCCTCGCTGAAGAATTCGGATAGCTCTGCATAGGTGAGTGTATGGCCACCCATCTCTTCCACGGCCTGTTCGAGGCTCTCTTGAACGGCGCGTCGCTTTAGCAGACGCTTCATCTGGAATGAGCAGAAGTCATCGCTTCGTGCCGGCAGCTCATGGAGACGACCCCAGGAGGATTGCTTACGCGTCTCCTTTATGTCTGTGAGTATTTCATGACGCACATCGGCCGGCAGGTTCTTAAAATGCTGACTGCGCACATCGATGGCCTGCAAGCTGGCGTTGTACGAATGTCTTGCAGTTGACTCATCAAAGGAGCTGTCCGACGTAGCACTGGTACTTGCATACTCCAGATCCTGATCATCATAGTCGCTTTCGCTAATTTGTGCCGAGGATGCTGTTGCTGGCAGTTCTGGCAACTTGAACAGATCGTCTTCATCAGTTTTATCCGGCTTTGCCGCAGCTCCACGCTTTATGGGTGACTTGAGCAGCAGTTCCGCATTTGTGCCCAGCGCTTGTTGCACCACCTTCTCCTTGGCCAGTGACTGCAGCAAGAGCGCCTGAATGCGATCAGCCTCATTGCTCAGCTTGCTGCGCTGTTGCTGTCGACGAGCCTAAAAATGATAATGAAAACAGTTTAATGAAACAGTTGCAAGCGATGCAGCCAGCAGGACAAACTGACAATCGTATCGCGCTTTAATTGCGGCACGCTGCCATCAAATATGAAAACCGGCCGCACACGATAATAAAGCAATTTGCACAGGCGATGAAACAGACCCAACAGATGAGCATTGTTCAGAGCGGATCCCTTGCTGTCCTGAAAGCCTTTTACAACCTGATGCAGCCATATCGAAATATCTGTGTACAAAAAGTGATAAAAATGTTTATTGGGAATTTCACCATCAGCCATAAAGAGTAGAGTACTTACCAACGGCCAGCACCTTTCCCTCCAGTGTCTCCACCGGCACCGGCTTGCCACAAGGTTCTATCAGCTTCCACAGACCAGTTACACCCATTTCACATATAATTATAAGTAAAGAACATGCAACTAAATAAATTTTTTGAAAACGCCATGAAAAATGTCCGACTCGAAGCTAGAGATGCGCGCGTGACGATTTCTGCTGAATATATTATACATGCAGCGCAACGCAAATTTGACGAGCACGACACGAAAAACACGACTTAATTATTCTAAATCATGTTTGCAAAATGAGATAATGCCTACACTCCTGATTGTGCTGTTTTTTAAATGTTTTTATTTGTTAGATAAACTAATTTAATACGAAGAGCATGCTACCGTTATATAAAAAGCCGAAGCTTTATTTGAAAAGCCGAATTGATTGCTTGACCATTATTTATTGGCGTTTTCATTATCGGGAGCAGCTGCTGCAGCTGAGCTGCTACTCGCTGTGGCATCTCCAGCACTGAGCTCTCTTTTGCTGTTCGCCTTGCTCTCCTTTTTGTCTTTCACCATTTTTCTGTACACCTCCAAATCATCAGTGAGCGATGGAACAAAGCTCTCAAAGTCCAGTTCTTTGAGCGTCTGCAAAATATCCTTGGCCGTAATGGTCCTGTGGTTCTGCTTGTGCGCCAATGCCGTCGATGATGAAGTTATAAATATGACAAAAACAGAAGCGGCCTTTGCAATTGCAACACGCGCCTCCTTGCTGACATTGGAGCCATCGGGCAGGGCATCCTTGATCAGACGGGCAATCACTGCGTTCGGCAAATTCAAGTCTTCGATGCGTTCGACCATGTTGAAAAAAACTGTAAATATTTTGCGCAATTGCGTGCGTTCTTATTCTTTCCCGCTTTAAAAACAGATGATTTCCACAGTGTTGGGTAACTTCAGGCGCGTGGTCTTGAGAAAGTGCTGCACGCTTGTCGATATATCGGTATTGTATCAACAAACGTCGCCACAAACGCAAACATTTTGCGCGTTTTATTAATTTTGGTAATTTAAAACTGAGAGCTGCATAAATGTGCAAAAGACAGTTAACAAGTATATGTCAGCTGTTTTATTTTGAGCCCAGGTGATACAATACCTGTGGGTGTGCCACCTACCACATAACAACAGTGCTCACACGCACATGGAGAATTCGTCGGCGACGACGACGACAACAAACGCAACAACAGCGCCAAAGATACGCAGGCACAGTGAATACCATGATCCCGATTATGGTTTCGACTACGACAGCTCCGCCACTAGCTCCCACGTGGAGAAGAGCGTCAAGCAAGAGCCAGAATACCCAGAGGATGACGAGCAGAAGCAGGCTGAGAAGAGAATCACTGTTACCAACGTTGAGAGTGTGGCACAATTGAAACGCATTGGGGGAATTATTCGAGCCGAATTCCAAAAGGAATTGACCCTAAAAGAGCAACAGTTGGGCGAAATTGATGTGCGACTTTCGCAAGCGCGCCAGCTCTTGGACAAGCTGCGTTACCATGTTGTCAGCGACTACTATAAGAAACAACAAGTTCCGCTAACAGCTCCCGATGTGTCCCGGATACGATCCAGCGATACATTATTTGGGGATTGGCTGGAAAGTGCCGGAGCGCAGCTGCCCTTGCATCCGGCCATCAAAAAGATTGTGGGCAAACGGCCAGTTCCCATCCAGCTTCATCTTCCAGAACGGACAGCTGCAACGTTGGCAAAACAGACGATCAGGCTGCGAAATCCGGCTCATCGACGAGCCGAGCGGCGACGGCAACAGAAGATACGCGAGCAAGGCATTGTTACAGATCACACGCAGGAGGTGCGCAAGGAGACGGAAGTGGCCAGCTGTGAGGAACAACCCTCTACCAGCAGGCAGGCGGCATACAAACATCAAATGGAACTGGAGGCGTCTGTGCCGGCACTCAATACTTCCCGCTTGAACAACAAGAACAAGTTCCATTTTGTGGTGGGCAACACATCCAAGTATCTAGGTGGTGTGGATTCGGATGTCCAAAATGGTCAGGCGCTTGCATACAAATGGTTGGTCTATGTGCAAGGCAAAAATCTGCCAATGCCACCGGAGACGTACTTGAGAAAGGTGAGTCATTGTTTATATCATAGTTGGATCGCTTTAACTGTTTAAATCGTTTTAGGTGCGCTTCCAACTGCATCATTCATATCGACCAAATGATATTGTGGATGTGCATTCGCCTCCCTTCCAGCTGACACGTCGAGGCTGGGGTGAGTTCCCCATGCGTATACAGCTCTATTTCCAGGAGCATCTGCAGCAGAAGGCCGTCCAGCTAATGCACACCATTGTGCTGGACAAAACTATGTGCGGCTTGCACACCATGGGTGGCGAGACCACTGTGGAGGTTTGGCTGCGTGCTGAGACGACGACGACGGCGACGAAGCCAACGGAAGTCAAGAAAGAACCGCTGAAGGCACTAACACCTGCAATAAAAACATTATCTCCACCGTTGGACAGTTCCAAGCCACGCACCATTTCCATTACCCAGAACAAAGAGGATCTGGATGATAATCTGTTTGCGTGCATTAACAAAATCGAGCTAAGCGATGACATTGAACAAATCGAGCCCACTGTGCTCGTCTCGGAGCACCTGAAGCTGAGCAGCCCCAAAAAGCAGACACAAACAGATTCCATCGACCATGTACATGTTCCAACACCCACTTTTGCAGTCAATGGAGGTAACAAACTTCAGCAGCTACGCAACGGACACAACAAGGCGCAAGTGAAGAACGTCGTCTTTCAGAAAGCGGGCAAACTCTACATAATTGATCCGCTGCAATCGAAGTTGAAGCAGGCCGCAAAACAGCAATCGCTGCTCAAGCCGCAGCTCAGTCTGCTTAAGCAGCCAACACAGCAGTTGTCCAAGCGATGGCACCTGCTCCAGTGCATCCAAAACGATCATGGTTATGCGAATATGAGCAGCCAGGAGGTGCTGCCAGTGACGGGGCCGCCACTAAGCCAGCGCGTGATTCTCCAGCAACGCTTTTGCGGCACACAGTTCCAGAGTATGCGGAGTGCTGTGGAGTTTCTGCTGCGTCGGCTGCCACTGACAAGCACGAACGTAGTCAGTGAGTTTGCCTTTGGCAGACATACCCTGGCTGAATTCCAAGCGCAGTCGGCCTTACGACAGCGCTTCTTCGAATGCATGCGAGGACGCGCTTTGTTGCGATGCATGCGCCAACATCTACAACTCCAGCACCTGCATGCCAGCGGCAAGGAGCACTTCTGGAGCACTCGCGAGATTGTGACATTTGCACGCTTGCACGGATATACGCCGCCCTTAAAGATGCTAACGATCAGCCGACAAAGAGCTAACTCGGCAGAATTACCCTTATCGGAGCGTGTGCAACAGCAACTGAAGGAGGATCCGCAGCCGCAGCTATTGGCCTTTTCAACACTTACCTCTAGCTCCCGCCTGAACAGCTGGCTTGCACAACAGACGAAACGCCTGCCAGGTCGTAAACGAATCGCGGACGACCAACAGATTGTCGATGTGGTTGGACTGAATCCGCCTAGTTTGAAAGGAGCACGGCCTCCGAATTTATCCGATCATTCAATAAATCGTCAGTTGCTATATTTACCGCCGCCCAAATATCTCGATGCGTCCACGCAGCTGGTACGCGACATGTGCAAAGACGTGGGCATTGTTCTCAATGCAGAAACCAGAGTTCCAGGTGTATCTCAGTCCCTGGCGCTCACCGTACTCGCACATGTGCTTCGAATGTTCATCGAGAAGTTGGTGCGTCGTGCCGTGGCTGCCAAGCTGCAGCAACAGCAATCGCCGCAGGCGATAGATGCACTGCCACTGGCGGCAGCCAACGTAGAAGTGGCCTTGCTACCCCACGACATCGCACGTGTGATCGCCAAAAGTGAAGAGCTCGATTTCCTTGGCAATTTTAACCTGGGTGTGGAGTACACGGATTCGCAGTCCTAGTCATTGCCACAGTCGCAGTTGCCATTGTGTATTGAATTTACCATTCGCCTAGTTCAAAATCCTCTGGGATATTAGCTATAGATAGCTAGGTTATCACTAAATATACTTATGTTATGTATGTTATTAATAAATTATAACTTTTTATATTCCTCAATTTTGAGTTGCTTAACCAAAAAAACACTTAAAATGTTTATCATCAATAATTGACATTGTGACACGGTGTGAAAGAGGTGTAACTATGGTAAACGCGGTAGGAATAAAAGTAAACAAATATTGCATTGATATTATTTTTTAAGTAAATATACATTTATTTGATTCAATGATTTTTAGCTTTTCAACAATGTAAATATTCAGCTAATGTTTGTTTTGTTGTTGTTGTTTTTTTTATTTTTTTTTAACGTACACAATATTATTGCATCTATAATTGTTCTCTTTCGAAACGATTTACATATAACTAATGTTAATAGTTTAGAACAACTATGTGATTATAATAATTTAATCATTTGTCATTTGTTGAAATTAAAAAAAGTAAAAAAGTCTCTTGCTTATGCAACAAACTAAAGATACACTATTTATATATATATAAATATATCTTCTTTTTTTTTTTGTAATACTTGAAATAAAGAAACTAAATAAAGTAAAGTGGGGTTTCTTATGTATAGTTATATTTCTCATGAGTGTAGAATCACAGCCTTTTCGCGAACATTGAACATTATGGTCCTGTTCCGTTTGAATTGTCCAGTATTTAAAGTTATCATTTATGGTGATTTACAGTACATACATATACAAAGTGATGGTCGCTTAAATAATCCATATGCCTTGTACGCAAACATATGTATATATATATATCAATGTGTTATTATTTTAATCAGTTATGTTTAGCAATAGGTGCGGCGCAAAAGTAAGGAGGATTACACTAGGTTATAGGTGGCTGGCTATTTGCACTAAATATGCCTAGGCAATTACGTACATACATTAACTTACTACTTATATACAAATAAATATTTATAAATGACGACATTCATATATATTTGTTGCAATTGCGTCTCATTGATGCGTTTCAATATTAAGGCAAACATTTTAACTAAAACGTGCAATTAGGTTGCATGGGAATCTTAGTGATGATCCCGAAATAAACAATGTTCTAACAAATATTACTTAGTGTGCTATAGTTGCTAACTGATTTACATTCAATTCAAAATTATACTATGTGTATATCTACGCTAATTTCAGAAACTAGAGAGCTGGAGTTGGTCAACTAAACATCTACAATTACACTAATATAAATCGGTGTTGAAAGGCCACATATTTAAACTGAAAGCACATGTGTAAGTATTAGATTTTGAATTATGCTGTTGCGGCTGAAAACGTTGCAGTTTGGCGCTGGATCAGGTAATCGATGTTATAATCTGATTCTTAGACCCATAATCGGCGATTCTGCAAAAGAATTTAACGTTAAAAGTCAGCCAATGAGAAGTTAAGTCTACTAAAAACTACAAGAAATATGCAATGTATAAATAAAAGGACACAAAATCATAAAAGAAAAACTAATAAAAAAACAGAGGATTAAATGTATGCAGCATGCATAGTTAAAAAATAATTTATAATGATAAAATCATTCAAATTGAACTTGCAGCGGTAACTAGTATTTTGTGCCTTTTACCTATAAATTGATGAGGCTGACGTCGAGCGCGACCACGTTACTAACAAACCCTCACCTCTGCTGCGCTCGCGTTTGCTGTTTAAAATGACTTTGGTGCTATCGTCTGGACACAAGGATGTACGCACTGTAGTAAGGACCAAGCTGCAGACAATGGTAAATAGAGGTTAAGAGAGGTACATCGGGAATGAGTATGGTTAAAATTTACCGAGGCAGCACAGCAACCACTGTGGATAGCAATATAACAAGCCAGTGCACCGCAGAGGCAAAACATTGAAAGATGACCCAATAGGTGGAGGGCAGTCCGAAGCAGTTGACACACATCGAATTGTATACAATGGAGAAGAGATAAAAGGAGCCCAAACTGATTACAATTGATATGACATGGAGCACCGTCTAGAAAAAAAAGTTGTGGTTAGTAAATAGAATTTGTTTTTAGGCGCGCGCACACAAAACCCATACCCAGGAACGTATTTCAATGGCGCAGTGCACTAAATTCGCAAAAAGACAGCTGGCCGTGATGGTCGTACCAAATTCCCAGATACCCACATCACTTTCAGCATAGGCGCACAGGGCAACAAAGAATATGACAAGAGATTGATAGAGGGCATCTAGGAGTATCAGCCAAAAGTCATGCGGCCTGTACACTAAACCCAAGCGACCCTGAAATTTATGAAATGGTTATAGCCAGATTTCGTTTTGATTATGTAATTTAGTTACATTTTTGTAGAGATATGGATTTTTTAATAGCAAGTCCTCCGGCACTCGATTATCGTAGACACCAATCGCCAGGGGTGGCAGTGAAGTGAATAGCAAGTTGTAAAGCATTAGATACATTTGGTCCATCATCACAGAGCCGGAGAAGCCACAGTATAATTGATACCAGAATATCAGGAAAACAAATGCCTGCAAGCCCAAATATAGATGGTAATTAAATATGGTAACTGATTATGTGGTAATATGTGCCTACCGCATTTTTGTAGAAGAAGTATAGGATCATGCGCGCCAGTCGATCATAGCACCAATAGCCATGGGAGAGCAGCAAACGTTCCAGGTACCGAAAACGTGAGAGTGTAAAATCAGCGGCCATGACTGCTTGCATGCCTTCCTGGCCAGAGATGCCCACGCCGACATCAGCCATTTGTATCATGGACACATCGTTGGCCCCATCGCCAATGGCCAGCGTGCGCAAATTGAGTTCCTCCTTGACCACTTTGACCAAGTAGGCCTTTTGCAGTGGCGTCGAACGACAGCAGAGCACCGATGCGCACGCTTTGGCCAGCTTAAGAAATGTCGGCACCAACTTTGACCTGAACGAAGACAGGTGTTTAGACCTGCACTTATTTGGAGTGTGTGCAGTGACTTACTTGGGATCCAAAATGAAGGTAAGCGTTTTTCCATCCACGACCAGCGCGCGGGGTTTGTTGCGCGGCGTTAGACGGTAGCCAACGGAGTTAGTCGCCTTGGCATTCCTCATTTCCGTCAAATAGAAATTTATGGCCGTCTCCGCAGCATCTCGAGATCGAGCGGTTAGCCTGTAGTTGCGTAAATAGCAAGTCATAAATAAAAGTTCATGAATAAGACTATTCTTGGATCACTCACTTGATTAGCTCCATTTGCTGTGTGAAGAGTTTGGCCGAGTAGGCAATGTTGATGGCAGTCTCCGGCTTGTCGCCAGTTAGCACCCATATGGAAATGCCCGCTGCAAGTAGGGATGCTATCGTCTCAGGTACACCATCCTGCAAGCGATCCTCAATGCCTGTGGCGCCCAACAGCGTCAGATTACTCTCCAGCTTGGCGAATGAGTCGCGCAGCCGTCGCTCGCGATTCTCGTGTGACATCTCAATATCCTGATGATGCGCCCACCAGTCCGTATAATCACTAGCATTTAAGCTACGCTTTGCCATCACCAGAATTCGAAGACCTTCCCGTGCATAGCGATCCAGCTGCTGTTGCGTCTGCTCACGGAGCAAGCCTAAAAAACGAAATCAAAAACAATTAAGTATTATTAATATACCCTGCACGGGATACTCTAAGCGTATGTCTTGCTGCATGTTTGCTCTGATTGCTTCACTTACCCTCAGGGCTGTTTTGCGGGCAGGCCGCCAGAACGGGCATAATGGAACTGTCGGCACCCTTTGTGTAGAGGATAATCTCTTGCGTGCCCGTTTGACGGACAACAATCGACATGCACTTGCGGCTTGAATCGAAGGGCAGTATTTTGAGTATCTCATACTCAACGGTGGCGCCCGCCGTTGGCATACCAACAAGGATGTGATTGGGGCTGCGATTTAGAAGACAACAATCATAGCTATATGCGGCATTGACGAGCGCCAGCTCATCGGGACTCTCTGCCTCATAGAGAGGACGGCCGTCTGCTGTTCTGTATATAATTTGCGTCTTCGTTTGGCTGTGAACAAATTGAGAGTTTAAAACTGTTTTGGAATCAGCATCAGTCTTATGGGGAACACTTACTTGATCTTCATGCGCTTGCCATACGTTTTGGCATTAAGAAATGTGGCTATGCTGGTGATCTTGGAGTTGATGACAGCCTTGGCGCGACCCGTGGGTGAAATGCTATTGGACAGCGCCTTGTTCTTCATGGGCGGCGATGGAGACTCCGAACCAGGCGTCGACTCTGGCGAACTGCTGATCGGCGAGAGTGTCGGTTGATGACTCTGTGCGGGCATGGCAAACAGCAAATTGGGTGGCGGTGACGGAGTCACCGAACGCGGTTCGGCCAGGCGCGAATAACGATCTGTCAAGGCTCCCGATCCTGGCTGCGGTGTCCCATTCAGAATGGTTGTGGATGTCGTTGTTGTCGTTGTATTCACTAGATTGCAACGCTGCCTGACATGCTTCAGGGTGGAGGGTGAAGGACCTACCGTGGCCTGACTGCTCACGCTTTGTTGCAACTCGATGACGCCGCTTGCGTTCATGAGATCACGATGCGGCGCCGCACTGACGATGACTGTATTGCAGATGGCCAACACAACCAGGAATTCCTGGATGCTCTGTGCATTGGGCGTGAGATAGGCACCAACGCCCACCCCGGCCAACTGCTGCATATCATCCTGCAGCGCCTCGTTAGGCAGCAGGGGCGGCGCTGGCGCTCCTGGCTTCGAATACAATTTCTCCAGCTCCGATGGGGGATGATTATAGTCAGCACCGTTTACAACGCAGCGACGAAAGATCATTTTGTTTTCGGTCAGTGTGCCAGTCTTATCTGAAAAAATGTGCTGTATCTGGCCCAGTTCCTCAGTGATGTTCATCGCCCTGCATTCCGTCTGCTTGTTGGTGTCAGCATCGTAAAGATCGATGTTGTTGTGTATGTGGAACACCTGCAGAATCTTGCAAAGCTCAATGGTCACGTACAGGGAAAGCGGTATCATCACTTGCAGTATAATGATGTATGTCCAAAATGTGAGCATGCCCTCTAGGGCAGAATTAACCTCAAATGGCAAATAGGGCACGGGGAAGTTAACAAAGGAGCTCAGCCACATTGTGCAGCCGATGGCGCCAACAACACAAAGGATCAACAATATTATCACACACCTGCAACAGCAAAGTATAAGCAAAATAAACACATATTTAATGAATAAGTTAAATTGTCAATACGCTCATATTTCTTAGGCCAGATTAATCAGTAACCAATAAAAACCAGAATTTAAATTCAATACTCGAAATATATTAAATTCTTCTAATTTACCAAGCTACACAAATTAGAGCTTAACAAAGAAGCAAGGAGATCAAAAAATACTAAAATTAATTAAAATAAATTAGAACCGATGACGAGCCGTTATAGATAATTATATCAAACTTACTCTTCTGTCACGTGAGTGCTCTTTAATTTTTGGCAACACGCGGAAAGATAACAATGGTTATTTTCATTTTCTTTTAAATCGTTTTCATGATTGACGCTCAATAGATATTTAATCAGACCACTCCGATTAAGTGCAGTTATATTTGAGCTCTATCCCATATATATATAATATATTTACATAATGAATCTAATTTTTGACACTTCAAAGATTACTAAGATACTAAAGATTAACATTTTTATTAGAGGGTTCGCAACGCCTTGAAGGAGCCCATAAATTATATATATTCTAGATCAGCACCTGGCACCTGTTCGTATTTTTTTTTTTTATAATCTACGCCCAGAACCCAGAACTTAACACACTTAAGTGCCTTAACATATATTCTATTAACTCAAATGTGAAGTATTCAGTTAATAACCAGAAAGCTATTTGTAATCATCGTTGTCCGCCTAAGATAACCATGCTATCTGCTATTGTTCTATTGATGTGTGTAGTTTTTGGCCGCTGCTACATACCATATCACATCAATATTCATTTGCTGTTCCACCTGGGAGCGTTTGTACCTTGGACCACTATTATTTAGCATGGACTTCGTTTCATGTCCGGCATAGACAACAATGCCCTCAATGTAGTCCGTATTCTACAAGAAAACAGAAGTGCTCGAGTCAAACTTCATATCGTATGTGGGGTGGTATGTGGGTATGCGGGTTCTTACCTTCAGTCTGCTCTCTCTTAACAAAAGGCACTCGGTCGAAATGGGTACACGCTCCCCAGTTGGATGTATTAAGGCCCCATGGAATCTATACAGCTTTGTTGTTGGCGCATCTGCTTCAATGAAGCTCGTAAACTTGCTGGGCACAAATATGTTCTGCATTTCGGTGAAGCCACGTACTACCTGCAAATGAAATATTAACAACGAAATATGAACAAAGCTCACGTATTTCCATGATAACTACAGCTGCAGCCTGCCTTTGCCAGCACACATACGTACATCACACATATGTTTGTACATACCTCGCGACGCTTCAGATTTGTTTCGCCGTCCAAGTCACAGGTGTCAATGTAGCAGACACCGTGGGGATCGCTAGTCCGCAACAAGAGGATATCCGCTGGCACCGTCTCGTTGTTGGACAAATGGACAATGTCGCCGACACGCAAATCTTGCCATTTTACTCTTTTATAGCGCTCCGTTTCACTGCCGGGAGCAAAAATAAAAAATAAAAAAACCAAATCTGATTATTAAATTGGCAAAATTAAAATCGTTAGAATAAATCAAGTTTTTAACTTCAAATATTACCAAAGCCATTTATTATATTTTTTTTCTCTCTCTCTCTAATCAATATAGCGAAATCTATCATAGAATTTATTATTTTTCTTCTGTCTAATCAATATAGCTAAAAATTAATTAAATTTAAGCTTGCGGCTTACTGTAAATTACCTCTAACAGAAATAATGTCATGTAAAAAAAGAAAAATATTTGTAAAATAACTCAAAATAAAGGAATAAGTTTAATAATAATTAAATATGTATATAGGTATGTATATAAATATATATATATATGAAATTGTTAAATCGAGTAATAAAAGCTTTAAAAAGGCCAACAAAATATTGACACTTATATCTTACTGAGCTTAAATATGATTATAATTTATGACGTTTAGATAACAAATGTATGAATTACCATCTTCAGTTTTGTCAGAACATCAGCACTCATTAGCTGTTAAGAAGTATAATTCATAAAATAGATTCCAACATTATCAAAATAAAATCATCATTGTGAAAAGTTGAGTATTATCGCTAGATATTTTTTTTCACTCACAAAACAAGCGTTGATAAACGACGCAATTCCATAACACATTTGGTTCAGAACATGCGAGATTGGGAATCGAACCACTTTCACGAAAATGTCAAATAGTTTATGACGTATGAATTTATATGAATTGGATTGCAGAGCGTTCATTATGTCGAATTAGTTGGAGTGTCCATAATTCAGCTGAGAACTATGCGTATTGTCATAGTTTCACGCTGGACAATTTGCATGTTGTGCCAACTTTAATAAATATGTCAGAGGGTTGAAGTTTGGGTTATAAATCGAACGCTGTCCACCACCACCGGAGTGATGGACATTTGTGCAAACAGATTCAAGGTGAGCCCCATTAGAGCTGCCCTGAACTGAGGTAGTTAGCAAAGTAATAACACAATTGGTGAATTAGTGCGCCATCCGCAACGCCAACGCTGACGGCCAAGGACAACGGATCGGCTGCCTCTGTCTGCTGACATTGGGGGCCTTGCCCAAAAGCTTTCGGATGGCGTCATGCTGTAATTTTTGTTGCCGCTGTTGCTTACTTAGATATTTATGAAAGAATCCACAGTGGGACGTCAGGGGTCATTTTCTTTTTAATTTTCACTTTCCTGCACTTTCTCTCTAACTGCGCAAAAAAAAAAGGGACAACAAAAACAAAATGTAATTGTCTGGCCAGACGAGGGTTTGCGTGGCGTGTTAAGGGCAGCTCCGATCGCATTCAGACTGCCTGCCTGCCTGCCTGCCTGCATGTCTGCCTCCCGTAAGGTTTTCTGCATTGTTCGTGTCAGACATGTCCTTGCATTGCTTGATTTCAGATTTTGCCCTGTTCTTGTAACAATGGCCAACCTTAAATTCCCGTTAACATTAACGGCGAGTCGGGCCAAAAGGTGGATATGCCACCGATTCTCGGAGTGAAAGTCTTTTGCTATCATTTTAATTGGGTCATTAGCGAGATTGTATATTCTAACACAATTTACATGGGGCACCACTCAACAACAACAACAACAACAACAACAAAACAACAAACTCTAATTACATGAACCAGCATATTTGTGTTTACTCTTTACTGTTGTTTATTTGTCGGCGAGTTGTTGCCAGGTTGCAATTCCCTAATTGACATTTCGCTGGAAGTGACGTAGATGCGTTCCGAGGTTTAAATATATCATTATCATCATTATTTTCGTTTTGCTCTTAAGAGTTATTAATTTGGCCTGATATCATTTTGACATGGAGTCCACGTCCACGCCGTAGACCTACCCGATAAGATATTATATTGTGCTTAGTTTCTCAAGAATTCTATTATTTCTTTCATAAAGATCAACGACAACACTTTGATAATCATATTTATTATTTTAGTATTTATTGATAACCACGAAACGGATTGTCACAATACAGTAAGCAAACGCTGAATGAACAACGTAATTGCTACAATAATAATAATAATCAAAATTGAACTCAATCAAACAATACCTAAGGTCGAGAAAAAAGTAATGCAATGAATGAATCACATAATTCACTAATCACTCTTCCAAATTAAATAAAAGTTGACATCGAAGCGGACGGAAGTGTAGATCTTTAAAGCTTAAAAATCACTTTATATGACTCAGAATATCATTTCATTGCCTCAGTGTGAATTGTCCGTTGCATTGATAAGGCGCTAAACTGTTATCTGCCAATAAATGAAACTTAAGTTCGTAATGCCCACTGAAAAATGTATTGTACATTTGTCAGATTCAAATGGGCGTTGCCCTTCATATATATATATATACATAAAGATAAGGTGCAATCGATTTTATTATTTGCAATATGTGTTCCTTATAAAAAAATTGAACGCATTTCATAAGACTAATAAAAATGTTTCTAAAATTTATAATTGCTCTTCTAAGAGATAAATGATTATGTCAAAAAATATTAATATATAGAGACAACTTTGACATAAGCGTAAGAAAAGATACTTAAAATAATAAGAATATATTTTATTAAAGAATAAAATGAATAAATTACGATTTTTAAAAAATTTGCGATTAACGTTTTCGGGTATTTCCATCTTTGTACGAGTATACCCCTACAGATAACTTTCCTTTCAGCTCCGATTTAAGGTTTTTTGTGAATCACTCAAACTTCAATTAACATATCCCGCATGAGTGTTTCACTTTCACATCAGATTTAGGTTATTCACTCAGCTGCTATAGACCTTGAATTCGGGGTTAGTGTGCTGGGGGGTTTGCCACGAAAGTGACAACTAACTAAAGAGGGGTTGTTTAACGGTTGTTTTGTGGTATACATTTCGTGGCAATTAAAGCGAGTGACAAACAGTTCAACAAGTCTTAAGACGTTTAACAAATTACACATTCTGTAAGTCTGCCAAAATTTCTTGCATGTCATCTAATTGGCTTAAAGGTGCCGCTTGACACCAAATTTGTTGAATGTTGAATAGCTGATGAGCTGGTGATGGCAGGCAAATTACGCGCAGTGGGGAACTGCCTCGATTTATTGGGAACCTAACTCGATGATGAGCCACGCTGATTGCTGTTTGTATTATTTGCAGAACAAACGCTAACTTTACTGCAAATCGAAACGCACGCTAGGCGCCCTCGGCCCCCTCCACGTGGCAACTCTCCTAACTTCTAGCTTGTTATCTAGGCCCAAAGTGAATGTGGGGCCGTGTACGCAGCGCAAGACTTTTCATTATTTTTTATTATGGATACCAGAGTGACTGGCAAGCTGTGTTCGTTGATAAGACCTTTCCTGTAACTGAATTTCATTTCGTTTGCAACGTATTTCATTCAAATGGTGGCGTGATGGTTACAAGCATCGTGTTGGTTGCATCAATATATTTTGTCGACGTGGACACACCCATTTGTCGGCGCGTGTTAATAATAATAAGAATAATAATAATAACCAAAAATAACTTTATGAAAATTACCCACTGCGGTCAGTTTTTCGTTTGGTTGGTGAATCAACATAATGTTTGATTTCTATTTGATTGGAACTGGTATTAAAACTAGTTTTAAGGTTTCTTAACAAATGCTTAAAAATAAATTAAGCTCACCGAAAAGGAATGCCGAAAATCAATAGAATTTGTTGCGTTAATTGGTTTGCATTTTATTTATTTTATTTGCTCGACCAAATAAAGCCATTGTAAATGTTTTTTTTTTCCGCAAACAACAAGTGGGAATTGGCTTTGGTCGAGAGTGTTCGACCCGAAGCTGATGTAACCAGTTCTTAAGTGCCCATTCTTAAAAGCAAACACAAATACTTTTGTATTTGTTCTAAATCTTTTGAGCAGCAGTACAAATTTGAACTCTGGCTTATACAACTCATTAAACTATGCAGAACTATTCAAAATCTTTGCTGACTGCTTGATCTTAACCAGGAAACTCATCGG
Source organism: Drosophila cognata (assembly GCA_035041535.1). Classification (NCBI taxonomy): domain Eukaryota; kingdom Metazoa; phylum Arthropoda; class Insecta; order Diptera; family Drosophilidae; genus Drosophila; species Drosophila cognata. Next base: position 1,110,875 of record JAWNLC010000616.1, read on the forward strand.
CTGTTACACCTCATATCACATAAATTTGTGTCTATATGTAAGTGTTCGTCATATTACAAAATTTGAAAGTTTTTGCTTATGGAAACTCATCGGTTGGATGTAATTACTTATTTCAAGAAAGTATAGTTTCAAAAAGTCTTTACTGGATGTGTGTCTATATATAAGTATTAGTCTCAGTTATTGCTGTGTAATAAATATATATGGCATAATTGTGCAATAAAATGCACTTTATCTTATCGGCTTTGACACATCATCAAGTCGGTTACATGTACAAGAAAATCTATTGTCTTATTAAAGTATTTGCCGAACATATATGTATAACTAAGTGTGCAAAACAAAAGTACTTGCCAGAAAACGGCTTGTAAGGTCGAATATATCTACTGTTTACATTAATTTAAATACTTTTTTTTACATACAGTGCTTACACAGTAAATTTTGATTTCCCATTAATGGTGATTAATAAATGCTTAGGCCAAAGAAAATGCATACCAGAACTTGGCTAAAGGAGGTTGAGGAAACTGCTGAGCGTCACGCAGACCGACCATCCACATAATTGTGGACCCAGTGTTTATATATGTTACTCCCTCCGTACATAAAAATGTGTGTGTGTGTGTGTGTGTGTGTGTGTATGTGGGCCAAAGTGGGTCATGGGGGAGTTGTTATTGCTACGTTTGTTACGAGCTGCGAGGACGCCATGGAACTGCAGGCAGGCAATTTACTTAAAGTTCATTCGACGTGGTCAGAAGTAAGCACATGCGCATGCCTCATTGCACGAGTTAATAAAACACTCATAAGTAAGGCGGTACATACACACACACACACACACACACACACATAAATATATGCTCCATCATTAAAAGCAGCCAATGTAAATCTATCGACTGATTGTGCCTAGGACCTGGGCTAAACTAGTTGGCGAGACAGCTGACCAACCCAGGTTCTACTGGATATTACAACATTTAATAGGTAGCGATATCAAGCCGAGTCGAGATGCAATCAGCAGATAGCGTTGGCAAACCAAAACCTAGGCAGTCGAGATGTTAGATTGTCGGGGACGGAGACCAAGTTTATTAGTTTGTAGTGAATTATCACATATTTAATAGGGCATTTTTGTGCAGTCAGCCGGGCTCTAATTGGGTTGATCGACTCGATTAAAACAATGTCAACGAAACTCTTAACTTATTCAGTTCAAGTTCAGAATGACTATTCGAGCAATTATGTGGTTATGATTGATTGCATAGGCTGATATTTAGTAATTCCAATTTACTTAAATCTATTATAAATGATGTGTGTGACTATACATTCAACATAACGATGCACCATTTGTTAAGCTACAATTGGGAATCATTCAAAAAAATATTGAATATATGATTAAAGGGCAGATGTGTTATTTGTTTCATTTAGGCCTTACGTTTTCTGTTAGCCAGCTGCAATCGCATTATATCGAAAGATACTAATTCTAATTAACTTCAATTTAATAAGTCATCGAACGATGTCCGATTAGGCATTCATCATAACAGTGCACCATTTGTTATGCCACAAATAAGAATCATTTTAATAAACGGCAATTTGTTATTTTTTTTGTATATATACTCTTTTTGTTGGCCACCTGCAATCGTTTTTACCGCTAACGATATCGCATTTCCTGCCTTTTGCCGAGCCATTAAATGCACGATGACAATAAACACAAGTGGCATTTGATATAAATTTTTAAGTTTGGCTTGGACTACAATGTCGACCAATAATTCACTGTGTTGCTTCATTAACTTGGCCTAGAGCGAACGCACTCGAATTAATCATGTAAACGCCATTAGAACACTGAGCATGTGGGCGTTGGGCGTTGGGCGGTACAGGCGCAGTTGAGTATAGTAAGTAACTGCCGTTAGACTCATAACCATATCACAGTCTTCACCCACACGCTCAAGTCGAGCGCGTTCGAAATGAAAAGACAATTTTGCCATGTAATTATCTGTATGCACGCGATGTGGAAGTTTTCCATTGGAGGAGCAGAGGAACGAGAAAAGTGGAGAGAAGAGAGCAGAGAGAAGCAGAGATAAACATGCACACATATGGAGACAATTGTTGGGTGCCTCAATTCGCTCGATTGCACGCCCATAATTAATAATTAATATCCCAAGCGGTCAGCGTTTGATTTGTCGTTATTGTTGCCTCTTGCTGCTCAAGCAAGGGAATGTTGACACAGTTCGTGGCACACAGAAAAGCGAAACTTATACGCAATTACCACAACCGGCAACAACAATAACAATAATAATAACACCACCAACTCTATAGTAAGTAAGGTCAATTATAGGGAAAGGCCACCAAAGTTGTTGTTGTTTGTTGTTGTTGTGTGTTGGTTTGTTTGTTTATTTCTTTCTCTAGCTGTAATGAATGTATGCCCAATGCTTTATTTCTTATTATGGGTCTCTAGAGCTATGCGCTTGTTGTACCCACATCCAAACCCAGTTCCATACTCCAACCTTGACCCGCACTTGTCGATTTGACTTTTGGATTGGTAGCACCTGAGCACCCAACTACTGCCTTTTCACTTCGTGTGTGGAAATTCCATTGAAAAATCTCGAACGAACTCTTGGCTTTTGTGGAGTAGTAGGTGCTTCTATAAAATAATTCTTCACCGCACTCCCACAGTTGTTCATTTGCACACTTTGATTTTATCTATTGAATGTGACATCAATTTGCACTCTTGCGCACTTTTTAGTTTAATGAGACAAATATTTATCTACGAGGCAAAGTAGACGACTTCAAATACCCTGTATTTAAGTAGTGTTTAAAAAAGAGCAGAACTTATTTGACATATTACATAAGTTTGTCTTTGTTTCAGTAAAGTTTTCATATGATTTTGAAAAGCTTGTCTATGCTCAATTGTTAAGTGCCACGACTCAAATTGAATTTACTCAACATACGGTAAAATATACGCACTTATGCCACATCACTGGAAATATTTAATCTTCATGCATAGATGGAACAGTGACATTCTTTGTTCAAGTGAGTTCAATCAGTGGTCAAAGCAAACAATTAGTGTCATTCAAATGCTGAGAAATGTGCATAAGTAATTATGAGGTTGGGGAATAACTGGAGAAGAGTTGAAAAGATTTTATATATCGATTTGGCTGTACATAACCCTATATATATATAATATATATATATATTTTCTCTGTGCTGTACGTGTTCTTCAGTTTTCAAGGCTGGCTGCAAATATTATCACAGCTGTTGCGAGCTGTCTAAAGTGTGTGAAAGATTAGTTGATAAGGCAGCACACAATATCAGACCGAGGTGTACAACTCAACTGGCATTTGTAGACGCTGTCTGTCAAAAGAACGCGTATTCCATTTGCCACACACACAAGCTCTTTAATAATCTCGAATCCAAGTTGTTTGGGGCTCAATATGTCAGTGGCAACTTCCCATTTGTGCGAGTACAAGCGAGTCCGATTAACTTGGCCCACAGTGATAATGTTGTCGGCTTTGTTAACATGGCCCATCAGACAGCCGGCTCTGGCTAGAGCTCCGGCTGTGCAACTAATGCCGCCACAGCTGGCACTGAGAGTCGCAAGAGAGAGCCGCCAGCTGAGTTGCGCTGACATCACAGCGGCAAGTTTTAGCTCCGTCAGCAAGTCAGAGCCGCCGTCAGCATTCAGGCTGATGCTGATCTGAAGCTGCCCGTTGGCGATTCTTGCTAGACAACGTTGTCTGGGGGCGACACGGCCAGCAAAGCTGTTTGCCAACCGGTTTGTTCAACAGCGACGAAGCGGCGGCAAAATGAAAAATAAAACTCGTTTCTCAATTGCTTAGTTGCTATATTCAAGCGTTTTCAATGTCATCTGTTTGGCTTTTGTGTGAACCGGTATGGTCCGGCCAGGGCGGACAGGCCTTTTACCAGCATCATCTACACTTGGAAAAACCAGAATGCTTTTTAGAACTGCGAAATTCGCGCTGAAAACCAGAGAGTCTATTTTCGCTAAACCCCTATCCGTAATATTTGAAAAAAACCCATCTACATATAAGGTATTCTTTATTATACCTTATTACAACTTAAGGGTACTTAAACATTATTTTCAAATTTACGGCGGATTTCCAACCCCATAAAGTATGTATATTCTTGATCAGCAACACTAGGCGAGTCGACACAACCGTCATCGTCTGTCCATCTTATTCTTGTATGCGCTCTTGATACAACTTGGTGCATGTACACCATCTGTCTTTTTCTAGCTTAAAATATATATTTTTTCCCCAGTGTATTTATTAACCCAAATGTGAGCGAGATCAAACCTTGCTGCAGACCGCTCCACCATATTGCCAAAGTGACATATTTGTATATGCACATGTTTATATATACATCATATTTATTTTATTCCATTATATATTTATTCCAACACATACTACATTTATAATAAATATATTTTGCTCGCTTTCTGACTATACACGGCTTGTTGTTTGCTTTCAAGGTTAGCTTGGGTGGGTTTAGCGGTGTTTTTGGTGCTTTTCGTGGCCATTTCGGTGCATGTGGACCCACAACCTTGAACCCGTGTCGTTCTATGTGCCATTCTGTCGGTCTAAAGCACTTAGATAGTGTGAATACTCTCCATCCAATGCTGTCTAGGATTAGAATATTTAAATGCGCCAAGGGCAGAGAAGTGGCGGGTCTGGGATAGATGGCAGCTGTCAACTCATTACATTTAAATGCCAGCTTAATAAGTTATATCAAAAGTCGAAATATATGAAAGTTTAATAAGACAAACAGCGTATTTTATTCAAAACAACAATGAACTAGCCTTCACTCAAAACAAATATATAATAATAAATAAAATAAATTCTAGCAGAATTTAGAATATGTTTGTTCGAGTTAGATTTTTTGTAAATGAAATCTCAACACAATATTTTCATCTCATAAAATATATATAATATATATACAAAAAAAAAAACATGGGTTTCGCTGGCTCTAGGTCAAGTGTTTATATATATTTCGATATATTTCGAAAGCCGTCCGAATTCGTCCTCAGGAAGACTTTCAACACGTCAGTTTAGTTAGCTGGAGTCAGCGAAAAACATATTTGAAATATATAAAACAATGTCTACTATTGTTATAGATAGTCAAGAATTTTTCAGAATTTGTTTGTGCTTATTAAATTAAAAGCTTTAAATCTCGGCCGTCTGACGCACTTAATCTGTATCAATAAACAATACAACTATTTCGGCATGTTCCACTTTTGTTTACAATTTCTGTTTAATTTTCTGAATTGCAACAACTGTTTCGAATGGGGAATGGCAACAATTGCGTTATGTATAGAATTGGAAATGCAAAGCTGTGGTCGTCGTTAACCGATGCTGATATGAAATCGAGAATTTTATGAACAAACCACGGGTTTTTTCCATATGAAATTTAAAATGCAACAATCTCGTCAGAGAGCAAATTAAATTGTTGCGAGGCATCAGTTTAACATGCACATATATGTACATATATATATATAGTTATATTTCCATAACTCACTTTATGCCCTGTTGGCATATCGATAGCAACAGCAGTGTGATTACGTCAAGAACTGCAGCACTTGCCACGTTTAAAACAAATAGCCCAACAACAACAGCGAAACACGATTGAAGCTCGTTGCATATACTTTATATCACTAAAAAACAAACAAGTTTTTATTGATTGCATATTTTTTGCCCTGGAATTTATTTCAATTACATTGCTCTTGTCGTGACTCAAATGTTCTGGCTCTATTTTATAAATACAATAAAAAAAAAAATAATAATAAGAGCTGCTTTGAGCTCGATTTCAGTTTTGGGCATGTTCAGGAAGCTCGATGTGGAAAATGCTTGTATTAAGTTTGTTAATGTAAGACTTAAATATTCCTTCGATTTTTCAAGTATTTTAAAATCCGATTTTAACAGCTTTTTTATGGTATTGATAATTTTGGAATCGTGTTTTTAGGGTTGGGCATTTCAAGATTTCAGACTGTGTGTGATGGTTTTTGTAAAAAGTGTGGGATTTAAACTGTATATACTTGGGCAGCTGTGTATTAATCATGAAATATAAACATATTACACATTGCAACTGTTATCTTTTAAAGCAAACATAACAATTGCAACAATTTACTCTCGCTATCTTAAAAGGTTCAATGTGCTCGAGAGACATACTAAACATTCTAGTCTCTTTTCTTTGGCTTCCTGCATGGCTGTTGTACTGCGTTTGCCTAAACTAATTTAGCACATGATTCTCTTTGCAGTGGAAATAACAAATATTCACAGGCATTTCGCATTAATTTGCAAGCCAGCACGTTCAATTATCATATTTAATTGGAATTTGCTACGCAACCGTGGAGTGTTGACCGTCTAGTCTATACGCCAATTGTCAATTAGCACCGTTAATAGATTTTCGGAGGTGTGTGATTTTATTTAGTAGGCTATAAACATGACTGATGCAAGTTTTCTTCTACACACTTAAATGCATTTGCTAAATAGCCCCCCAACATTGTCGCAAATTGGACAGCTTGCCAAGTCATTTGTGTACGGCAAACATGACCACAAGAAATTCACTATCGCATTCACACACACACACACATACAGACACACACACATGCTACGGTGACTCATGTAAATGTTCAACATTGCTGAGCACATGGTCTTGAATTCGATGATGGCTGTGTGGTGTGCTCAGTGTTCAGTGTTCAGTTCAGGGCGAAACTGAAATTGGAAGAGCGTGAGATGGTCAGGGCCGTGTTAAATTTGGACGCTGGTCGCTGAATAGCCCTCAGGTAGGCGTGCGAAATATTAATGGGCCTGTTGCTTGTGTGCTGCCACACGAAAATCAGTAAGAGCTCGCACTCGTCACCAGGTGTGCCCACACAGATACCCTGACACGCACACAGACACATACGTATGCGTCTCATTTGCATTTAACTGTTGAGTCGCGGATTGCAACAACAAATTCAAGTCACGGAAGTCATGAGGAACAACGGTATTCGGTATACCCCAGGCACAGTGAAAATAACTCAATTGTAGATCAAAGGCGCATTTCGAATGCAGCTAAATTCGACTCACTCTTAAAATGAATCCATTTAAAGTCAGACATTTTTAAATGCTGTCTTTAAGCACCCCACAATTGCTATACAAAACATGTTGCAACTGACTTTAGCTATTGTTTGTTATGTTTTAAACATTTCATTAATGTTTCTTTGTTTTGTTTACACAAATAGAAACTTCTCAGACGGGCGACCCAATTAACAACAAACTTAACAACAATTTTATAAGTCATTGTGCCACTGTGCGAAACTCGCATGTACATTAAACAAAGAAGCAGAGAAAATTTTGAAGAGAACGAAGAATATATACCCTTGTGTGGGGTATATTGAGAAAAATTTGTAAAATAATAAGCTAATATATGTATGCAATATATTATGCAATCCAGTCAGCATCTCTATATAGATATGTAATGTATATATCAACAGAAAAGCTACAAATACAAATTCAAAATTTCGGTCGAATTTATATATACCCAGAAGAAATATAATAGAACTAAGAAAATATTTGATTATATAAGATGAAATTTGTGGTTTTGGTTTATGATGGTAAATTTGTTCATAAGCATATATTCTTTACATTGTTTAGCAACAAAAGTGCAATGCCCTCGCCAAAGCGTATAAAAATAACTAAGGCTTCTTACAACTTGTGCAAAGTAAAATGGGAAAATGCAAATCTAATTGCCAACAACAATGCCTAAGTTCATTGGTCAGCCGACCAGACCACAAACAAAAGCAAAAATAACAGCAGCAACAGCAGCGGTTGCAACAGTAGCTGACTGCTTAAAGGCTTAGCAGCAAACTGGAAGCCAACGTCACAGTTCCTATCATTGCTGATAACAGCCAGTTAAGGGGAATGGCAATAGAGGGGTGGGGAGTTGCGCGTGCAATGCAAGTGAGTAACTAAATTGTCACTGGGCTTGGAAAGTTGACGCGTGCAGGCAGCAAATAAACAAACGGAACACTTTAGACAGGCAGCAGCAGTAGCAGCAGCAGCGACCGCAGACGTCGACGTCGACGACGACGACGACGACGACGCTTAAATGTAGGACAGCCAAGCCGCAGACGTAAGGTAAAAGAAGAAGCATCAGCGGTTGGCAGAAGTAGAAGCAGAGGAAGCAGTCACTTTGAGGGAAAGTTTAGCAATTTTGTTGGCTTATTTTGATTTAGCTGCCGTCGTTGTTGTCGCTTGCTATGCGGTTTTTATCTATCTGTTTATCGATTCGTAGATCGAGCATTCAAATAATCGCTATCGATGACTTTGCATTAAGCTGAGCTCTAGACTGCGTGTAGCTGTCCACCTTTTTTTTTTTTGTAATACCCTCTTACACTTCAATGTTTTGCTTTGGTTTAGATTTGGCAAGGGAAAGTTATTCGCCGCGAATTTGGCAAATTGCGTTAAGCATAAAAGGTAATAGATGATGTGAGAAAACGAATAAGGTAGGGTGAACATTTAGCGGAATTTGCTATTTTGGTCGAGACGAGTTGGAGACTCAAACAAATTAAACAGATTAGCAGAATCCACTGGAGAAAATCATTTTAGATGCAAAAGACTTTAAACTTTGAACACAAATATCTATATTAAGTAAAAGCATTAATTAAAATTGAAACAAATAAAGTATTAATAAATATAGGTATTATTATAATTGAGAACATAAAAACCAAATTCCTTCTTTTCTTATATAGAAGGTATATTCGGCCTATTCTCTCCTTATAAAGAATAAATAATCTTATAGCTGAGTAGATCTACATATTCATATTATAGATTCAATGAAGTCACATAGAAAAGAATTGGACTCACCCGTCGTAAACCCTGCAAGTGGTATTATTGATGCGCTTATCAGATGCTCGTCGTCGCCGATCCTCAAACAGATCCTTGACGGCTGTCACGCCCAGCACAAAGACGACGGGAATCATGGCCACCTCTTTGCCAAATGCATTGATGGCCGGCACCCAGTTGAGCAGCACAATGAAAATGAAATACAGATTCGCCACGCGATGGAACTGCTCCAGCAGATTTTTCGGTATGAACGAGAGCAACGTGTATTTTGTTGTGCGTATTTTATTGCCCACAAACTGACCGTTGGGATGCTCCCGTTTGGGTGTCTTGGGCGGCACTGTGTGATTGGGCACCACCATGCGATAGCTGCGCTCCTCAAACTTGTCGTTGGTGTTGTAGTTGCACAGACTGAAGCGCTTCCACCAGGGCGGGGTCTCGGTGCGCCGCAGCGTGTATATGGATTCGGAGCGGGATGCCTGTCGGGAATGGCCACGACCGCTGGTCGCCGAACTCGGCGCCGATGGGCCGAATTCGCGCTCCCTGACCGGCTCATCCTTGTGGCCGGGCGGCAGGATGAAGTCCGTTTTGGAGCCGACACGACTGTGACCACGTCCCGCTGGCGCAGCACTGCCGGGCGGCGAGTCCGTAATCTGACCCTGCGAGAAGGCACGCTGGTGGCCCTTCATGGCCGACTTTATGGGTCGACCGCCGGCGCCGACAGCAACAATGGCGCCCCCACCATGACTGACAGAACGCGCATGTCCTCCGCGCGAGGGACCGGCCGGGTTTAGGGTGCTGCTGCCGCTGGATATGATGGCCACGCCCGGTATGCCTGCCCCACCAGGCATGCTACCTGCGGCTGTATTGCCCACCTGATGTGTGCCCGGAAAGACATAGGTCCGCTCCGGCTCTCCGCTGGCCCCCATTGCCATGGGTGCTGTTGTCATCATTGTGTGGAGATGTTGTTGTTGCTGCTGTTGTTGTTGTTGGGCGAGAGTGTCGCTGACCAGGTTGGGTGGCGCGGAGCGTTGTTGCTGCACAACGAGAAACTTTCGCCGCAAGTCTTCGGTGTTTGTTGAAGGCATCTTCGCAGGCCAACACCATTAGGTGGGCCCGAGTTCTTAGGTGTCGCGTGTGCGTCGGGTACAAATGAGTTCTTGGGGTTTTGGGTTGCGGGAACGGTCCAATTAGCACCTTACGCCAGTGCCGTTCCCGTCGTTTGCGTTGACGCATCAGCCACTACCAACATGACTACTACCTGAAAATTACAAGTTAAAGAGAGTGTGAAGTTTAGTTAGGGTCATAAAATAAAAAGATGCTTATCTTACGAGCTTGACAACAATTTATTTAATTTGATTTTTTACCGGGTTTTTGTACACTGAACCAACGCAAAGCGGATGAAAGGGGTATACTACTTTTATGCAACTGCGAACGCTTAAAGTATATTCTTGAACAGCATTACCAGAGGAGTTGATATAGTTATGTCCGTCCGTATTAATAAACGGATATCAGTAACTATAAGTGCTAGAGACAATTTTGGAATACAAGTTCTCGCATTTAACGGCTGGGCTGCAGGGTATCTCGTAATCGAGCTCACCCGTCTACAGCATTCAGACTTGTTTTGCGTATTGCCCGCAAAAGGTTTATCGAACCCCTATGCACCCTGTACACACTGTGCACCCTGTGCTCTCGCGCTTACGTGTGCTCCAAAGCATGGCCTTGATTTTAAGCTTCCGATAAGTTGCCATTAAGCGTAAAACATCACGAAAACGAAACGCCGCCAACAAGCAGAGCAACAAAAATAAAGCAACGCACAATCAAAAAACTGAATGGCCCACAAGGTCAAAGAGTGACGCGAGGTTATGCAGAATGTATATGGAATGAAGTGTGGCATTATGCTTAAAGCCAAGTTGATCGATGGCCGGCCAAATACATAGTTCATGGTGTGCCCAGATATCATGAGTGCACCTTATCAATGTATTTAATCCGGTCGAACTTGGAGCGCAGCATCTCTTGGAATTCAAAATTGACGTCTTCAGACTCGACTAAACAACATGTTTATCAGCAACTCAAATAATTCAAATGTGTTACATCACTTTATAGCTAAAGAAGCTCGGCTCGTCAACGAACTCAAAACGAGGCAAAGCATTAAACTGAATAGTTTGATGTTCGTGCCACAAATCAAACGAGGCATGTGCCCAAGTTTTAGGAAGCCACATAAGCGGGCGCCAGAGCATGAAAATTAAAATTGTATTTTAAAGTATAAACTCAATTCAAATATTACCGCTCTACTCGAAATATTCACAAGAAATCGACTGTTTAATACATTATATAATTGTCTAGATATATAGTGTATATATATATTTATGGTTCATTTGAACATTGCTCGTCAATTTATTTTCATTTTCAACTAAATAATCAAATGAATTCGACAGTTGATATAAATAACAACTTTTCTAGTTGACTTCAAGTCAATTTATAGAATTTATTATCGTGTATTTGTATGCTTGACTTCAACAAGAGCGTAAAATGGCAATTTATACTTAATTTCTTCGAGTGATGCATAAATTTCATGAGTATTTGAAAACATTTACGCATACATACAAATTGAAATGGACATATACATACGTTCTTTATACTACCTACAACAACAAGAAACCGCATGTCGACACGATAATCTAAATTTGAATTTGGCACACGCCTGTTTTTCTAGACTTTTTCATGTTTGTATATACTTCCACCGGGTATTTATGTACAACACAACGCGTAATGCAATCCCGTATTTAGTATATGGAATATACAGTAGAAAGTTAATGAAACAGACTGCATAAGTAGTAGTAACCAAACTGAATTTTAGACAATCGCACCAAAATGAAAATCGTCCTGAATACTAGAAATAATTTAGGAATTTTTTTTCTTAAGATCAGGTTGCATTTTTTCAGAGCTTAGAACTTTAACGATTTCCATTTTGTTACTTTGAAAGTGAAAAAGTTAATTCACTCATGAAAAAGTAATTGTCTGGCCCAACACGTCAGCATGTTCTAAATAAACAAAGAAAGTATAAAAAGTCAAAGAGTTCAGCGACTTTTTTTTTATTTAATTTTAAACTGTCTGTCTGAGGCTAACATGCAATCTTATAAATTGAAAAACGCCTACAACGCCTCCAAAAAGGGTGGTATTACCTATATATATCTAAATATATATAGTGTATAGTAGACATCTTTATTGATTTAAAGCTGAAGTTAAATATTTTTAAAGTTTAACTTTGTCATAAAAAGAGTGCCAATGACATTTGAACTCAACGTCGATTATCTTTATAGACTTCATTCAATTCACTTTGTTGATGTAAAAAGTAAGTTTCGAATTTATGTCATTTTATTATTGTCCATTTCGGGCTAATTTGTCGTGCCAAGAACCCATAAAAACTACACAAAAGCCACCCTTATAAAAGTAATTAAAGAAACTCTGTGTAAAGCGCGAACTTTTTTTTTTGGAAAGTCAAGGTATTCCGATTCACGTATCCTTTGAACAAAGCAAGGGCATAAAATACAATAGAACGCGATAAAAAATCGACCTCAATTTTAGAATTTTAGTTAGTTTGTCCAAGTGGCAAATTGTTTAGCCATGTTTCGCTGGATATATTTAAAGCGAATCTTTTGGGTGCTTGACACGCATACTTGCCCCGATTTAAACTGATAGATACTCGTAAATTGGCGTTGGTATCTACGCAACGCAACCGCGCACTAACTAATTAGTTTCAAGCACTTTAATCAGTTTATGTGTGCTGACTTCAAAGTTGCGGGGAACGTAGCCCTGTGGGTTTGCTCGGGTTGCGGGTCTTGCCTCTCACCGCCTCGCCTTGCCCCACACCGCCCCCTTCTTCTGATTCCGGCAGCAAATGGACTTTATTTTTAGCACACAGATTGAGCAGCCAGCGCACATGTGAAGTAAACTCGAAAGATAAGCAATGCCAAGCCCAACAAAAGATACAACAAAATACTAAAGCATTACATTGCTTATCAATAGTCTGCAGGCAATGGGCATTTAAAAACAATTAGTGCGTTGAACACATATTGAGAATGCAGCACAACATCTGCTTTGATTCCACTCTGCTTGGGCATCTACTCTTTTGACGTTTGGCAAATTTCGAAAATATCAAAGAGCCGTTTTGTATGTGGTTACGTGTGGAAATTGCGCGGTTTTGTATATACTTAATATATGCTTATTTTGAATATGGCATATACATATATACTTGTATTTATTGCTGCACGCTTAAGTGCACAACCCAGTTCAATCAGCGATTAATCTGGCATTGAGAATACACTTATGGACTTGGCCATTATATAATCATTTATACACTTTTAATGAATAATTATATAAAAACCAGTTTAAAAATAAATTTATAAAAATCAACCTATTGTTCTTATGGAAACTATATGATAATAGTCCAAACGGATATGGCCATATCGACTTGCCCAGTGCCCACTTCAAATCCAAAGTTATCAAGTAAAAATTATAAAAGTAGCAAAGATATCGAAACGCAAAATAATTCGGAAAATAATGCTTGAAAAGCAAATAAGGACTTTGATGAAAAGGTATGGAGGAAACCGTTGTTAGACAATTTTCCAACAAATATTCATATTGGGAATATCGCGTAAATATTAATGACCTGCTTTTGATTCCCTTATGAACGGGACAGAAAAAATTTACGGACGTGTGATTTCAAAACGCAAATAATTGTTGTAATTAGCAAAAATATTGATTATCTTAAATTATGGCAATGAAAGTTTACAAACAATATTAGAACTAAACAGTTATTATATATATATATATATATATATTAACAGAGATCTTAGGCGTAAATGCGTAAGATTTGCAGAAATTTAACTAGTAGTATCAGCATATGTCTAAAAATAAATGATATATTATAGCATCACCAGCAAAAATCAGAGTTTAGTTTTATTTATATTGTACTTAATTTACTTTTCAACTCATAAGCAGAAACTACAAGTCGGAAATGCCGATAAGATACACATATTTTTTGAAGAATGATTGTATTTGCCAAAAATGTGTGCTGTGTTTACAGAAAGCGCAAGCGCATATTTTAAAAACCTAAATGTATAATTTGGTGTTTCTTGAACTCAAGACGAATTGGCAGATAAACAATTTGAATTGATATTTAAAATAACAGCAGAACAAAAACAATTAATTTATGTGAGAGCATTTCTGTTTCTTCTACGCCGCGTGTTTGATTCGTGGTTACCCAATTGCCAGTTTGTTCAGCTTGCTGTGTGAAAAGTGAAAACACTTGGGCCCTGCCAGCTGTTCCCCCCCTTAAACGATCAATGGATTAATTATCAAATTATCAAATGTGAGTTGTTATTTTTTTTTTGCCGATTGACAATGAATCAGATATCTGTGTGCAACCACAAAAATAATTGATGTGTATGTATGGATTTCTGTGAAATGTTCTTTTGCAACAGGCTTCTTCTTAGGTATGTATATTATTAGCTCCTTGAGTATGTGTACATCATCCTTTGGTACAAGTACAAGTAAGTACAAATATTATTATACATATATTTGAAAAAGGTCTTCAAACATCCAACAATATCTAATTGGTTTTAAATTAAGCGCTTGATTTGTAATTATTATTTATATATTATAAAGCTAAGAAGGGGCCAAAAGTACACAGAGTTAACCAGCTGAAACTAAAAAACTAAGCAACAAACTGCAATTTAAAGATTATTGTAATAATTTAAAAAAAATTGATTTTATGATTCAGCAACTGACAAACTTTGACAAATAGAGGGCAAATTTATATATATATATATATAATTTAAAAATATGTATATATATATTCATATAAGCCATCTTATTCATTATCGATACAGAAATAATGTATAGCGAATCGCAACGAAACAATGCGATTCAAGCTGCGAAGCGTTGCATGTGACACCAAATGGGAAAAGTTGCATGGGCGCGTGAGAACAAAAAGTTGCACGACTCTATAGAATTGTATACAGAGGGGGCGGGCGGTGCGGTACATTCATTTAATTAAGTTTTGTAGTAAAGCTACTAGGGACTGAACTCTATTGCTGACAACACCTAAAGCAATTTGGCAAAAATTAAATTACCATTTTAATTAATTCAATTCATCCGAACCATTCCAGATCTGATTCTCAATTGAATCCATTTGTCAAGCTTATTCAAATTTTTGAGCATGCTTCACGGAATTTTTCCATTTAATATTCAGATTAGAAAACACAGATGATTTTATTATATGAAATATAACCTGAAGCCAGCGTAAAACATATTTCAATTATAAAAAAAGATTACCAAAAGCCAATAAACATTTCATTATTTTAGTTAAGTCTCCTGATTTTCAAAATAAAAGATGTAAAAGTAAATGTTTTGGATGACGTGCTGTGATCTTATTTTTTCACTTTTACTGTCACTATTCAGTCATTAAGTTTGTGGAAGCAGAATGGCGCAAAGAGTGCAACAAAAAGCAGCGGAAACGTAATCGTATCAGAAACACTAAAAACGATTAAACTGAGGCAATTAATCATGTTTGGCAAAAACCAACCGGATACTTGGACTCCGAACAAAAACGGATGTTAGAATTTCGCCTGTCTTGGCTACGGCATCAATATTAAAACAGCATGTATGGAAATATATAAATATTTGCATATATATCTGAGGAGCGTTAGACTGATCGAAAAGCAAACGAACTTCGAAATTTGGTTTACAGATGGGCAATATATTTATAGAAGAGTACATACATACATATATATATATATACGTATATATACCTATATACCTATGCCCAGCTACAGCGCAAATGTGAACTGATAAAGAATTTCACTGGAAATGTTTATGCCACGTTTGTCCAGCAAAAAACCCGATGCTGATATATGGAACAGACAATAAAACGCAAACCCAATTTCATATTTGCAGTTTCACTGTTAATGGTTACAAAATATGTCTTTTAAAGATCAAAACTTAATTCGGCTGGGAAGAATTGACTTGTGAGTGAAAGGATGGTAGTAAATTAATTAGTTTTTCGATGCGTTAAGTGTAAAAGCACAACAATAATGCACGCCGCATAGAAAGAGGTAAATGCATATATTGTTTTTTATTCGTATTGTGTACATATTTGGTATTTGACTAGTACCCGAATGCGGTCATTAAAATAGACAAATAATGGAAGTAACTACTACAGTCGTAAAACCAGCGCGAAACTGTTAAAGGCAACAAATGGAACGAGTGCAAGTACATACACACACACCTACGCACAAACATACACAGATACATATACAGATACACATCTGTGTGTAAGTGTATGTGTGTAGCTCAAATGGTTGGAGGTCTGGCGTGTGCTGCCGTCTGCTACTGCACCGGGAATTGGAGTCAATTGGCTGCGCCACGTTAACGGTTACCGGGACTGCGCAAGAAAGCGAGAGAGAGACAGAAAAATACCAAGAAGAAGAAGAGGGAGAGAGTGCAAGATCGCCAAATAGATTGCCGAAGCAAAGAGAGAAAGATGGAAAAAATAGAATGACAAACGCAAAACCGTTAACATATTCTTCTTCGAAATGTGCAGATGCTCAGAGAGAAAAAATGTACAAGAGGAATGTAAAAAAAACAATTGCGTACGTGATTAAGACGCTGTTTTAAATATAATATCAATCAGTCCACCACATTCTTTAAATGTATTTATTTACCCGCTCTTGCTATCTATGTTCTGAGGAAATGGAATACATTTTCTGCAGTTGATGATCAAATCAACCCGATTTTTGTTATTCAGTATTTCTTCGAGTGTTGTTGTCACGGATGCAATTAGCAAAGCAAATGGCCGTCAAACAAAAGAAACTCAGAGAACAGAAAACAGAGCACCGTGTGACAAACGAGAAAAGGTCAAAGTGTGGTGTATTTAATCGTACCCAGCTTATTATGAGACAATACTAAACTTTTGGACAAAAACAATTCCAACTGTTTTACACACATATGTTATTAATGTATATTATTGTTAGCAAACAAATGTAGGAAGCATACTTTATTATTACTTGTAACACTGTGAGATG
The DNA here is from genome assembly GCA_035041535.1 of Drosophila cognata. NCBI lineage: Eukaryota > Metazoa > Arthropoda > Insecta > Diptera > Drosophilidae > Drosophila > Drosophila cognata. The sequence goes on from JAWNLC010000616.1 coordinate 1,127,778, forward strand.
GGACAACGATGTTAGGAAATCTAAGCTAGACATGAGCTGAGACTGGCTGTTACCAGCCGTTGTTTTCCACTTGCATAATTATTGCTGACTGGATTATACATAAGAAATTCAATTTAAGCACATTTCAAAGAAACTTAATGCTGATCAGTAATATTTACATACATACATTTTCTCACTGATATGTAACGTTTATTAACATTGTTATGCCAGCGTGGTATAAAAACAAGTCTGTTTTGCCTGGCTGTTATTCTTTTTTTTGTATCGAATGCCGGTCGACGATTAGTAGCACATCAAAAAGCTTGAGCGAGAGGACAATGTTGCAATCTTAAAAACAACATGACAACATGAGTGCGAGCGACGTAAACGAGAGAAAGAAGCTGGAACACTGCAAAAGAAGTCTCGCTCGTTGGGGGAGTAGGAGAGGAGTAACTGAACAAGAGAGAGAGAGGAACTGGTTCTTAGCGACCAACTCGTTTTACGTTCAACTTACATTTGCAATATAGAAAAAAACAAATACAATTTAGCAGATAAAAAACTCGTTTTTTGAAACTTACCCAATGAAAACAAATGGAATCCTCTTGACGTATATTTATTTATGTTGATATGTTAATTCTCCAAGTCACTTTTTAAATTGATTTCGTTCTGCTTTCTTTCAAAAACACACGCATATATGTATATATTATTTGCTATTTTTATATATAAAAAGAGACAATATTTGAGCATAAGCAACAAAGAAGAAGAACAACAACAACTGCAACTGCAACAACTGAATTGAAAACGTCAATACATTTGCAATTTAATTTTAATTGAAAACCATTGGCAATTAATGAATTTAATTATGTTTTACGCCTTGCAATACTTTCGCACCACAAATAAATATTTATTCGCAAGCGAACCGCTCACTTTTTCTCCCATTTCCCGCTCAACACGTTTGTAAATATCTATATGTATATATATATTTGTATTTATATGTTTTTCTTAAATGGCACGTTGGAACTAATTTTTGAATTTTGCCACGAATTTGCGGTCGCTGTTGTTGCTGTTAAGAATTTCAATAAATTTTTGGCCCAAATTGCATTTTCACTTTTTTACACACGCACACAGCACAAGCACGTTAAGAAATGCTCACACACACTTACGCACATGTAAACAGTGGTTATGGGCACTATTTTTGTGGCATGAATTATTATCAATTAAAACTTGTAAGAATTTACACTCTAATCTGTTCTTGCCTCGCAGCGATACGGATGCAAATGATTTATTTGTTCGGCAACACAAGAAAACAACAAACGACGACAGAAAATGAACAACCAAACAATAACAACAACCGCGTCCGCCTCGTTCAATGTTTTTTTTTTGACTGAACAAAACTTCGTTCTGTCATCGATTAACATTTGTCTTGGCGAATCGATGTATCGAGGTTTCAAAATAATATCGATATATCGATATTAAGCATACGTTAAAGTTTTATGGTTGCCCAAAACTGAAAATTATTAAAAAAAATTAATAGCCCATGTGTAATATTTTTCTCATTATTAAAAATGTTCTAAAAAATTTAAGAAATCTATTTTTAGAACTATTTATTTCGTTTTATTGTTTTGAAAACAGATCATGTCATATAGCATTTTCATAAACAGACGCTGTATATTCAAAAATGTTTGTGTTACATGTCGTGTAGTTAACAAAAAATAATAGGTTTTTGAATGTTTCTCTTAAGCGGGCCGCCAATTCGAGCATGCGGCAAAGCTGACTGCTACGCAACACAGTTTTCTCGACGCACTAGAAGCACACCAGTAAAACGAGCGAGTGCATAATTCTGTAAACTTAACAGCTGTTCGGTGCAGTGAGACCAGCTTTGAGTGAAATTAAAATACACAAGGAACGGGAAAAAGTAGGTATTTTCAAGCGAGTAGAGAAAATTGTATTGAACGAAAATTGTTGTAAAAACGTCGTCAACGTCGCAAAGTGAAAATCATAGATTTTTTTAGAATCAGTCGCAGCTGCATACTAATTAAAAAAAAAAAAATAATAAACCGCTAACAATGAATGAGGAATACGACGCGATAGTGCTGGGCACCGGCCTCAAGGAGTGCATTTTGAGCGGCATGCTTTCCGTTTCGGGCAAGAAAGTCCTGCATATTGATCGCAACAAATACTATGGCGGCGAGTCGGCCTCGATTACGCCGCTGGAGGAGCTCTTCCAGCGCTATGGGCTGGAGCCGCCGGGCGAGAAATTCGGGCGTGGTCGTGACTGGAATGTCGACTTGATACCCAAGTTCTTAATGGCCAATGGTCAATTGGTAAAACTGTTAATACACACGGGCGTGACCCGTTATCTTGAATTCAAGTCGATTGAGGGCAGTTACGTTTACAAGGGTGGCAAAATTGCCAAAGTGCCTGTGGATCAAAAAGAGGCGCTCGCATCCGATCTCATGGGTGAGTTGAGTTATCTACATGCACAAAATATACACTAATCCAACTTGCATTCCAAGTAATTTGTCTGTGAAAGCTGTGGAAAGGCACATAATAGACACACACACACACACATGCATACTTAACTGCGAAAATTTGTATGTACATACACATATTTCGCTCTCTTTTACACTCCTGCCCCCTTTTTGCGTTTTCTCCATATTTCTTTGTCTCGGCTTACATTCATTCGGCGATTGGCACTCACTCGCTGGTGTTGTTTTTGCTTTTTGACTGTGACACGTACTTTGTAGTTGCCCTGCTCTGTGTGTGTGTGTGTGTTCTATGCGTGTAAGCATGTATGCGTGCGTGTAAGCATTTATTAATGCTGATTTTTCTGCACACTTTTTTACACAATGTGCTATTATATTCTGCTGATGCTGCGAATGAGCGTGAGAAGAAAGATAGAAAGATTATTGAACAGCAACTTTACAAATATATTTCTATACATATTTGATGGCAATTAGAATATGGTGGAGTTGCCAGCTGTTTGCCAGCCATGTCTGCTATGTGGCAACTCTGCGCCGCAAACCTTTTAACCAATTAACCGCTGATTCATATTTTTCAAAACAACAACTAGTAATTTTTGCTGTTGTTGTTTTTGCTTTACCGCAACATTTTGTTGTGGTTTTAAATTGTTTAAGCATTGACGACTATAAAACGCAATTACCAAATCACGCCACATTTTATGAACGTATTTTTTATCTTTTGCAATTGCCAGCAGCGAATTTCTCCTTGTTTCGTTTCTATTGCCCCTTTTGTTGTTTGTGGAGCAGGCTCGCTGAAAGTACATTGAACCCCTTTTTTTTATGACGAGCCTTCAGGCAAATGACGTCATTCCGCTGGTGGTGTTTTAGCCCCTAAATATCACACATGTATGTATGTGTTAGCATTGTAAAGAAAGAAACCACAACGTCTAAATAAATATCCTGTTTCCTGTGGTTTCAATTTTAATGTAATTTATATTTGCATTTGTATTTATTTTTGGCTCGCAGGCATGTTTGAGAAGCGTCGCTTCCGCAATTTCTTGATCTATGTGCAGGACTTCAGAGAGGATGACCCAAAGACCTGGAAGGACTTTGATCCCTCCAAAGCGAATATGCAGGGCCTGTACGATAAGTTTGGCCTGGACAAGAACACCCAGGACTTCACGGGCCATGCACTGGCGCTGTTCCGTGACGATGAGTATCTGAATGAGCCGGCTGTGAATACCATACGACGCATTAAATTGTATTCGGATTCGCTGGCGAGATATGGCAAGTCGCCATATCTGTATCCCATGTATGGCTTGGGCGAACTGCCCCAGGGATTTGCTCGTCTCTCGGCCATCTATGGCGGCACCTATATGCTGGACAAGCCGATCGATGAGATCGTCCTCGGCGAGGGCGGAAAAGTTGTGGGTGTGCGCTCTGGCGATGAAATTGCCAAATGCAAGCAGGTCTACTGCGATCCCAGCTATGTGCCCGACAAGGTAAGTCAATCCGCCAATTATTCATCCATGTATTTGTTTTTAACTTATCATTCATCTCTTCTTCGTTTTGGCAGGTGCGCAAGCGCGGCAAGGTTATTCGATGCATTTGCATCTTGGATCATCCGGTGGCAAGCACCAAGGATGGCCTCTCCACTCAAATCATCATTCCACAGAAGCAAGTCGGCCGCAAATCGGACATTTATGTATCGCTAGTTAGCTCCACTCATCAGGTGGCCGCCAAGGGCTGGTTTGTGGGCATGGTGTCGACCACCGTCGAATCGGAGAATCCGGAGGTGGAAATCAAGCCCGGCTTGGATTTGCTTGAGCCAATTGCACAAAAGTTTGTCACTATTTCCGATTATTTGGAGCCAATCGATGCTGGCCTCGACTCACAGATCTTCATCTCGGAATCGTATGATGCGACCACGCATTTCGAGACCACTTGCCTCGATGTGTTGAACATCTTCAAGCGCGGCACTGGCGAAACGTTTGACTTCTCCAAGATTAAGCACGAGCTCGGCGATGAGGAGCAGTAAAATGGATAAATGGGATGATACGGTTCTTTTGGTGGTTGGATGGATGGATGGATGAGCGTCGTTTTGTGGCAGGCGGCATTTTGGCCAACAACCGGCATAAGGCATCTTGCAGCTCAACAACAATAACCGCAATAACAAAAAACAAGAACAACAACCAACATCACCACCATCTTAGCGTCGGCATTAAAATAAAAAACCAAAAGCGTTAAAAATATACAGAAGAAAAAAACTGATTATAAAACGAAAAAAACAACCACAGCTAAAACAAAAACACAAAAAAAAGAAACAAGAAAAATTGTATTACAACTGCAACATGCTTTTCAAAACAGTTCAATAGCGCATAATATTTTTGTGTGTAACGAAATTTTAGACATGTAATAAAATACAAAAACAACAAAATTGTTTTTGCTTGTCACAATATTCGGATATGCGTAGAAAATCGATACATATACAATATGCAATTATATATACACCATATGGCATATTACAACAAAAACAAAATACATACCTTAAAACAACTAGCCCAAAACAAAAACTGATTGTTGTGTGCTAAAAAACAAAATATGAAGACAAGTTTCAATTTTGATGTATAACCACGCCCCTCACTCCTCCACTCCCCTTGCAGACACTTTAACCCTTTTGTAATCAAAATCAACCGATTTGTCGAATGCAACGCCTGCTTTTAACATGAAGTATATATGTATATTTGTATATCTATGCTCGATGTGCTTGCAATTCCGTTGTAACATCATATATATATATACATATGTGTGCGTATATTGCTATCAATAGTTGCTTGGTTCTGTTTTGTGATTCAAAAGACCCGTATATTATTATATGTATGAACAATCCATAATATATATATATATATGTATATATATATGTACACGCATAATCCAAAACTAAGCTGAACGAAGGGAAAAACCAATAAGAAAAGAAAAGCAAAGCAAAGCAAAACAAAGCGAATCAAACAAAATTATCGGAAAATGTAAACAAGTGAACAGATTATTTGTGCATCCATATATAGCGATACGAGAACAATGGTCAATGGTCTACACAACTATGGTATTCCGCATTTTCTGAATTTACATTTTTAATAAAAATAAATAAAAAACAATGAAAACAATTTAAAACATAAAATGTTCTTGCTGCTTCAAGTGTTTTATTCGATTTTGGATAATCGAGTTATAACTTATGAGGCAGCTATTATATAGCTATGGATACATTTTATCATCTAACTTTTGAGCTTACCAAGAAATAGTTTTGTTTTGTGTTATTATTGCTATCTTTTGCTTACGATTTTTTCACTTATTTATTGTTATTTACTTTATTTAATTTTTTTTTAGTAACAATTTTTTGGTAATTTTCCATTACGTGAGTCAGATTTTCAAAAAACCGCTGTAAGAACTTAATTCATTTAGTTTTTTTTTAACATATAGTCAGGTTAACTTGTCTGCTATCAATATTGTTTATTGCATTTATTTTAGATTACAGAATTTGTATATGCCTTAAATAATAAGTCGGCCATTAAAAATGAGGCTATACAAATTAATATATGCATTCCTTAACTTTAAATTTGTCCGTTTGTCAGTATGTCTAGAAAAGCTCTATACCTAAAATAATGAATGTGTTTACTCTGACGTGTGAATATCAAGTTTTATCCGATACAAATTAAAGTCGCAACTACATTTGAAAAGAAAATAAGATTTTCTGGCCAGATTGACTAGCTATATATTAGATGGGATATATACTTAACTTTGTTAGACTGTTTTGTCAATTCTAGGTTGCAGAGTAAACGGGTCTTTCACATGTCTGTAATTTACAATATATGCTTCAGACTCACACACGTAAATATGCTCAAGAAAAAAGAAGAAGCACATTTATTTCCTCAGGTACAATGGGACAAAGTCTCCTTCAGTCGACAAGTGCAAGCACTATTTTTTTTATTGTTGTATTTATTCAACTTTTTTAAAAGGTTATTGTTGCAGACGGGAATGTTTTGGCATTATTACGAATTCCGTTGCAAGTGTTTGGCATGCATTTTAAGGGTTTGCCACCCACAGCAGCACTCACTCTCCAGCCTCCATCCTGTTCGCCGGACACGAGTTAAACTCTGGTTAGCTGCCCAGCTGGTTGCAAGAGCGACTCTGACTCTGTGTGTGCGGCGGTCGGTGTTACTCGTAAATGTAATGCTGCCGTTGACAGTTTCTTTCCGAACTGTCCAACAAAATGCCGACTGCATTTTTTCCAATTTCCGTCCAAGCATAGACAAATAAAGAACGCGCTTATTTTCCAACTCCTATGTGAACTGTCCCCGTCAAATATTTGTGCTTATTGTTATGGGGGGTGGGCCATGAACAGAGTAAAGGATCAGCTCCGGATGTGAACTGTGAAGTCAATGTTTGAATATTTGTATACATTAAATGTTTATATTAAATGCATATATATACCGAAATTATAATTAGATTAAAACGAAAAGGGGCAAGTAAAAATTAAGTTTTTCATAGTTTTTCAAATGTAGAAGTATAAAATAGCTAAATATGAATAGGCAAATATGTTGTCCAATAATCATTCTGTCTCTGTTTAATTTGTTCTAAATCCAATGCGAACTCTTTTCTCATTTCGTGATCCTTGCACACAGTCCTCGGGCGAATAATGTTGCGAAAGCATGATTGTGGTCCCAGGCGAGCACGTCCCACAAATAAGCCCAGCATTTTACCACACTCTATTTTATGGTGGCATTTTTTGTTTTATGTTTTATTTATTTTTGTGTGGAAAATTCGTAACTGGGCAAATTAAAGTCAAAAGTTTGGCGCCCAACGCAGCATGCAGGTCACATCCACAAGGGAGTGGCTGTGGCAAATTTTTGACTTGGTCATCGGCAACGGCGCAGGACTGTTGGGCATGACTAAGCTGCTTGTCCCAAGTCCGCGCTCAGCCGTGTTTCACTCCCTTCCCTCTGTCTGTCTGTCTGCCTGCTGGTCTGTCTGTGTATAGTGTCCTTGTCGTTGCATTTGCTGCCGGCTAATGCTAACGAGTGTCGTGTGGTGCACTGGGCTCGTAATAACAGCAAAACCGCAGAAGCACAAAGCAAAGACGCCTATGGGGTCCAAATGCACTGGCAAAAAGCGAAAATAGAAGCAATATCTCTCACTGCCAAAAGCCTGCTCTTTAAAGCAAAGCACTCACACATATGCAAATCGGGAATTTAAAGAGAGACACTTTGATCCTTCCACAGGCACAACACAACAACAAACAGCAATTAAAGCGAAACGCATTGTTGCAACACAATCTCAAAATTGACAAACACGTGTTTCTATAATTAAAAATTGAAAGGCGTATTAATAATATTTATTAAATTTTGATTCGCATAAATTCATTCAATTATTCGCAACGCGTTGCAACAACATTAAATTGGGGGCGTAATTGTGTTAAAAGTGTTTTCAGGCACAAGTTAAAAGTGAAAAAACGAACGCAGCTTTTTATTGCTTAATCGCTTTATCTCTCTCTCTCTCTCCCTCTCCCTCTCTCTCTCCCTCTCTCTCTCCCTCTCTCTCTCCCCTCTCTCTCTCTCTCTCTCTCTCTCTTACTGTCTCTCTCTTGCTCCATAAATGCAGCAAATAATAAAATATGCTTAGAGACAGATTTTTGTTTATTATTAATAATTAAACTGGAAGTGTTTGTAAAGAACTCTTAAATTGATATTTGATTTTGTTCCTGTTGTACAGATATGGACTAATAGATATGGAAGTACATCACGGAATGCTGCACATGATGCATATGGATGTATGTACATACATATGTGAGGATTTATTCTTATAAGGACGATCTTGCATTAGTCACAGAAGTGATTTAAGAATTGCTTTCAAGCTATGAGCGATTGAACAACTTAAATTTGGACGAATACGAAAAACAGATTAATTTAAATTATGCTGATTAAACTCTCAAAAAATGTTTAAAAATAATAATTTAAAAAAAAAGTACAATGAATGAAGAAAGAACGGATACTTTGGTCAAGCCTAAGATTATAATCGCTTGTAGGTGGGAAACAAATGACCTTCAGCTAAACTTGACTATACATTTAGAGAACCGACCTATTGTAGCTAAGAAAACTATATGATATAGTAGTCTTATCTCAATAAATGTTAAGTTAAATGGGAGCGCATTTTGGTTAAGTTTGGTTCGGATATAATGGTAAACACAAAACTTGTTCACAAAATAACTCAGCCCATGGGGTCGGCTAACTATATCATATGGCAGATTCAGAAACGGATTCTGATCTTGATTTGGAGTCTGACTTTGACGCTGGCTTTTGCTTGGAATACGGGCAGTGAGTGGCAAGCTGGCTGATGTGTGTTGATAAATTGAATATCTTAGCCAGTCATTCTTAAGGCGTAATGCCATTAATTATAATTATGGCAGGGAATAACGCATACGACACAACCCCCTCCAGATCCGCACCCCTCCGCGCAGCCCGAATTCCCTCGACTTTGTGCTGTTTGTGTGCGGCACTTGAAGCTGCCTCTTGCCATAGCTGCAGCTGAAACAAATGACGGCAACTTGAGCCTGCTTGCTGTCGCCTTTTTGTTGCTGCTGCTGTTGTTGTTGCTATTGTTGTTGTTGTTACTGTTGTTGATGTTGCTGTTGCAGCTGTTGCTTTTGCTTTTGCTTTTGCTGCTTTTCAATTACTTGCACTTCTCGCTGCCGCCTTCGCTCCAGTTTTTGCCATGTTGCTGTTGTTGCTGTAGTTGTTGTTGCTATTCGCTGTTGTTTGCGTTTTCTTGTTACCCAAGAGCTTGTCAACAACTTCATTATCGCATGCGGCACTGTGCAACATCATGAAGGACTAACCCCTCCCCTCCCCACAGCTACCCAGTAGACAAGCAAATTTAAATCAATTAAGTAATCTTATTGCCGTTGCTGCTGCTGCTGTTTCTTTTATTGTTGTTGTTGTTGTTGTTGTTGCTCTGTCTTTTGCTGTTGCCTGCCTTTAGGCATTCACACACATCCACACACGCTCCCACACACACACACGCACACACACACACACACACACACTTGCATAAAGTAGTATCTCACACTTTATGTGTCAAGTATTATAACTGTGGCAATTTCTTGGCAAGCATGTGAATCGCTGTGCGTGTGTGTCTGTGTGTGTGTGTGTGTCTGTTTGCCTTGGCTGGTAAACTTTTGCAGTGTTGCATATTTTTGTGCAGATTAATTAAATTGGTGGCATGCGGCGAATGGCAACGGGGAAACTTTTGGTTGGTGGCTGTGACTGAGACGGAGACCGAGGCCTGCTTAGCTTCTTTTTTTTTTTTGGCATGGGAGTTGTGAATAAAAAATTATACAACAATTATGAAATGTTCTTAACTGTTAATGGGTAAACACAAGCAGCACAATCTAAACAGGGGTTCAATTAATTGACTTAATGATTTACATTGGAATTAGGATAGAAAGTTTGTTAATTAGACAAACTAAATCACAGGCAACATCCAATTTAAGCAACAGTTTCCCAGCTAATTCATATTTTTTATATTTACATCTGTAAGTTTATGCACCAATTAAAGATAAATATTATTAATAAAATTTGAATCCAATTAATAAATTACATAAACTTTAAAAAGATAAGTCATGAGCAAAAATCAGCTTAAGCAAAATATAATGCATAATTACTAAAACAGTTAAAAACATTCTTTTTGAACTGTTATTATTTACTGTAAAAGTCAGCAGCTTAACACTCTGCTAAATCCACGCACAATGAGCCAAGCAATGATACATGTGGGTCGGTGGGCGCTCTTCTTCTCTCTTGTGATATGCTGACTCTCTGTTAAATCTACGCACATATGTTAGCAGTAACAAACTGTTAAATCGACACACATATGTATTTCAAAACCAATCTGTAAAGTTTCTTTCACTGCCTGAAAAGTTTTTTATGCTGCTCGCTAACAGCCAAAGAGAAAAACTTGTAAGGATAACAACTGTCGTCCATGCATTTCCCCTTCGTATTCCAACGGCAGTTGTGCCTGTTAACTAACATGCAAGGACATGCTCTTTGCTGCTAAGGAGCGGCAATTCTGCTTAACTCTCTTTGACTGTACATAAGCCAATTAACAGCTGTAAGCGACCAATGTTAACAGTTTTTAAATTGTGCTTAACAGTTGTTGAATTGTTTTAATTCTTGAGTATCAGAAAAAAACAATTCTTGTCAAATTGTATTAGTTACTTTATAGTTGAGTAGATTATGACTGATAAGTGGGTGAACGATTTTTGTTAGAATTATTTCATATTGCCTCATGTATAATTTAATACCCCGACCACACGATAATTGCATTGCCTTTTAATTGCTGTCCAGCTGTCGGCGTCTGCCATAATTATGATCCACAAAATCTGTGCAAGCGCCCAAGGAGCCCATACGTCATTCTATATGTAATGCAATGCAAACAGGCGCCAATTGTCCCGCCTTTGGCGTTTGTTAGCAATTAAATATTCGCACTTCACGACACATCTTACACCATTCAAGTGCCAGCTAGGCTGCCTCCCTTTTGGGGGGGACTGGACATAAAGCAAAGGAAAAACAACATCAACAACCTTTGGCCAACTTTTAACTTTTTGCTGTTGAACACAATAAATATGAGACCTTTTGTTAAGCAGCTGCAAAGCTGCAAATTTTAAATCTCATAATCATCTTGTTGATTGCAGCTGGGCAGCTTTCCAAGTTATTTTCGGCAATTTAAAAACCTGACATAAAGATCGCTGGCCAAATTTGTTACTATATTGACTCTGATGCTGAGAGACGAAAGGATAAAGGATAAAGGCTTATTTAATATTAATTTGATATTGCATCGAGTAATGGTTTTAAGCAGCTGAATTATGTAGAAGCTGATCCATTTTCGGTCAAAGGTATTTTGAATGTGTCTGCGCAGTATCACGGCTATATTTATTACCAACTGATGCAGCTTAAGATAATATGTTGCAGCCAAAGTGACATTCTTGGGGCATGCCTCGTTTTTGGCTTGTTTGGCACGCTGACTTGCATTCCCAAAATTTTAGCACCAAATAAATTTTGGCCTTTCACCTAGTTTTTACTGGGCCCGTTCTCACTTCCGCTGTCGCTGCACTTTACACCAGTCCATAAGTATGGTGGCCTTTCTTCTTTTCACACGACACTGGCAACGATGGCAACTGTGGCAACTGTTGCAACTGTTGCTTGCCATATTCTTAGCCTCATGCCTCCGTTTGAATTATGGCCACAGAGCTCTGCGACACTCGGTAAATTACCAGAAAGAAGGACTCGTACTCGTACTCGTACACTTCAACCAAAATATAGCTGCTAAAATTTTGCCTAAAAGTAATTGCTTTATTTTGTGTAAGGAAATGCATTTTCTTGAGAGTAGACTCGCTATTCCATTTTACTTTTTCTCGATTTGTTGACAGAGAAAGTCGTATGTGGATTATCTAGTTCGGAAGTGCTGTGTCTTTTTTCTGAGTGCATCACAGGTCACATAAATAGGTTGCCTAATTGCTGCTGGCTGGCACGTTCTTCTGCCTCAGCCTGATGCCTGATGCCACTGGATTGATAATGCTTCGACCGACAAAGAGAAGGAGAATAACGGCTATTTATGCATATTTGTCATTGGAGCTTTGAAATATCCTGACAAAATCGCATCGGTTCGGTTGGCAGGGCACAAAAACAATGCAGCTGAGATCAGAGTTTGGCATTGCAGCTGTGTTTACCTAACAATTTTCGTATTCAATAATATTTGGCTTGGATTTTGTTTGTGTGTGTGTGTGTGTGCTGCTTTTCTACTGCATGTCTTTTGCAAAAATATCAAATGCATAACTGTGGTTACACACACACACACACACACACACTACCAACTGCCACCCACACTGCTCAGCCAAATCCACCGAGAGCCACTTTCCCGTGCAATAGCAAAAGTTCAGCGATGTTAGCCTTATCTCTGCTGCGACAGCCATATTTACCTGCCAGCTAAAAAATACATATACCATAGCATAAGTATCTATGTATGTATATGATAGCTACTTGAGCTCAACGCCAGAATGCCCTTTTTTTCCTTTACCATTTCCACATTCGTATCTGTATGCAACGAATGCAGTTTGGCAGGCTGGCAGGCAGGCAACTACCTATGCACATACAGTCCCAAGTCGAATTTCCAATACACTAGCCCGCCAATCATAATTACTATCAAAAGTATTCACGAAAATAATCAAAATGCATTTTTCGAATTCGTCGCACTTATCCAAGACTCGGCTGATGATTTAAAAAGCGAAATTTTCAATACTTTTATTCAAGTTTTTGTTACACTTTGAAACGAAACTTAGATCCAAAAATCAAACCGAATCTAATTTGAAATGTCAATAGAATTTTGAGCTGCGTCTTGTGAAAATTTAATACTTTTAGCAAAAGTTTTGAAATAGCAAAAAAAAAAGGAAACCGCTTAAACTAGTCAGTTAACCGATTCAGAATTGTTTTTCGATTATTTTCTATTTAAGTTTTTTGATTTGGTTTTATGTGTGAAAAACTTGTTTGTCAAATGTCTCTGATTTAACTTATTATGCTCAGATTGTTAATATATCTCGGTGAAAGTTTTCTACACCATGCTGATGCTCAAAGAAAATAAGTTTATCGATTCAGAGTTCTCTCTTTTTATCTTTAGAAACTTCAATTTGAATTGGATTTGAACACATTCGGTTGGCATCTTAATTGAGTTCAATTCAAACGATTTGTTTGGGTTTTCCCCAAACCATGCAACAACTGTTGAACCAGTTTTCCATTTAAACACTAAAAACTAATTTAAAGTCAAATATTTTGTTGTTAATTTAATTTTATATTAAATAAACATGCGATTCGATTTGCTCAGTTGCGTAAGTTGCAACAGTTGCGCAGTAAATTATGAAAATTCAGAAAATATATATATATATATATGTATATCCTTATTAGCCAATTTGTTTAACTAAGTCAATTGTGAAGTGGTGCGATACACTTGGCTTATTCCCACTCGATCTTCACACAAGTTGGCTTTAATTAGCACTCTGAGCATTCTGGCCGATGTCAGGGTCAATTAGTTGCATTTTTTTGCTATGGCTGTTGTTTTTCTGAGCCTCTCTTGCCAAATGCCACATTAGCTGCCACTTGTCTCTCGCACACACTCTGTTTGTACAGGCCACAATTTGGTTTCGAGAGTCATTCCCACTGTGTGTGTGCGTGTATTTGTGTGTAACAGAACGTGTGTGCTGGTGTGCGATTGTGTTGCAGCTATTTTTATACGATTTGCTATTTTTTCCGGATTTTTGTTTGCCATTGTTGCCGCTCGTCTGAAGCATGTCGGCTCCCCGTTTTTCCTCTTTTGCCCCGCTTCGTGCTTCGCTTGCTCTACCTTTTTTTCAGCTCGCTCGTTGCGTATAAAACTGACGCCAAATTTCTTTGGCGTCAGCCAATGCACATCACGCACACACACACACACCAACACACACACACCAACACACAGAAACATACACACACTCCTCCACAGCTGCTGATGTTGCAGTTGTTGTCTGACTTTCAACGTTTGGTTGTGTGTCATGTCCCTTGACTCTTTTTTTCCTCACAGTTCGATTTTTCGGTTAGAGCGTAAAAAATATCAGAAAATAATAAATGCTCTCCTCCCGTTCGCACGATGTATCTGTCTGTGTGTGTGTGTGTGTGTGTGTGTGTGTGTGCAGTTTGTCAGTTTTTCACAGATTTCCCGCAACTTCTCACCCTCCAGCCGAGTTTTATGCAACAAAAGTTTTGCCTTCATGCATATTGGTAATTTATTAGCATAAAATGCCAGCAACGCGTAAATAATGCACAAAATTTTGTTGCTTTCTTACCTTGGCTAACATTTGTATACCAGAATTGCGCACTACATATGTACACATATGTATATATGTACAAGTATGTAACGTATGTGTGCGTGTGTGTGTGTGTGCTGGTTACAATTTTTATTAGTGCTACGCTCTTTGGCACCTCCACATAAAATTCATTTCCGCTACATTTGAACGTCGCTCAAATGTCAGAAGGATGTGGTGGAAGTGTTCTTTGCACGTCGCCACCATGACTGCGCCATGCCCCTTTCCGCATCCGTGTGGCGCTACCTTGGCATTCGCAACACCCCGCCACCCCCCTTGTCATACCGTCACATCTCGATGAAATTCAGCCACAGACTTTACGTTCGTCCATTTCCACAGTGGAAGTTCAATATTTCCGTTAAATGCGCGACATGTTGTTCGTCCGGCGATTTCCTTCCCCACCCTCCCCATTCACATTTGACGCCACCTAAAGGGAGGCGGGGGGTGGAGAGGGTAGTGCGTACAACGCCGAATGATGCATGCTTGGTTTTATTATTGTCACAACCCCCAACATTTGGCCCATTTATTCCACAGGGATTAAGTCGCCTTTGATTTTATACCCTGGCATTGTGTCACCGTCAAATTGGACAACTTGATCTTACTGAATGCCGAATGCATTTCGAATAAAACCAAAATAATTATTATTCAAATAATTGATTGTCCGACTGCAAATCAGCTTTGCTGATTGGCTTTCTGCAGCTGATCTTAAGCCATTTCTTCAGTTAAATGAAAACTATCTGTTTGAGATATTTCAGATACTATATCTAATCATGTTATGTTATATACAGTGACTGACAGCTCAAAAGGTCCAGAGTCAAAGACAAAAAGTAATTGCCTGCCAATTATAACTAATTATACATTATTTTTCAAAAATTCCAAAGACCGATGGTAGGTAAATGTAATAACCACCAATATGAATGGATGACCCCAATAAACTGAGGTTTACCCACCTAGATAGGATTATGTGAAAAAGTACCCTATTTTTAGGTCTCAGCTTATTTGGACGAGGTACATTATGGACACCTGGGAGCCATTGAACCCGGATTTTTTACCTAAAGTTGAGTATTTTCGGAATAAATAGATCAATCCTTCATAGTCAGTTTAGTTATATCCTGCATCCCGGGTGCAATAAGCCAACAAGGACTATGAGTGAACGACTACCATTGAACAACGGAAACTCATCCTGGAACGCCACAAAAACGGATATTCACATCGCCAAATAGCAATGGCACCAAACCCGATTTTCACCGAAGAGGAGGAGCGGAGGATCATCAGGAAAATAAGGGCGAATCCCAAGCTATCGACTCCAAAAATGACTCAACAGGTGCAGGATGAAATGGGGAAAAAGTGCTGTGTTGACACTGGAGCTGTCCCTCACTTTATATCATATGTCGATTGACTGATCCTCATTTGTGTAGTCTACTTTTAGGAGCCGGTTTCAATTTTCAAATTCATTTCGTGTGTTGGCTTTCTATTAAAGGGTTTTTATTATCCAAGCACAAGCAAATCACTCTAAAATTTATTCTTTCTTTCTCTTTTGTAAATTATACACAGGATTTATTCGTTAGATTTGTTTTAATTACAGGTGATGTCAGGTAGAAAACCGAAACAAAAACCTATTTTAGTTGATTTTATGCCAATTCATGTTGTCTATATTTGCCTGAAGTGGACGAAATTTGTTTGTGGCATCAACGCTGTTGGCTGATGTACATTTTTTGATTAATATTTGATTTGTGCATGTGTCACAATTTTTGACATTTTGCCATTGTATTCTTATTTTATTTACAGAACATAGTAATGAATACACGAATACAATGCATACAAGAAGTGTATACATATGTTCATTTTTGTCTAATAAATGTGCCACAACAGCAGCAGTTTCCACATACATTTAATTCAGCTTTAAGGAGCTTAAATACAGAGTCAAAATATGTTCCAAATTTTACAATGAATTAGTTCAAAAGTCATTCACTTGTGGCAAATAGGAGAGGGAACGAAACTTACAAGGGGCAAAATTCTGGTGTAGACAGGGGAAAACCTAATGCCGATAGACAATGTCTGATGGATGCCAAGTGAAGCACAAACATATACACATACATATATACACATACATATATACACATACATATATATATATATATAAAATAAGTAATATCTGAGATTCAGTGGCCCAAAAACAAGTTGAGCATTTTTGTAATCGGACAAATGGCTGCAGGTGGAATGAATTAAATGAGTATTTGGCCTCGATTCTACTTCAAATTTAGCCAACAGTGTGTGTATGTGTGTGTGTGTGTAAATATGTAAGTATGTAAGCATGTGCATGTGTGTGTGTGTGTTGGTGTTGTACCTATGACTAAAACTATAAATAATTAGCTAGTTTGCGGCAAACTCAACACAGCGCATTTGCATGCGCTAAAAAGCAGGGACAGACACACACATACACACACACACACACATACACGCACAAAGCCTTGCCTAGTTAATGTACCCATTCGAAGGGAGAAGGGTTAGGGGAGGGGCGGTGAAGGGCGTTAAATGGTCGTCGTTTTTGCTGCTGCTGCGAGTGCGAATTGTAATTGAAATTGTTGTAATTGAAATGGAAAACGCGTAAATTTAAGTGCAATGCGTATGCTTGTGTATGTGTGTGTGTGTGTGTGTGTCTGCGAGTTTGTATGTGTGTGTGTGTGTGTGAGTGTTTTTCTATTTGCATTCAATTTCACTGTGCAACAAAACCCAAATTGCAATGGACACTAAAACGGACCTAAGCACAAAGCGGGCGAGTGTGGAGCGAGTGCGGGGCAAGTAGGAGGGGGAGGTGGCACAATGAGCAAAGTGTTTATTAACTTTGGCTGTTTGATCCACTTTGCATGCCAGATCCTTGTTGCTATTGTTGTTCGTCTGTTCAAGGATGTTTGCACATCTGCCATGTGGCAGCATCAGCAGCACCAAAAGAGTGGCACAAACAAAAAAAAAAAACACATCGCTGCACAAACGCAGCACTGAATGACTGCATGAGCAAACGACAGAGAGAGAGAGAGAGAGAGAGAGAGAGAGACAGAGAGAGATATAGAGTGAGCAAGAGAGAGAGAGAGAGATAGAGAGCGGGTGCAAAGGGGGAGTGTTGCAAGCACGAGCCAGAACACAGAGAGGATAATTCAAATGTAATTTACAAAAGCACTCGTTTGATTTGTTACTTGTGCAGTCACTTTGCATCCCCTCCGCATTTTTCTCTGTCTTTTTTTCTGGCTGGTGGAGGATGGGGTAGGGGGATTAGGCAACGAGCCTGGTAAATTAGTTGCCACCGATGGGGGAGGGGGCCTAGTGGGGGCAAGTGGCAAGTGAAAAGGACCGGCACTCAAGAGCATGATGGAAATTTTGTTGGATGGACAAAACTTCAATAGCAGCCGGAATAAAGGAAACCAATGAACAAAGTCTGTTTTTGTTTTGTGTGTTTTGCTTTATTTCTATATAATTACCAGCTAATTAGATGCGCCTAGCCCAGTCGGCTAATTATGCACACAAATTACAATAATTTGATGCCAATTGCCAACTCGATAAAAATCCCGAGCCCAATCAAAATATGTTCACACTTTAATTGCGGGCCAATTAAATGAATGCAGCAGATAGCATCGATGCTCCACATGACCTTGAGAACTAATGTGCTTAACGTGGCTAAGCCCAGGCTCT
The DNA here is from genome assembly GCA_035041535.1 of Drosophila cognata. Lineage (NCBI taxonomy): Eukaryota > Metazoa > Arthropoda > Insecta > Diptera > Drosophilidae > Drosophila > Drosophila cognata. The sequence continues at coordinate 1,145,835 of JAWNLC010000616.1, forward strand.
ATTCGACACGTACAGCAAATTAACTTAATTAATGGCATCTTTTTTGTTTTGACACACATGGAACGATAGATAATTCATAGCCACATAAATCTTGATTGATCTGGGCCTAAACGACTCAAACTACATCGACATCGAAGATGCCATGAATCGCAAATAATGTTTTGAGTCGTGCTAAATTATAGCAGGGGCATGCAACTTTTCGCACACATGTTCATTATATATTGACTGTTTCAGTATGAATATTGTGTAGGTATGTAAATATATAAATGGATTGTATGAATAAATTATATTTATTTACAAACTTGATTGCAACCAAGCATTTTGAGCCAAACTTTCGTTTACAATTTAATAATGCAAAACATGTGAAAAGTAATACATATTTTTACATTTTGAGCAATACTTGAACTAATATAATATATATTAATAAAATGCATTAAATAGCAATGAAAATATGCACAAATTACAAAGAAAGAAAGACTTCAAAAAATCGCTGTTTGCCCATTCGTAAATAATGCGTTCAACTTAATAGTTCATAAACTTAACTCAAAGAATGGCAAGTTCTTTGATTATTATATATTAACTTACTTCGATTCATATATATATATATGTATATATATGTATATAGGCAAATATGCATGTGCGTGCATACATAATTAAGTAGGCAAGACGAACTACTTGTATGGAGCAGCTTCACGCAAGTCACGAATGCTTTATCCAGCCAAGTTTAGAGTGAAAAAGAGGTGGAAAATGCGACGCTACCTGTCCACATGAAACAAGGAGGCAACAAGGACATGGGCATAGCAGAAGGTAGGATGTGGTTGGAGTAAGAGTCGGGTAAGGGATGCAGTTGGCTCAAGCTCAAGTGATGTAAGCTTGGCAAGAACTTTGCCTTACAGTGGCGTGCCGTTTGACTAACTGACTGACTCACTGACTGACTGACTGACATTTGAATTACAAGAAGCTTGACATAGCTAAGGCAAAGAGGGGTGCGGAGTGGGCAAGTCGGCAGCAAAAGCAACTCAGCTCTCAACACAAACTCAACAAAATGACACGACTTCAATTGGCTGCCAAGCGTGAACGCATACAAGTTGGAGTTTTGGTCGAGCCGAGACTTGGCCAACAAATAGCTAAAAATTACCAGCTGCAGCAGGCAACTTGAAATTCTCTTTTTTTGTTTATTTTATTTTATTTTTTTTGCAGTTTTGACTATTTGCTTGGGTCGCAAACTAAGTGAAAAGACTTGCTGGGAGATGCCCCAATCAAATTGCAGCAAACATGGCATAATTTATGTGTCAGATTGGCCCCAAAAGTACACGCTTAAAGCGGCAACAGATTGAATTCAAAATCAAAGCAGCAGACCAACAAAAAATATAACAAAAACAACAAAAATTGACGAAGCACATTAAATTCGTTGCATCAACCATTTCAGGCACTTGCCCGACAAGTTGGCGACATACTCAAACCGGCAACTGGTCTCCCCGGATCTCTACGCCAGCATGACTGGTAATTGTAGATTTATGACCCAAAACATGTGGACAGCTCTAGTCCAACCAAAAAAAAAAAAATTATTAAAACGTTCAGAGCCACAAAAAACGGAATTTTGGTAAGCTCGATAACATGATATCCTAGCTCTGAGTCATTCATATATTTTTTGGCATTATATGTGTCTTTTAAGCTTATTGTTCTCCGAACCCATAAAGTATATACATTCCTGATCAGTGTCGGATATAGCAATGTCTGTCCGCTTGTGTCCATAACAGTCCTTCAGTCTTCATATTATCTGGATGAAATTTGGCACATGTCCGGAGTTGGTCGGATTGGACAACTATATCATATAGCTTCCCTGGAAACAATCGGTCAAACGAAGGTTTCTTTTATGGACAACTTTGTGTCTAGTTATCCTTACAAGCTATGCAAATTACTATTGACTACTTTCAGAGTAGAAATCTGTCAGTTTTTTTAATTTATAATGATATTTAGCTATCCGTAAATTGACTCCGGTCTACAAGGCCAACTAATGTCCGGCGTGCGTCAGATATCTATTGTCTCCAGTAAATAATCGTTGCTTTTAACTTGAGGAGGTTGCTTTGATTTCATATTAGGTATTAGACAGATTTGAATAGTTATAGGGTATTAAGGAAATATAAAATGTTTCACTTTTTACTGCTAGAAGTTTAGCGGAAAATTTTTGAACGTTTCTGCATAATAAATTTTCAAAAGTGGATTAAAATGGCACAAAAATATTTCAGCTGTTCCCTTTTACGCTGTTTTGCTCGGCAAACAGAAATGTATGTACACAGGCAGACAGACACACACACACACACACACACACAGCCACACACAACACATGTGGCCAGACATTCAAATAGACACACACACACACACACACATATTGTGTCACTTTTGCTTTTTGACCGTGAGCAAACAATTTTTTAAACATATTTTTAGGCGTGCTGCAACCTTCGGGAATGTGGCTATGTGATTTTCACGAATTTTTCAAAAGAATGGCAAATAAAACGAAATATTTACATATGTGCATAACGAAACATACGCCGTGATTGCCCCTTGCCCCTTGCCCCTTGCCCCCCCTTTGGCGCAACCCGACTCTGCACTGATTTCGAGTCTTTTTTAACTGGCTGACATTTTGACATTTGTCGCTGTCAGACATAACAATCGAATATGCTAAAAATCGTAATAACAACAAGCAGCAACAACAACACATATGCTATGTGTGTGTGTGTGAGAGTGTGTGTGTGTGTGTGTGTTTCTGTGTCTGTTTGCATACAAATGACAAATAAAATTATACTCAAATTGCCCATTGAGGGTTCGGCCCTGGCACTGGTGATAAATCAAAATAAATGGACTAACAAACGTAGGCAAATTAATAGCGTTCTTTTTTTTTTATATATTTTTATTTTATTTTATTATTGTACAAGCTGTGCAATTTATCAGCAAACATCAGATATGTGTGTAGGTATGTGTGTGTATTCAGGTACGCCAGACAAGTTCAATATAAACCTCTTTAGAGAATTGTCATTTCGTTGTCAGGCTCAATTGACATGTTCAAATTGTGCTTCATGTTTTATATTAAGTACGAGATCTCAATGCAATTCATAATGAACAAACAGCAGAAGAAGAAGAGCTTAGGTAAAAATGTGATGATGCAAATGAAGTGTTTGCAACAATTATGCCAACTTTTCAGTGAACCGGAAATGAGTAGGTAAATAAAACATTTGTTCGTTGGCAGCTTTTTAACTATTACATACATAGAATTTTTGTAAATGTATTTTAATATGTTTATTTTTTATTTTTTATTTTAGCATTGCTCAATAATTATGTTACAATTTGAGTTGGCAAATGAACTGATTTGGAGAGGCGCAATGTGGGAACAGTTGTGGTTTGGATTGAAATGTGTACAAAATGTAAATTAGTTGCTACATTTTGGAATTTAATTAACTTTAATATTATTTATAACAGTTTGCACATGGACAATGCAAATTACATTAATTTATTAGTTGTCTTGTTGTATATTGAATTATATCAAATATTAAAATTATATAAAATGAAAAAGGGAGAAATGAGGGAAGCAAAGTGAAAGCGTTAAGAAACGGAGACAAGGATGGAAAAATATGTCAATCTGTGCTGAAATAAGTTAACTTCAACTGCCAATTACTAAGTCCAGTTATCAACAACTCTGCTTAGTCTCAAATGTGGTAACTGAACAGATTGCCAGCTTGAGGTAAGTCTGGCTGTGGACCAAGCTTACGCATCGTGTATTACGTATTTGGCACTCACAGCTTATGAATTTGTAGACCCCACAATGCTAACTGTAAACACTACTTGCACTTCCAAATTATATGGAGCTCCACGCAGGACTCAAAAAGTGGCAACGGCCACGGGGCTCTGCCATTGCAATTACGTGCCGTAAAGTTACCAGAGCGCATTATGGCCGCAACATGTTGATCGGGCCTGGGCTGCCTACTGTGGATATGTGCGTGTGTGTGTGTGTGTGTGTGTGCTAGTGGACCGTTAGATAGATGGCGCGGCGCCTATGTGGTGTGTTATCTATTGTCTCGCGGGGCGTTGCGCAATGCCGACTGCGAAAGTTTTTAATTAAGAATTGCAGCTGAGCAGTTGGGCAGTTGGGCAGCGTTAATAAGTTTGATTTTATGAATATGGCCTGTGGTGTAAGCGACCAAATTGTCGCCATCTCCATCTCCCTCTCTCTCTATCTATCTCTCTCTCTCTGAAGTTGTCCACCAATTTCGATCAATTTGTGTTTTGCATCAACGAAAAAAAGGAAATGCACAGAAAAATACAAAATACAAAATACAAATTCAAATACAAATCAATCTGCATATTGAAATATGCACATAACTTGTACTTGGTGGCTAGTTGGAAAACGGAGGACACACAGCTCTGGCCTCTTGGCTTCGCTAAAGCCAAAAACTTTGCCCGTAGCCAGGCCAAAAGTTAAGTTTTGTGGCTGTTGTTGTTGTTGTTGTTGTTGTTTTGGGCTGCCTGCATGCGAAGCGAAATTGAAAAACTATTTCTCAACAACAAAATCAAAGCAGGCGCCGACTTCAAAAAATACAAAAAAATACAAAAAAAAAAAACAACAACAACAAATTGAATGCATAAAATTTCCATAATACAATTTCGATAATTTCACAAGTCAGAGGTGGAAAAAAAAAGAAAATGCATTTTCCTTATGCAGCTGACGCTAAAAATTCAGTTGCTGTGCTCGACCCTGACAGCCCATCAAGTTTGGGCAACGCGTACATGCAGTTGGCGACAAGTTGACATTTTCTTAGGTCTCCCTTTTTGTTCTGTGCATCTGTGCGTCTGTGTGTGTGCGTCTGGTTAGCATGCCACAAAACAACAACATGGGGGGGGCGCAGCGACAAATCGCAAATTGCAACAACCAGTTACGAGGAGGGACTAACAACAATCTGGTTTTGACGAGCTTCGCATTTTTGGGCAAACTTCGGGCAACCATCAATCATCCATCGGCTACGAATTTTGAGGTGCGGTGTTGCCCATGGTGGGTGCGGGTGTGTCTGACTTTGAAGTGTGAATTTCCACATTTGGGATTTAAGACAGCAGATTTGTCCGTAAGACAGCTGTTCAACCTCGAAATCTGTTCAATATTATTAGCAATCATAGACGAGGCTCTCGCGCTCTTGATCGATGGCTGTACAAGCCAAATATCTTAATCATGATCTCATCATCTACAGATTGAGAGTTTTGCTGACCTCTTCTTTATTTTCCCTCTCCTTCTCTCTCCCTTCTTAGACAATTCTTGGTCTGATTGGGGTTTTGTCTTTGTTTTCACCAATCCCTGCAATGAATATTGCAGCATTTTGCATTTTACATTTTACATTTTATATTATATTTTTTTTCATAATATTATTTTACTATGGATTCCATATTGTATTCCATACTTATAGAAATTAAAATAAGAAGTAAAAAAGTAACTGCTGTAAAGATGAATATATATTACAATTGGAATAGGAATAGCATGGGAAAAATATGACTAGGCTCATCGTGTGCACCATGTGTAGCAGTCGAAGCGGAAATGCATCCGGAGCATGTGTATAAAGCTAATCACCGGAAATCGTGAAAGTTTCTTTATAATATGAAGAATATGCCGTAAAATAATTGCAAACTCATGCTGGTAATGTATACGCCCAGGCAGAAGAACGCCCATATCCAGCGATATAGCAAGTGAGCAATGCTGAGCTCATTTTTTTGCCACAGGGATTTGTAGAATAGGTGCACAAAATGTTTCATCTGGAATTAATTTTTGAGGTCTTTGCAAAATCTTCCAAGAAATAGCATTTGAAACAATCATAAATTCAGGTAGTTTGGAAGTGTACGGAATGACTTTATCGACGTGTTACTGCCAAGTATGCTTTGAACGTCATCTTGGCAATTTAGCCAATTGCAAAACAACTTTCAGCTATCTCAACTCTGTCATTTACACACCGACAGTAACTTGAAGTATGCTTGGTGATCTTGAAAAAAGTCGTGCAGCCGAGACGTGTGGACGTAATTGGATTTGTGGTCGTTTTGGGGAGTTACTTCAGTTGCAAACAGCACTCGTGCACAACACAACAGGTTAGAGCAAGCCGAATGAAGTGAAGGGAAGATGCCCTCTTTGCAACCCACCCTCTTTGATAGACCCACTCTTTGGAAGACCTCCTCTTTGAAAGACCTCCTCTTTGGAAGACCCCCTCTTTGGAACCCACCCTCTTTGAAAGACCTCCTCTTTGGAAGACCTCCTCTTCGGAAGACCCTCTCTTTGGAAGACCCCTCTTTGGAATATCCCCTCTGTGGAACACACCTCTTTGGAAGAACCCCTCTTTGGAACACCCTCTTTGGAAGACCCCCTCTTTGGCAGACCCCCTCTTTGGAAGCCCCACAATGCGAACTGATTTGCAAAGCGAGCTCACTTCAATTAATTTAATTTTAATTGTATTTAATTAAATTTGTAACTGTAATTTTCATTGCCAATTTCGATTTATTATAAAAAGTGACTGACTTTTATGAGGGGCACTTTGAATAATTATATAATTAAGTAAAAGATTAATTTAACATCATTTCTAATATTTTGTTTACAACTAAACTAAAATATTCCAAGCAAGCGCCAAATAACTTAATTCAAATGAAATCAAACAAATTAGTTTTAATGGTTTCAATTCACACTTACATTTACTGCTTGCAGCTTTCATAATATTGCATCAATGCTTCAATTTAATAACATTAAATAAAGTAACTAGATTAAGATATATATATATATATATATATTATAAATTGAAATGTTAACTGTTTCTGTCTTTAATCAAGTTATATTTATTTGGAATATGAATCAAATGTAATATGACTAAGAAAACATTGTTGAATCGCAGGACTTCAAGTCTTAAGCGCCTTAAATAGCTATCAAGTTGAGTCGTGGTCCTGTGCGCGCTTGTCAATCATGATTGCGAGTGTACAAGGGAAAGTCCAACATAAACAGTGGCCTCGAGTGTTTATCCAAGAGGAGAAACAGTAACAGTAACAGTAACAGCAACAGCAACCGGAACAGGAACAAGAAATGGCAGAGTGCAACCGTAGGACGAGAGATAAACTTTAACTTGCACTGTCAGCAATTTTTCTGTAAACTTCGTTTTTCTTTTCTTTTCTTTTCTTTTCCTTTTTTTTTTTGTTTTTTTTCCTCATTTTTTTGCACATGCCAACTTTGCTGTGAGCTTTGTTTTCTTAGCCGACAAATGACAAATGACGTCAGGCGCTGCGATTTTCTACCAGCCAGAATGGAACATGTCACCCAGAAACTTTCAACCAAATGCTGCACGTACACAATGTGTATGGAAAACTTTCAACAGTGTAAGCATTGATTATCATAATTGAAATGCGCTAAGTAAATGGCCAAAACTCAAACATTAAGTGGTGCGATCAAAGTTGAATGCCCAACTTTCAGTTGCAAAAGTTTTCGATTTCGGTTAATACGCTTTGCATAGTTGTAGTGCATTTGAATGACTTCGTTGCATTCACAGCTCAAAGCCCCATTTAGCTATCCACTTTGTGGCAACTATTCCTTTGGATTCGCTTGCATTCGCTGGCAATCCAAACTCTGCACTCACAGCCCAAAGTTTGCAGTGTTGCCACAGCGAACTGGCTCGTCACGATCGGAAATCTGTCCTAATCAATCTATCTTGCTGCAGAATGCAAATCAAATGTATTTTCTTACACCTTACAACACTGGCAAACTGTGTTGTTTCTTCCAACTGCCGTTTGAAGAGTTTCTCCGCCTCAGGAATAGCTATAGAGCCGCATTGAAACTCATCTGAAGACTCATCAACGGCAATACTGACTACGCTGACATCTAAGCCGGTATCCTGACTTCATTATATGACAAGGGTCTATCCCGGAACGCGAGATTCCTACGGATCATAAACTGTGCTGATGCGTAATATAAAAATATAAAAAGTATTTTTCTCTGCAAACAGTTTTGAGAAATATTAACTATTAGCCTTTAAAAAAAGTTGCTAATTATCAGGTTATAAGTTTACATAAAGGTACATGAAAAGGGAAAGGAGGACTGCATGCGTTCCATGTACACTTACACTTCACAGCAAATAATAAATTCGAATTCAATTGCAACTCACTTCAAGATGCAAGCTATATATATATGCACAAATTAGGCATAGCACACACACACACACCCAAACACACACACACACACACAATATGAGTTGTAATGTCGTCATAGGGATTTGCTTTGTGTTGGACCGATAACATATCAGTTGCTCAAGCAAATCGAGAGTCGACCTCAGCGGCGAATCTTAATTGCAATTTGCAACTGATTCGATGCTCGGATTCCGTTCATTTCGATTGCAAACCCCGGATCTAGGGCTCTGGCCGGGTTAACGCTGTGAGTTATTACTGCCACACACTGTGTTTACTTTGTGCAAATGGCTGTGTGTGGTAGTGTGTGTGAGTGTGTGTGAGTGTGTGTGTGTGTTATTGTGTGTGTATTAGAATCACTGGCATATCATTAACCAACTGCTCAAGTCGTAATTAACTTTGTGCATGAAATGCACTGCATGCATTTTGGTTTTGATGTTTAATTTGATGTTGATTTCAAATTTCAAATATATTTGTGCAATTCATTCGATTTCAATTCAAAATATTGAAATAAATAAATTTCGATTTACTAAATGCTATAAAATACTTTGCGCAGATCCACTTTTATTTATTGAATATCTCAATTGGGGCAAGCAACTTGACTGTCTGTTGCAACATAAATGAACGTAAATGTCAACCGTTCTCAACTTTATTGAATCGAAATTGCTTTCGAGTAACGAATTAAGCCGAGCACAAAGTGCATGAAGGCGAATTGAGTGGAGCAGTCGAGTTATCATAGAAATGAGTTATTTGTTAGATAGATCACCATAAATAAGTGGTAAGTGGGAGTGTGGCCGGCCTGATGGCCAATATAAAGGCAGACACAACGCATAAACTCAGCGCTGCTGCAACAGCGCATCAAACGGCTGCCTTTGGGCCAAGTTCTTTAAGCCAGGCCAACTACAAGGTTGCAACAACATTGGGGCACAAAAGTACAGCTAATATAAAAATGGATATTGTAGTCGAGTGAGCTCGACTACCAAATACCCTGGTGCCCAGCAGTTATATATTCGATTTTAGATTTATTCTCAAATTTCCGATCACAAAAACTTTGCACACCCAAATGTAAGCGTGGAATGTGGAAAACTAGCTTTTATTTATGTGTATTGGATCATAACTGATTATTAACGAATCTTAATTAAATTTGTATAGTTTAATAATTATTTGCCAGGGTATTTCATATATCAACTGGAACATTCTGCAAATCGGTATATATAAAATTATTCATAAAATGAAGCAAACTTGGATAACAAGTTTCGAGCTCAGTTTCTGAGATCCTCGTGTCTTCATACAGCCGGCCTTGTCTATCCTGAACCTGAATATAAATAATGCTTCCTGCTGCCTGTTACTTACTTTTGCACAGGACCAATATACCCTTCGTACCCATTTTATAAAGGGTTCAGAGCATAAAATGAAAATGATTACTTGCAATCAAAAGGAGAATTGCATGGGAGTGACTGATTTTAAAGATACCCTGTAGCCATATAAAAAAATACATTTACTTCTACACTGAGAAAACGAAAAGGAAAAGGGATAAATAAGAAAAATCTGAGTTTGTTTTGGAATTGTTATAAAATTGATATTTATATGTATATATATATTATAATACATATGAATATATGTTGGCTATGGGTTCGGAAAACTCAGTTGTTATTTGCACAACTTCAAGATACCCTCTTCCAATTAGTTGCAGGGTACATAAGTCGACTTCAACACAACTTGGCATGGCAAACTAAAAAATAATTATTTGCAAGCAACGAAAGCAAACCGAAAACTATTTTTGGCTTATTTCAATGTCAATATCTTGTTATTTCGAAAGGTGACCATAAATTAACGGTTGCGCCCAGCTCCAATTGGACTGGCGTCCAAGATGCAGTGTCTCGACGCGAATAGCCGCAGGACTGGCGCAAAAGGACAACCCAACAAATTTCATTATGACTTAAGGTCCTGCGGCTATGACGGCAGCTAGAGATGGAGCTGGAGAAAGTCCACCTTAAACTTTAAAACTTGACGGCGGTGGCTAATGAGCTTGGATAGAATCGATGGGGAAAGGAGGGAAGAGCGAGGAGGGAGCAGAGCTGATGGGGAATTGCTACCGAAATGTCAATTGGCGCATGCCTTTTGGGCAAGTAATTATGTTTGATGACTTGGTGGTCGGTTATGCTGCTGGTGATGCCACAGCTGCCTCTGTTGCTGCTGCCTCAGCCTCTGCTGCTGTTAGCACTAAGGGCAATGCGTATAAGCCAGAGAGAGATTCACCCAAATTGCCAACTCCAACTCCAATATAAAGATGCCAAATTGACAAAAAAAACTCATCGAGAACTGTTTTGTTTACTTGTTCAATTATATGACATCGTCGCTAATAAGTTTAGACATTTTAATAAGCGATATTTATAGAATTTATTCAAATTCAGCTTAGTAAATTAAAATGAAAAATAGTTCACAAAACGTTGCTGAAAATTACATTTATTACAAGGGAAGACACCACCTGGCGTTCGGTAGCAGAAACGCGCACTCGAAGCAGTTTTTATGGCAACAACATCGAACAGTGGCTTGCACGCACTGCAATGCTTGTTAAAGAAGCAGTGCATCGAATTTCGAAATACACACAAAACATCGAAAGCATCGAAAACATCGAAAACAGCACCTCAACTGCTTTACAAACATTAACATAGAATATATAATTACTCTGAGCACAAAGCAGTACAGCATGAAATATCGCAACTTATGCAAAACATGGAAAACAACAAATTACATAGCTTATTAAACATCGCATGACTGTCAAAATACAAGCGCCATCTTCAGCCTCAAGTGGAAGACAGAAAACATAGGCAACAAAGCCATTTCAAGAGCAGTGCAGAGATACCACTGTTTTTTTCATGGATACATTTTCTATGATGGAAATACAGCTGTTTTCTCTGTGAGGAAACAAAAAAAACACTTGTAAAAGATAAACTAATCTGTTGCGGCGTTGCCAGACCGTCAGCCTGACTTGCATTCGTTGGTTGTCAGGGCGACTTTTGAAAAATGCAAACAAATCGTTAATTCGGGTTTGTGGCAATGTGATGCGTTTGCCGCAATTTATGCTCGACTTGCAAAAGAAACTGTACAAAATGTTTGAGAAGAGCAATGAGAACAGCCTCAGCGCCACGGGCAGCATCCAAGAGATAGCCGGCCGTCTGTCCGAGGAGCAGCAGAGATTGCGCCAATTGGAGGCAACAACGGCGCCCAAGGAGCGGACTCTCTTTGTGCTGGGCAGCAAGTGTGTGGCAAGTGGATAACTAAAAATCAATGAGCTATAAATAATTGAGTATATATACACCTGTATCTAGGGTAAATCGGTGGCGATTAACAAGTTCTTTGATCGGGATGAGCAGACGACGCGTCCAACTCTGGCCCTGGAATACAGTTATGGTCGTCGCATGGGCAGCGGCAGATCGGCGCAGGTGTTAAACGTTTGGGAGCTGGGATCGCTGGACAATGCCGAGCAGCTGCTGGAGGTGCCGATGCGAACGCACGGCCTGCAACAGTTGGCCGCCTTCATCATGATCGATCTGTCGCAGCCGCAGCGAGTCTGGGCGGATCTCGAGTGCGCCTATCGAGGATTAAGGGACACTGCCCAACGCCTGCTGCAGCTGGCAACTCCTCAGCTGCGGGAGGAATTGCAGCGACGCGCCGTAGAACGGGTGAAGCATGTGTCGCAGGATCAGTTAAATAGCCTGGAACTGTTGCCATTTCCCGTTGTTATTGTGGGTGGCAAATATGACATCTTCATGGACTTGGAGCCGGCGCTGAAGAAGCACATCTGCCGCTGCTTACGCTCCATGGCGCATCTGATCGGCGGCGCCCTGCTCTTCTATTCGCACAAGCTGCCCAAGCTGGCCAAGGTGCTGCGGGACACCATCAGCCATCTGGGCTTTGGCAGTCCAACAAATCCGTTTCGTGGCCATGTCACCGATTACAATGAGGCACTGTCGATTTGGTTTGGCACTGACAGTTGGACTCAGATTGGCCCTGGGGAGGCGGGCGGTTTCTGTTTCAGTGTGGAACGCATTGGTGCCACACTGAGTGTGGGGGTGCCACAGCTGCTGTTGGAGAAACAGAAACAGCAATTGCCACAAGATCCGGCCAAGGATGCTGGCTTCAGGGAGTCCTTAATAGACGAGATGCGCGCCCAAAAGGATCAGGAACTTGCCACAATTATGCGGGATGCCGCATTGCGCGGTAAATTTGAAAGTGTGCACGGCTAAAATTACTAATCGGAAATTAATCAATAAATCGAATTTCTTTTGTATACATTTAAATTGAATATTGGTCAAAAATGATGTACTCTAAATAAAGTTGAGCTAATGCTGCAGTATTAAATTGAGTTTTTAATTACAGAAATTAAGATTAAGAGAAAGTGTGTAGAAATAACGAGAGGTAACCGAAAGCATTTGTAGGAAAAGCTTTCAGTTAATACTCAAATTCGATTCTTTTGATTTAGTAAAATAGTTAAAATAATGGATATGCAAACAGCTCCGGCAAGAGTTATAAAAGTTTTTGGTCGTGTTGGCGCACGCGGCGTTTTCACCGAGGTCCGTGTGCAATTGTTAAAATATCCGCGTATTCAAATGCTGCGAGCTGTTAAAGGTTAATCAACATTATCAATTATTTGTGACTTGTGTTTAATGTATTTTTTTAATTTTGAGGTCCCGTTCGCCTGGGTGACATTATCACAATTAAGGACGCATAAGTATACAATCAGTATATTTTACAACAAAATTCAAGAAAATAGTATAAATTCAAAATTGGCGCCATAAGCAAACATTCTCGTAAGGTTGGCAGCAATGTCATAGAGCAACAGACAGACAAAGACACAGAGAGAGGGGGGGAGAGAGAGTTACGCTGGCGTTAGACATTCACACCTCAACGCATTGTACCGTTGCAAATGGTAAAGAAGCTGTGCTGGTAAAAGCTCTCTTCGTAAAAGCGACGCTCAGCTGAGCGCCTCTCGCTCAACAAATCAAGCCAAAGTCATTTGCGACGACATCGGGCAAGTTTTCATTTGTCGTTTCAGTTTCGGTTTCTGCGTGTTTTCTGTTTTCTGCTCAGTTGTTGGTGCGCGCTCGCGTATCGAAGTTGTCGACGTTTGCCGTTTGTCGTGTGCCGACGGCCGACGCCAGCGTTGTGTTTGTGTTCAGTTCATTGTTGAGTGTATAATTTTTGGCAAAAGTCTAAAACTCCGCCAAGCGCCTGAGAACTAAAATTATTAAATTAAATGTGTGAATGCGGGCAGCAGCACCAAGCAAATTTCTAATAATTATAAATTTGCTCTCTTTGTGGCTCAACTTCGTTTCGAAGTTTTTTCGTTTTGGCTCGTTGTGTAATCGCCGCAAAGTTGGAGTTGTTGCGGCAACTGTATTTGTATTGTACGCTTGCCAACAGCTACACGCATACACTCATACATACATCTCCATATATATATAATAATATATATATATAAGTACATAGAGATCTATGTACAAGCATGTGTAAAAGTCTTTAAAGCTTTTTTGTGCTTGGAGGCTTAATAACTTTTTTGAAAGCGTGAACTTCAACTTCAGCTACAAAAAATATAACAAAGAGAAACAACGAGAAGAAGTTGGATTAAGCTGCTTGCCCATTAAAACAGGTGAGTTTGCCACTGAAGCAGGCAATTATTTATAGCTGAACGCTTTGCTCCATTTTCCATGCTCCTACCACCCGTGACACAATTTGACAATAACAACAACAACTACAACAGCAACTACAACACCAACACCAACTGTAACAGCAACAGCCAAAAAACGCCGTATTATTGATTTTCCTTGTGGAGCATTGCGTTGGCGCTTTTATTATTGCCAATTTCGTATACACAAATACTTATACATACCGCATACTGCTCCATTTATGTATGTGTGTGTGTGTGTGTATGCATTTACGTATGCATGTGTTTGTGATGAAAAACTTTCCGAATATTGCTTCGGTTGCGCTTACCTTTTGACAGGCGTTTTTCTGCAATTGCTTTTTGTCACATTGCCAAGGCAACGAGCAATGTGTAAATGTGTGTGTGTTTGTGTGTATAACATATGGTCGAGATTATCGCTCGTTCATTTTACTAACTACATCCCCCTGAATAATTGCTCGGATTCGCTTGGGGTTTCCATCGTGTTGCTGACCTTTCCCACTTCGCTTATGCAGTATCTAATGCTACGTCAAAGCGGATAGAGAATATTTTATAGCACTTACTTTCACATAATTAGAACCAGAACTGAATTGAATTTAAGTGATTACACATACTTAGATATACCTTATATATCGGAACAGGGCACCTACTAGTCAACCTTGACTTGTGACTTACTTTAAATTTTTATGCATGCAAATTTCAGCTGCTTTGTTTTGAGCTTGATGAGCTGACTAAGTTTGCCTGGCAATTTTGTTATCAAATGAACTCAGAGAAAGAGGAATTTAATCTATATTAACTATGATCAATAAATTGCATAATAAAGAATGCAAGCAAACGATGAATGAATTCAGCATATCAATAACGACAAGCATGCCAGTCATATTTGATATCCAATATATTATTATATCATAATAAGCACATACATATGTACATATATCGGAAACCCTTTCGTGTTTTTTTTTTTAAGCTTGCCAGCTGTTGTCTGTTTTGAGTTTTGAGTCTTCAAACTCGCTCAGTTAGTTTCAATGACCTTAGAGTCGATATACGATAAATAATGCATGGGAAATGATTTACACACAAATGCTAATTGAACCGCCAAGAAGCGTATCAAGCTAAATAAAAAACAACGAAAATCTGCTAATTAAAGCGAAACAGTCGAGCAATAAAAAAGTGACAGATGGAGCTCGCTACCAAATTTGGCTCATGCTCAAACCTAACAACAGAATCAATCCAGAGGCAGCCATTTAATAAATTAAACATAAAAAAGGCTAGAAATTAAAAACTTTTGCCTTATGGCAAATACTAAATACCCTTACAGACTACACATAGCGATAAAAATGAGAAACTGATCTTAAAAAATGAGTACAAATTATATTAAAAGGCCAGACTCAATAAATAAATAATAAAAATAATAAATAATAATATAAAATAATAAAATTGTTCAGCTCAAAGGTAACTACATCATATCATTTAATAAAATTAAAATTTAAAAGACGCTGAATTAAAATATTCAAAATTAATATTAAAAACACTTACAGACTAAACAACCCGATAAAATAAAATTGATGATAAATATGAATCAGATATAAACCAACCAGTGAAATAAAAAAATTTGTCATCCAGATAAAGAGTATTTATATCATATCAGCAATTGTTTCTGCAAAGTGCCTCTCCGCTTGCGTCGAAAATTATTATTCATTTAAACTATAAATAGCATATGGGGGATCTCGGCTGTTGCTTGTTGCTTGGGTGTATCAATGCTCTGGGCTCTGGGATCAGCTTAAACGTTTTGCATGCCAGCCAGAATAAATTGTGTGTCAAATATAATTGAAAGATGGTAAATTGTTGTCGCCGTCTGGCGCACTATGGCACAATGATGACTAAGTGTAAGAAGATTTGTCGATTTTGTGTCAACTAAAAGGGATCTGAGTGAATGTATGTCATTCTCGATAGCCCAATAGCAATTTCATATTTTCACAATTATAGTAGGCACTACTCCCAAGTTTCTCCAATTTTATTTATAATGCTTACTCGGTAAATGTCAAATTTGTTGATAAGAATAAGCCACATTTAATATGGGGCAGATTATTATTGAAATGCTGGCACATTCTGAGTGGGCCTTTGGTTTAATATCGCACATACATAAATCAAACTGAACGTTCATAAAAACACTTGAAAGCCATTCCAAATGCTGTGTACACAGTATATATGTATTCGATTTATCCACAAGTGTTATTTTCACATACATATCGACAGCACTACATAGAATCAGAGGCCGTTGCCACGAGCTACAATAGTTTATCTAATGGCAACAATGAGAAACAGATGCAGAAGCGCCTTAAGTGCTGCAAGTTGCAAGCTCGTCCTTGGCATACAAATTACGAGATTAAAACTCGTAATGCAGAGAACCAAGCAATGGGAACAGATTTGCAAGTAGAGATTACTATTAAAAATATCTATTCCATAAGGTAAATCACTTCGTTATCAAAATTCAAAATTGATCAAGATTGAGTTTTTAGTATCTTGATTTTATCTAGCTTTAAGTAATTCATTGAGTACTTTGTTTACTTAAAACTTGCATGCAATATCAAGCCCGACATTTACCTTAATTAGTTGACTTCAAGCATGACCAAATTAACCATTAGCAGTTGCACTCAAAACCAAATCACAGTCAAACGAGTTGAGCAGGGCAGCACAGTGAACTTTTGCCGGGTAAAGAAAGGTAAAACTAAAAAAAAATTACAAGCTGCAAGTCAGTTCGGCAATCACTGAAGCATCAACGAGATACAGTGACTTTAAGTTGCAGTGCATTCTGAGTGTGCGTGTATCTCAGAGATACATTCACTAACAACCACTGAGCTCTGTGCTCTATGGTCATGAATGAGCAGCCAAGCACAACAACCATCTCCTCACATCTTCATCCGCCAACCTTCACGTTGCCCTGCACTGTTCCCACAACTTCTTCCAGGTTGTTCCACTCACTATCGTCACCGTATTCTGGATGTGGATGTGGATGTGGATATCATCCGATGTCGATGTTGACACTCGCAAACTGTGCATAAGTTTTAGTATTGCGTGAAAAATGCACTGAGTGTTATTTAACTAGACTCACCGTCGTAAGCTCGTTCACAATTATTAATGTAATCTAATTAGCTTTTCCAACGCGTTGCACACAATTTCTTAATGGATGAGTTTCCACCTTTTACTGTTTGCATGTTTTTCATATGCATACAAGCTTATCTGATGTTTCCTGGATACCCTAAAATTCTTTCACTTGGATCTCGCCAAAGTTCTCTGATGTAGTTACTTGGTAGCAAAGACAATAGGAATGCTAAGATCCAAAGTATAAAGTAGAAGTGCAAACCGTTTTCTAAAGAAAGATGAAGTTCTGTACACACATATTACAAAATCCTGGTTATTAGGAATATTTTTCAAAATTGTATCTTGGAATAAAGTAAAGAAAAACTCTGGTTTTTAGACTAGTTTCGTTTTAGAAATATACTTTCTTCTCAATGGAGATTTTTTGGTAAATTGTTTGAGTGTAGTAACTGAGTTAATTGAAAGAGGACAACAATAAAAATAAGAGGCCACAGAAATACATTGCAGACATCAGTTCCCACGCTTAACGGCCAGGACACTTTTATAGATTCCTTCTGGCGCTGCGGCTAATGCGAGTAATGACTAATTTTGTGGAGTAGCAAACGCTTCTCGTATTCTTAGCACAGCCTGCCAGCGGTGCCTGTTATCCTTTTGCAAGAGGCAACTCGAGTGCAGCGAAGCGTTAAGGTGACTGCCAGACAGGAAGACACGAACACGACAACGACCACCGAGAAGAAGGATACTTGAGCAGACGGCTCACACATGTATTGGTAGATTGTTAACATTTGCCAGGGCTCTGAACTTTGCAGAAACAATAAGAACAAATGTGTGTGTGTGTGTCTGTGTGTGTCATGGCTTTAGCTTTGACACGATTTGTTATCAGTTGTGTTGACCAACGTGCAACCCCATAATTTAGGGAATTTGTGATTTGTGGTGGTTGTGTTTGTTGCTGTTGCCACCGTTTACCTTCTGAGCTATTAATATATCAGTTAGCAACAAACTCCCAGCAAGGGGGTGGCGCAGCAGACGAACGAACGAAGGTCACCCAGTCCACGAAGGCACCAATTAGGCCAAACTGGAACAGGAATGGGAACGGGAACGGGAACGGGAACAGCAGTCACAAACAGACGCGAAATCAACAAGAGAAACGTTTCGAAGGATTGCCTGAGTTTCTTTGGCTTGACTCGTGCTCGGCACGTTTTTGCATGATTTCCGTGCACGAGCCCAGAACGGCGGGGCTAACAACCCCAAGACAAAGGCAAGGGTTTTGTTCGCATTGTGGCCGTGTGGCGCATTATCCTTAAGCGACGTTGCGGCAGGCGCTGCTGTTTATGTGTTGCACGTTACCCATTGCCCGTTGCCCGTTGCAAGTGTAAATGCCAAGAGCAGCTTTTTCGTTTTCGTCGTATGGAGGAGCAAGCTTTGCAATCGGCGCGCGTGTCGCTCACATATTTCCCGTGGGAATTTCAAGGATTTCATGGCGTGGGCGTGCAAAAATATGTTAAACAGCGTTCAGGGTTGGCAATGTTAGGCAAATGAAAAACCACAAACAACCAACACGAAATACCAATTAAATTATATCAAAGACGTTTAACACTGACGGCCTAGAAGCGTTTTCCTCAAATAAACTCTTCGGTAATCAGGACATCGCTTTTTACAGCAAGCTTATTCTGTTTAATCCTAATTATCTTGAATGTCGTATTTGATGAAGTCAACTCTGAACTCTGTCCCTTTACTTTTGCCCTCATACAAAACTGATTGACAGGATAGCATCCTGTTCGTATCACTGTATTATCGTTGTCACGTATTATCGTTGTCACGTATTATCGTTGGAACTCTCTCTTGAAGTAAAGTCTCAACGCAAATATGTACAAAGGAATGAGCATGCTTAACTGTGGTAAACTTATCTTACTCAACATTTTCAGGGATTTCCCTGTCTTTTCTTTATTTTTGATGTCTCACTCTTTCTCTCCCTTTTCTTTTTACTTGCCTTATTTGCTAAGCGACTAACACTTATATCCTTATATCCTTTATATAATTTTTATGTACTCTTTCAATTAAAATTAAAATTTTATTCTACCCTCTATTTATTAATATTAAGAATATATATTATAATTAATAAAAGCAGTAAGAGTAGCAAATAGACCTTCGGCTATTTGGGCTGTTTATCTCGACATGGACGGAGAGAGTATTCATTTGATGGCTTCTCTGGCTTTGTTCGGCTCGACGAAAATGTACACATTAACAGTATTGCCGCATTGGGGAAAGGAAGTCTTTTCAACTTCTTAGAAATCTGTCATCAGCACAGTTGCGAATTCATTTTCATAAATCTTGTTTGTAAAGTTTTTCACATTTATCTCAGTCCAATCACCGACCGAAAATTGTTAGCCAATTTCATTTCCTTGAGGGCGCAGCTCCTGTCATTTATAATATTGTTGCACAGTTTTACGTTAGCAGACGGAAGTAACTTTAGCAGCTTATACGCACTTACACTCTCTGACACACACACACACACACACACACACACACACACACACACTCACCAAAACCTCGATAGATACACGCACACACACATAGACACTCCTATGGCCAATAAAACTATCAACTTTGGCAATAACATTTCGCACAGAATTCAATGGACATCCGGCTTTCATTACGCTTTGTAGTTGTTGTTTCAAGGTGTGCTGGAGAAGCACCTCAAGTGCGATTGAAAATCAACTGCAACGACCACAGCAACAATAGCAACAGCAACCACATCCAGTGCGATCTGTGTGCGTTGGCAAAGGAAATGACTTTGGCGTGGCCGTTGAGACTGTCAAGAGGTACGAAGACCGAAGAAGTGGTGAGGGGGCAAGTTGCAAGTTGTGAGTTGCCTTTTGGTTTATGAGTTTTTGGAGTATGTTGCTATTAAAGCAGCAACTGAATGCGATTGTGTGTGTGTATGGCATTGTGGGTGTTTCACTGGCTAGGCCAGTAAGTTTAGGAACTTTTATAACCATCATTAATCTTGCCGCATATACTACTCGCCAAAAGGCCACGCCTCGGGTCTCAGCCGATGGCGCTCGCCTTTGAGGTCTGTGGCGCCTCCAGCTTATTGATTCACGTGGGCTTTGCAACTGTAACTGTAACTGTGTAACTGAGTATGTGTGTGTGTGTGTGTGTGTGTGTGTGTGTGTGTGTGTGGATTTCGTAACTAAATTGCCATTGCAAAGTGTACATTTATCGCGTGTAAAAAGAAGGTGTGATAAGCTAATTAATTTTATAAACAATCAATTAAAATGGAATTAAAAAAGTCTCAAAACGCATACGAAAAGCATTTGAGTCAGGGTGTCGAATTGCAATACGAACCGTAAATTTACCAATTGAAATTCAGAATCCGGAATCGGAAACCAAATTTTAAAGTTTTTAGAACCCAAATTCGGAAACTAATATTATTTGTCCAAACCAAAAGTTGGTTTATACATAGATCGACTCGGCTTCTGATATACGTTATGGGACTATTTTTAATAGATTCAGGGATTAATAAGCAAAAACGGTTATTTTAGGCACCCCTTGCTGACGTCAGCTCACCTGCCGACACCCTAATTTCATTATAAATTTAAAAACCGACCGAGCTATATGATATCTTTGTCGGATGTTGAAAATTTGCTCAAATGTTTTCAGAGTTTCTGGAAAGAAACCTAAATATATATTTACTTTAAGCATTATGAGAAGATCATAGTCAGCCCCATACACAGATGAGCGAAGCGCATTTGACATTAACTTGGCACATTTATCGCACACCCAACATCAGTTGGGGGAATAGCATTAATGCAATTTTAGCATAAGCCCACTCAACGCCACCGGGCACGTTCCACATTGCAGAAGCAGAAAGGGCTGGCGATGGGCGATGGGCGATGGGCGATGGCAGCAGCATCGTTTTAAATTGCGAGCACATGACTCCGCATCTGCAATCATCCGTTGCCTAGTTGCCCACAGAAGCCTTCGCCTCAGACACAGCTGCAGAAGTGAAATGCATGCAAGTCAATACAGCTGAACGAGAGTGTGTGTGTGTGTGTGTGTGCTGCAGACTGCAAGCGGGAACAGCACTGATGAAGAAATGATGCTGCAAAATGGAATTGCATTACGCATTTCACTCTGTGGCTCTGACAGTTGACATTGAGAGCCGCTTCAAAATTGATGCTATGCAAACAAATGGTGCAGTTGCATTTTACAGCCACTTTGCTAATGGCAACGAGGAGACGCAGATAGAGACAGAGACTCGGAAAAGTTCTTTCCTTCTAAAATGTCTTCATGAACTTTACAGTTCTTCATTCTCAGAAAAAATGCTGCACTCAGAAATGTTTATGTTTTAGACGTGATTTCAGTCAGCAGCTCTACCAGAAATTTCTCACCTAAAATTAATATGCAAAGGCAGCCTAAAAGTATGCAACAATCACGAAATTCGTGGAAAAATCTCAATTCCTTCTACTTGTGCGTGTAAATATTTCTTATTCTTGTATAAAAACATTTAATATATGTTATTATAATATATTTTCACAAGAAATTTAAAAGCAATTAAATATTGTATAATGCATTTACTTTTTTACAAATTTAAGTTTCTTAATTTTTTCTATTATGTCTAACATTTGTTCCCTCGGTGTCACAGGCAATCAACAGCTAAATTGCTAATCCGTAAACGATTTTTGCTCGTTACGGCTTCAAGTGGATGCTCATATATCGCTTAGTTTAGTTTTTTCCCATTTGCAGGATATAATCGAATTAAATCACACGCTGCATGTTGTGGTTCACACGCCTCACCGCCGCCCTCTATTAAATATCAGATAATGCCGGTGCCCGCTATTAAAGTACGCTTCATATTTTTTTTTTAGAGCAATCTGCTGTTGATTGCCTTTAAGCTGCTAAATGGTTTTTAATTGCATTTGAGCCTGGTGCAGGCACTTGAAAAATTTCACTCGGTCTGCGCGTTTTTTATTCGCTATTCGATATTGGAGGGGTTTGTGCAACCCTTAGCTAATTGCTTATCAGGCAAATGGGTGTGAAATGTTAACTAACCCCTGTAAAAAAGTGAGAACTACATAGATGATAGTACATACTAATCTGGTAGGCGGAAAAATAATCAAATAATAAGTATTTGCTTATAAATATGGCTAAGCTGAACATATTTCGTATAGCACATTTCAATTTCGCGCATCGCTTCATCATTTAAGTTCATTCAACATTTAAGTTCGTTCAACCGCGTTAAGCTTAAAGTAGAACAGAACAGAAAGAAAGAATAGATAAACCCATCATGCCGAAGCTTAAATACCCTTGATTGTAATATAACATAGTCGGTTGCTGTCTGAACTTTCCTCTGACCTTAAATTTCCCCCATTGCAAAGGGTATTTGAAACTGTGACGAATAAGCCTAAACAGATGAGTGAGCTTTTTGCTCGAAACCACTCAAGCTTTGCTGCTCAGACTGCTGGCGTCTCAAGCATCACTTGAGCACCATGCGCTCAACTGCATGCTTGCTCATTAATCTTGAAACATTTGTATTACATGTCCAGATACACATCCACACACATACACTCAAAATTCGTGAGCACGACTCTTGCGATGGCTCACGACCCTAATGACTGTGAGAACTTTTTGTAATTGTCGCGCTTCTTAAGTGTCCACAATGTCATTGCTATTCTCATTTGCAAGCTCTTAAATTCTAACTAAGAGCGCATTTCTCTTACAGCGTTGCCAGCACAAAATGTAAATTTAAATTTCTTAACTGACTTTAAGTGCTCAACTAAAATGTATTTTTTCTCTTTCTTTTCAGAAATCAACGCTCAATTTTTCCATATTTAAGGTAAGTTATTATATTATTTCCATAATTGTATTAAACAGAGAGAAACAAGTGCCCATTGAAATTGAAAGAAAAAAAACAATCAAAGTTTATAAATATAACAACAATAACTAAGTACATAATATATATAAACAACTTGCTGCAGCGCTGGTTTAAATTTCATAATAATTAATAACAACAAAAGACTCCTATTCTTAGAGATGGTATAAAAGATTGTAGTGAAGCAAAGGAACTTTATAAATACACGAGTGTGATCGATAAATAACTGTATAAATACAATATTTTTTATTGTGTTTTCCCATTGTTTTTGTTTCCATTCTCTGAATTTGTATAGCTTTTCAATGGTTTTTTCTTTGCTGCATTTGCGTATTTTGATTAAATCGCTGATTAGATCAACATGTGGCCTTTGTCCAGCCGTCCAGCCGTCCAGCCGTCGACATTGATTTCTCAGCTTGTGTCCATTTGCCAATCCCCAATCCCCATTCGCCATTTTTAGCTATTGTTAGAGGAGCTTATCTTTTGTCTTTCATACGTTGTGTGGGTGAGTGTATATGTTGTGTGTGTGTGTGTGTAAGTAAATAAGTATATGTGTATGTATGTATCTATATATGTATGTATGCAAACCTATAACGACTGCAATTGTTATTTCGCTTTTTGACCCGCCCAGCACTTTGCTGGCGTTGCAGAATTTAACTTGACTGCGATTTGTTGTTGCTTTTATTTTTAGTGGTTGCAATTTGTGGCAAACGAAGAAAGTTGTTGGCCATATTCTTGTTACCATTAAGATTTTATTGCTTGTTGCTTGTTAGCCTTGCGTTTGCCAATCAACAATCGATGCTCTGATGATACACCTATTTAACCTGCCTTTTTTACCAGTTACCTGATCCACCGTTATATACATACAAACATACATAAATACATACATACGTATATACGTGCATACATACATATTTACATACATACATTTGCCATGTCTTTAAAATGCTGCATTGCAATTTTTCGCACGTTCCAATGTTGAGCACTATGAGTCGCTCTTTGTTTGCCCTCTCTCCCTCTCTCTCTCTCTCACCTCTCTGTCTCTGTGTTTTCAACCTTTTTATCGCATGGCATACAACAATTGCTTTTATCCCATAGCATTCGTCTCTCTCTCTATCTGTCTCTATCTCTTTACTTCCAGAGACGTCTCTTTAGGCTGCAACGACCTTGTCTTATTGCTTTGTTCGTTCGATGGAAGCTCGATCGATCATTTGACATTACTTTAATGGAATTTAGGTTGGGCACTGAAACAATGCGAATTGATAAGTTCAATTGTCGATAACTCAGTTTGGTTAAACAGTCAGCAGATATTGTCATTGCAATATTAATTAACCACGATCATAAAACAATAGTTGATCCATCGAATGTTTCTCTTGTGAAATACTCTTTAACCTTTAAGGTTCTCTTCGGCTCTTAGCAATCACTTCCAGACCCAAAGGTATGACTGTATATGTGTGTGTGCTTGTGTATAAAACTGGCAGCTGCAGACCGAACAACTGGTTTTAGATGCCCTACTTTTAATATGTCGAGGCATATGGGTGCAAATTAACAGCTCAGAATGTATGGAGATATATATTTTTGTTACATTAAATTCTTAATACCTACACTCTGAAAACTAATTAATATAAAACATGAGAATAATACATTTTATTTTATAAATATTTTACGATCTGCCAAGTAAAAGAAAGTTCAAAGGAATATTTTCTTTGCTCAGAAGTGATCACTGTCACAAGGAGCGCATTTGGAGCTGTCTACCTGGCCGATATCTGTCGGTCGTTCGTCGACTCCACAAAATCTACAAGCTGCAAAACGCGTCGCACTTTTATCGGTGTCGCTCTCCTGCTCTAGGTAACTGACGTTGTTGGTAGTAAATAAAATACAATGGTACTGAGTAAATCCACGCACGCATACATACACACACAGGCAGCAAAGAGCGTAAAGCACACAAACACTCTCAAATGCAGAGCCAACAGCTGTCAACAACAACAACAACCACAAGCTCTTTCAGTTTTTCTCTCCGCGTTCTCAGTCTCTCTCTCTCTCTCTCTCTCTCTCTGTCTGTGTGACTCAGTCTCGCTCTCTTCAGAGGCTCGCTTGATTCAAGTGAGTTGCGAGGTAGTCGCTAGTGAGGCAGTACAGTAGAGCAATTTGAGCCGTCGTATCGAACAAACCTCTCCGGAAAACGTGTCGCCCGCTGACCGTCTGTTCGTCAGTTTGTCAGTCTGCAGAGTTTTTGTGGTCCAATGTCCGCGTAACGTTCTATGCCAAACTCAAGGGGGGGTTGCGTTTTTACACGTTTTCTGTTACTGGTTTGATCAGCAGTGTTGTGTTGCGCCGTTTCTCAATAGTGTTTTCGAGTGTGCTTACTACGATAATTAGATGAAATAAATACAAATACACATATGAAACACGTTAGCAAAAAATCGGTATAAGTTATATAAGGCTCGAAACCGGTTTGATGGCCTAAACACAACAAATATTTGACCGTGCCAAAGTTATAACCTGAAAATGTATATTTACTGCTGGATTAACTGCATTTGGATAGAAACCGAACAAAAAAAAATATTTAAATGGTATGTCTTGCCAAAATGTCATAAAACAACAGCAACAACAACAACAGCTACGTAAACAACAGTATGTGTATGTAATCGGTATTATTATTATCGATGCTATGGATACTACGGAGATGGAGTTACTAATGGATTCACCGCTCCAATACGAAAACGAGTTTTTGCATCCAATAAAATTAATTTGCATACAATTCTTGGATTCCAAAGACACATTTGTTGTTGTTGTTGTTGTTGTCGTTGTTGAATACAAGTTTTGAGATCGACTCAACTTTCGTATTCGACATTATTTTTATTCCTGAATTTCGATGCATACGAATTGATTTTTTAGCATTGCTAAATTATTACGAATTTTTAGCTGGCAAAGTTTTGACGTTTCTGAAATGCAATGCAGTAAAGTAACTGTAAAGAGGTTCGGGTTACTGAGATTCTTTTAGCTTGCTGCTTGTAAATGGAACAAGAAGTAAATAAAGAAGGTAGATAGGAATCGTATATACATACGAACATACACAGATACATGTATACATATGTATTCACGTAGATATGGCTTCATTCTCTCTAGCCACACAGCTGGCAGCTGATTAAACTGATAAAATGACATGGTTCAGTTCTTAAATGTTATGGGGAGTATTGAATAACAGCAGTTCGTATAACTATTAGCTAAACTTTAAGCTATTAGGCACTACCTTAAAAGTAATTGTCAGCGTTTGAGTCACAAATTAACAAGGCCCAATTCAGTGTACTTGAAAACGGAAAACAGCAACAAAAAAAAACCTTTGCAATTAGCGGGCTTGGCGTTCACACATACATTTATATATATGGCAAATAATCTGTATACTGGTATCATTCGCAAGCAAACATATATATAACATGATTCATTGATGATTCTGTCTGACTAAAAGTTTGCCTATTGTTTGGTTTGTACTTGGTTTGCACTGGCTGCTGTCAATGTAAACAAATCATTGCGCAATCTCAATTAATTGATATACATACATACATTTTAGATTTGATTTTTATTAAATTAAATATATTATTCAATAACATTCTGAAGAGTTGGTTAGCTTATACGTATTCGTCTCGGATACCCACGAGTATCTGTTAGCTAATTCCGTAAGCTACTCTTTCTGTGGCGCCACATTCTCAACCGACCAGATTATGGATAGCTACTCCGATTGGCGTTGAATAGTCTATTTGTTTAAATGTACATTAAATGTACATAACATTTATACAGAATACTCGCATCTCAAAACATAAACATTAAAAACGCAGCAAAGCTGATTATTTATTGTTATTTTAAGATGATAAGAAAGTTTTCTTAATCAAATGCAAAAATATGGTTTATTGAAATACGCCGTGTGGCTAAACCCTCAAATGACAAATGCATTCGCTTGACACAGTATCTGTGTATCTGCACTGCATGTATCTGTATCTGTGTGTGGCTGAGAACTAACTGCTACCTGGGCGTTCATCAAAATATTTTAATTATAAGCCTATTCAATTAGCTGGTAGCGAAAGCCATTAAGGGAGAGAGTGTCTTCAACACAATGAAATAGTTTTTAGTTTCTGTTCTCACCAACTCGACAAAATTTCGAAGTTTTCTCTATATGCAAATGTATCGCATGCAAAGTGTAAGTGTAGGGTATGAGCCGCATCTTGAGTCGTTTGATTGGTATGAAAGCCTTTTTGTTTTGGGCTACAGCCAATATTCTGCTGCTTATAAGCAATCTCGAAAAATGCTTAATTTATTTAAGAGCATTAATCAAAAATAATTCGAAGCAACTTTAAATGTAAATAGTATCTACAACTTGTTCGCAACAGACTTAATTACATATGTTTCTCTTACCGAATTTGGGAGTAACTGCAGCCGCAAAGTATGCTTATTAACTTGATGGCCAAGATTGGATCAATATAAATCTCGGCGGGTTAGACAAAACTTCTCACAGCACAAGGTACGCCTCCAAGTAGCTTGAGTTGGAGTCGCCGCAAATGTTGGTGTTTAAAATTCACCGTCAAGAATACTGAGAAAAATACAAAAAAAAAAAAAAAAACAAGAAACAAAACTGGTAACAAGCCACAGCAAAAAGTAAGAATAATATGAATGTTGCCAACAAAAAAAAAAAACAAAATAATACACCCAACTGTTTGTTGTTGGAAGGAAACCAGTTTTCTTGTTGCTGGCCACTTTTCTCGCCTTTCGATTGTGGCAAACTGCATTCTTTGGAGTCAGCTCCTGGAGCTGTGGCGTCTCCAGCTGCTGTTGGCTTTCGCTTAACGAGGCTCGGCAGCCCGCAAGTTCAACAAACAGCCAAGCAAACTAAACTAAACCCGGCTTTGTCTTTGGCTTGGTCTTGGACTTGGACGTGGCTGCTGTGTTGTTGCATTTGCAATTGTTGCTGTTGCTGGTGCTGCTGCTGCTGCCGCTGCTTTAAGAGCATACATAAAACTTTAATTTCATGGAATTTCCTTTCTATTTTTATGCAGCACAGCCCAGTTGATTAACTGCTGCTAACAAATGATAATGGCGATGATGATGATGCGGCAGACGTTGATGCTGTTGCAAGGAACAAGTTTGACTTCGTCTTCGCATCGTCATCGTCATCGTCATCGTCTGGGCCATTTTTGTAAATTCTGCCTGCCTCAGCAGCTTATTACTTATACTTATATTACTAACCTAGGGCATAATGATTCACTCTACCTACAACCGTATATGGCAGATAGTGCATCTCGTATTCGTTATGGCTCTCAATCATTTTGCTTTCATTCTCCTTCTGGTAATAACCTGACTTGGCCAACTCATTAACTTGGCTGATATGCTGATGCCTCAGGTCGGGTGGGATTGGACTTCAACTGGTGGCTGCATCCATTGTTTGTGTGTGTGTGTGTGCGGGGTGAGGAGTGGATTGCACATTATCTTTATCACCGTTTAGCTATGATTCTTAGGTTCTTTTCCAGTTATGGCAGGAAATAAAACTGACTAATTGCTTTACGTTAATTCCTTAATGTGGCGGCTGTGATTAGTAAGCGTATTTTCATAAAGTTTTTCTGGTAATGTAATACCATTTTGAGCTAATGAACCCCGAGAGTGACAGCAATTACGATAGCAATGAAAAATAATAGAAATTTACCATCAATTGCAATTAAAAATAGCAGTCAGCAGCAATTAGCGGAGTTTATATTATTACTTTGCTTTGCCTTATTTTATTACATCTAGCTTAAACATCTTAAGTACAAGTATCAAGTACAAATGACCAATATATTGCAGTTTGCATTTGTTCATTTATATTTTAGAACTTTTTACCTTTTTTTTAAAAATGTATTAGTTAATTGAACTTGTTTCGAACTCAGTCCCGGTAAAAGTGTTCAACCTTAATCAGATATCAGCATAAAGTTGAGATAAGTTCTTATTTATTGCACTTTTTGCTTGCTCCAGGTTATATTTGTATGGAACACTACAAATCAAATTCTAATTTCTAATTTTTCCATGAAAAATCCGACAATAATTTAAATTTTACCATAGAAAATTGTCGTATAATAAACGAAATTTAATCATTTTTTTCTGTGTAGTGCAGGTTTTATCTGTGGCCAGCGGCCAGTGGCCAGTTGTGTCGACCCAGCCACACATTGCTGGCTTCTTTCCGGGAATAGTTTTCGGTTTTGTTTACACACCATGCCGCATTATCGATTGCATTACTCCCCTCCCCTCCCCTACCCAACCGACCCCACCCCCTTATAGCCTGTTTTGGGTGCGCTTGTGTATATTTTGTTTGGCATATATTTAGGCGCCGGGCCCAACAGACTGATTGAGTGGCAACAGGCGCTGGCGGCAGGAGAATTTGTTTGCACCACATAAACAAATTGTTAGCGCGCTGGCAAAGCACTCCAATTGCGAGCGACAAAAACTTTTGTCACACTCTCGCGCACAATTAAATTGATTTGAAACTCAAATCGCCAAGCACCGCCCGCCCTCCCAGAGCCCCCCCCCCCCCGTTTAACAATGACAATCAGAGCAGAGAATGGGGCACAAAAAAGTGACTCGTCAAGCTTCGTTGGTTTTTTTCAAATCGAAACTCTCGCAACGGGTTATGGATGGTCCATAATCTGTGCGATAATTAGCATAGAGCAGATACTTTTATCTAATACTAATCGCAGTTGACATCTTTGGGGCAGGCTGCACGTGGATTATAAAACGTCAAAAGCATTTCTCTACTTGTTTTCGACGCTTATCAAAACGCGGAACAGCAAAAAAATTAAAAAAAAAAATTGCTCCATATGCCAGATAACAGATTGCTGCTCGTGGCACCTCTGTTTGTCCATGTCAGCGCAAAATTATAATATTTAAGTAATACGCTGATTATTTTAGTTACACACACCTTTCATATCACACACACAAACACACACACACACACACATACATACATACATACAAACATCATTGTGGCAACCAAGTTTTCGACTAACTCAACGAGTCTCTTGAGGCCAAAGGCTAACATTTGGCCAATAAGAAAAGTTACATTAAAAGTTTTTTTTTACGTTTTGTTGCATTTGGCATCACTTCCAAAACAGGGCCAAATGAGATTCAATTCCATTTGAATTTTTTTTTCCAGAATACTTTGATAGCTTTAGGCTAAAGGCTAAACTCAAATTAAAGCCATAAAGAGTACGCAGCCCAGAATATTTATTTTGAAGCCATAGTTTCTCGGCTCGCAAGAGAGAAAGCTATGTAAATTATTGATTGATTTTATCGTGAAATTGCTCACCAGAGACTTAAATTCTTTTGCATACGATTATTCATGATTCGAGTGAATTCTCAATGCTTTATCCGACGCATGAGAATGAGTATTGTGTGGCTTACAAATACACATTTATGCATATATACTAGTTATGAAACACCCCGCCTTGGAATGCCTTATCGCATATGAGTTATGAATTTCAAATCATGCTGGATTTTGTTGTCTTGCGTTTTATTGATTGCCTGTTAGACAACTGCATAAATTATGATTCTGACATGGTTCTTAGTTGCTAGAAATCTTTAAACGGGGATTGATTCTTAGAACGAGTTGTGTGAAAACCAGTTTCCGAAGCAGTTAAGTGCGTTATGTGTGTGTGTACCTGTGTGTGGTTTTAAACAAACAGCTGTGTGTAGCTGTGTGTGTGTGCAGCTGAGTCATTATATAATTTGCATCAGGAATGCAAAACACAGGTATTCCACACACACACACACTCGAGCTCTCTGTTTCCATTTTAACATAGTCAGGTTTCTTCTTACCAACTTGATTGCATTTTATCAGAGTATCCTCAGTTGCATAGAGCAGATGTTGTTTTCTCAGCAGATGCAGATAAAATCGTTAGTGCCACACTGCGAGAAATCGCTATTTATAACTAGTTCCTTCGTGGTTTGTTTAAAAAAAAACCATACAATTCTCGAAATTACTTAAGCAGGGACTTATCTACTTGTTTGTCAGTGTATTTCCCTTAGAAATAGGGAATCAGCACCAGCTCTTCGCAGCACAGTCAAACAAACCAAAGCGAGCCAAAGTGTTCGTTTTCCTACCTGAAAGCAAGTCAAATCGAATGACGCACGAGAGACCACAGACGACATGTGTCTGGTTATTTGGCTGGTACTCGGCTCTGCAGCTGTACTAAGTTGGAGCAGAGGAGGTTCCACGTGCAGCAGACATATGTCAGCATTGTTATTATCGGAGCGTGCCTCGGGATCTAGAGCGCTGTGGCAGATGCGACTGATTCCAATGGCTGCCGAATGTTTTGTTTTCTTTTCATTCCTCCGGTTTCATTTTTTTTTTTTTTTTTTTTTTGGCATATGCCTCTTGTTTACTGTGTGTGTGTGTGTCAGAGACTGTGTGTGTAGGCAGCATATTCTATATGTGCACGTACTTCAGAAATTATTGAAAATGTGTGCTTATATGTTTTTTTTTTTATGTTTTTTACATGTGGCCCTTTTGTTTCGGCGACTTCTTTCTTACTTCCGTTTGCTTTTCAGAGACTCTCTCAAGAGGTTCGTTGCCTGTTTGTTTGTTTTGTTAAAGGATGTGGCCAGGCTTCGAAGGAGGCGCATTGCGGATGTTGTTGTCGGAGTCAAAGGCACTCAATATGCTTCAACAGGGCTTACGTAACTATCAGCCCAATAATAACTGGTCTGTGGCAACAGATTTGGGCATTAACACTAAAGCGAATTTACGTGATTTCTTAAGATGTGCATACATAATATGATCATCTACACTCCTGTCCATTTAAATGGGACACCCTATTCACTTTCTTTGCAATAGCTCATAACTCAAAATAGCCGAATGATAATTTAACTTTTTTCACTTTATCTTTGTGTAACTATTCTTTTTTTTTAATTCGTTACGATTTAAAGGACTTAAATCTTTGTTTCTCTTCAAGTGACGAGGAACTTATATGCATACCTGGATAAGTTCTCAGATACATATTTTACAATTGATCCCATGGGTTGCAAATGGTCAACCCAAGATGCTGATTTAGAATTCTCACACCTCACATTTCGCATCATAGATGCAGTCTGCAGTTTCCCATCATGGAGCACCGCTCAGGTAAACTTCATGCTGGTCGAATCAACGCCCAATTGACAGCTAATAATGACGCACTTCAGACTGTGGAAAACAATGCTGCAATGCTGCAGCTCTAACCCTGAGGGCCAGCTGGCAATGCAACGCACTGGGTGCATAGGAATGTGTGTCCTCTGCCCACTCCCCATGCCCCTACCCCTGCCACAGTCAACTACCTACTGGTTAGTTAAGGGTGCGTTTCTATTAGCGGCGTGTGAATTTGTCTATGCTTACGGCGCATAAAACTAGAACCTTAAAAACCTCTATACACAGATCCCACGGAACTCAAGGAGCTGCTAAAGTATTTCCTATGCGACTTCAGCTGATGCTGTGCAATTATTTGGCAACTTACCCTTTTCTTGCAAGCTGTGAGAAAATATTGTTCTACACTTCGTCTCATTATTGTTATCTTAAACCTTTTCTGGGTTTATTATTTGGTCCTATTATTATTATTATTATTATTATTGCTATTATACTACTATGCTTCGTGTCGCTTACTGTTTAGATATTAAGAGCAGTTTCTTTAATCAAATTGCCCAACTTTGATTTTAGTGTTATTGCTTGTGCAATCAATCCTAATTTTCACATGCCACACACTAGCTCAGTACAAATTGCATCAATTGTGGCTGCTCATTTTCTTAATACAACGTGTAATGTACATTGTGCAACCTAATTGATATCATTACTATTTGGGGCACTCTCTCCTAATTGCTTGGCTAAACATGCGTTAAGCTGTGTCTTGTATTTGAACATATATACTGATTATGTATGTGCCACAATCGTTTGGCATACATGTTTGATAAAAAATTCCCACGACCACCAACACTAGCGAGCAGAGTGAGCACATACAAATTATAAATTCCAACACTCTGCCAAACAGCAACCCTCCTCTCCTTGTATATATATAAAAAACGTCGCCTGGTTTCATCGAAAGGACGACGAGCAGCTTTGGTGGTTGATCAACTGCGAATACCCCTCGGTAGACAAAAACAACAACAAGAGGAAAACGCAGGGCGGCATAATTATAATTGCATATTAAGTACTCGGCGAAGAGCTGGCTTAAAAGAACAGAAAGGAAGCCATAAAATGTGTATCCTTTTTCCGCTCTGTCTTGGCCAGTACAAAGCGTGTGAACTTTCTCTATCTCTCTCTCTCTCTCTCTCTCTCTCTATCTGAAATGCATACAGGAATGCAAGCAGGCATTGTCTAGCTAGGTAATATATCTTGACAGATCTACACGTTTGATATGCACGTTTCCAAGGAATAGATTAAAATTGCATAATTCAATGGGATAGCAAGAGAACCAGATTAATTTTCTGCTACGTATATATTTCAATGGGATGGATACAAGATTATTCCATTCAATTGTCACTTTTGGTTTTTGTTCTTAACAGCGGTTGTTCATATTTTTTCTAAGTGTATTCCTTACTTTTCGCTTACAAAATGATTATCCTGCAACCTAATGCCCATAAGCCCAAGACCAAGTTGTAAGCCGATTGCACCTTGAACGTGTTGTCTTTAGTATAATCCAAGACTCGCCGAGCGACTTAATCAAGTGGCACTGAGCCCACGTGCCGCACAGAGTTGATCCCTGCTTATGCATATCAAATGAACTGCGGCCTACAATTTGTCCATGGCTTAAATTATGTATTATGACAGGCAGACAGGCAGACAGGAAACGTGCTCAATGATAACAATAACCGAAATCTTTTCTAGCACATGAGACAAAGCTATCGCCTTTGGCCAGGTGGATGAGCTTAGTGTAAGCAGCCGCATCCGGGTGGTTGTCGGCAGTGAACATATTTGGTGGTGCTGGTCAAGCGATTAGAGTTCGAGAGACACATATCTGGTAAATGTGCAACAAGTGTCGTTGGCTTTTTGAGGGCACCAAATTAATTACACCAACACCAACAACGGGCAGCAGCTGGTGGGCGCCAGCTTTATTGTTATTGTGCAACATTAATTAATGTAATACATAGATACCACAGCAATATATATATATATGTATATATATATATAAAGTTTTATATATAGGCCCATCAAGTTTAGTGTCAATGACTGCTCGTGTGGGTTAATTGTTTAATGCTGTCTAAAAAGTACAAATTGCCATTTTCTGTGGCACGCTAATGTACAATTGTTCATTATTTCATTATGTCATGCGTTAAAGATCAGCGGCCTATGATTTATTGTGCACATCTACAGATATCATTTTGTTTGTATTGATAACGCTATGAATATCAAGTTAGTGCTATATCGATTGGAGTTGACATAATATAAACCATATGCTTTCAATGATGACCTTTGCAAATACTACCAACTATTTGATTTAATTTCAATGAAATGCGATTTGTTTGAATTTCAGGTGATTGATTTATTTGTTAGCCCAACTCGACGTGCATTGTTTGCATTAATCAGGATTTATATTAAATGATATAGGACAACGATCTGTTGGCTGTGGGCAGCTATCTTGAATGAACCTGCACGGCAAATTGAAGAAAATATATGAATTTATTAAGTAAATATTGATACTATAACGCTTTATCAACCTACACTGTCACTCTGCACATTTGTACGCATGTATGTGGCTGTGTATGTATGTATGTATGTACTTGTGTGTACATGTATCTGGACTCCCATCTGATTTGTATTTAGTGCTCGCACAATTTTGATTTTCCTCTTGTTCGAGTGGAACCTGTTTCGTGTCTGGCTTACTGGTTGAATGAACCCTTTCCGTTTGTCCGCTTTGTGACTTGTACGACGACCTGTGCTTTGCCGCTTTTGGTCCATTGTTGTCACATATGAAATCATGTTTGAATTTAGTGCGTGACTTAATAGGATTTTCATATTTCATATTCTGCGGTCTCATTGATAATGTGTGCATAACTGAAACGTGCCTCTGACGCTGTGGCCCATCCAATGAGTCATTCAATACCATTGAGATGCATGCGAGTTAATTGTTATGGAGTGTCCAGTTATATCAACTAAGATCGTACGAAAACTGAACACTACAGGATATACAGGATAGAATTTATCTTTGGCAAGTTAAATACTCTAAGAACGTTTGCGCTAAAAATTCTTTTATACGACTTTTGGTTTCTGTTTTTTAACACATTTAGCGTTTTCGTAGAGAAAAGTATTTTTCTTGGAAGATATTCCATTCAACATTCTTAAAGGTCTCAAAATAAGTAAATTTTATTTAAAGTTAGGCATTTAAATAACTTGCCTTTGCTCTTTACTCTTTATACAACTTAATTACGTTAATGACATTTACTTTGTGTTATTGACCGAATAAAGCTCTTAGCTGTTTCTGAGTTGTCTGCAAACACTAATCTACTTTATGAATGACCCACATTCGGAGTCATGCAGCTGTGCAGCTGTGGCCAACACCAGACTGAATCTCACGCCTTAGGTCTCTAATTTGATTAGCAAGCTGACCCTTCACAAATGTACCACAGAGACACGCCCAAGTACAAAGTTGCCTCTGACCAAAAATGCAGTCAAACAGCATCCACAACAGTGTCTTAATGCTCTAAACTGAACACAGACCAGAGTCTCGTAATCGTGTGTCGAAAACCAAAGCTCTAAATTGTCGAATGCCCTTGTGGAAGCGACACCAACAGCACAAAGCACAAGGCACAAGGCACAAGGCACAAAGAACCAGCCGATAGTCAAACTGGGCATTCAGTTAATAAAAGTTCAAACCAGTTTTGTAACATTTACAGTTAAGTTAAGAAGAAAGCGGCTTATTCTTATTCTCTCTGACAGTGAAGTTGCAACGCATTCGAAAGATACTTTTTTGTTGCTGTTGTTGTTGCTTGTGTTTTCATGACGCTGAACTCGGATTTAGTGTTCATCACTTCAGTGCAGTCACAAACACCAAATAATAACGTTAGCCAGTGTTGAACAGTGCAATTAACACATGTCAGTCAACAAACAGTTGACGTCAAAGAGTTAAAACAACACTGGTGTGTAAAACTGCATTGTAATATCGCTGACTACGTGATGAATATCAAAACTAACTGCAGTGGCAAACAAATACACAGACACACACATATACATAAATATAAATCTATATATGTGTATTGTGTGACAAGTGTCTGATAAGATATTGCCATGTTAACCTACTCATTGAAAGAATGGCCAAATCTGAGCAACTAAGTTTTATTTTACCATATTCTCAACCGAAATTCTGAAGTGTTGACTCTCTTAAGCCCAAGTCTGGCTGACTTAAGCCATATAAAACAGTTTCTCTCAAAGATCTCCGATCAAATTGTGGTGCATTATTTGCGAGTGTTGAGTGTCTGCTATCGGCGCGTTGGCTGGTGTCCAGAAGCGCGTGTTGTGTTTTTTTTTTTTTTTTTCATAGGGGTGCGGGGTATTACTTATAAATTAAAGCACACATAGTCGGTAAAGTTTACCGCAATATGAGACATGTGATAAAGTCACAAAAACGTCAGCGTATGTCGCCGCAGCGCAAAGAAAACAAAAGCCCCACAAAGTATAAATAAATAAGAGCGTAGAGCAACAACAACAACAACAACAAAAATAAAAATAACAGAGTACAAAAAAAAATATTAAACAAAATAAAAAATAAAATTAAATGTGTGTAAACAATTACGTGAGACAGGCGACCGAACGCTACGATAAGCGACTAATGTGCCCGATCTCGACGTTATTTTTTCCATTTGTTTTTTCATTGGAGGTTGCTCTCGGACTGCTCTCGTAGGTTACTTAGCCCACACGAGCTTACGACTAGAGTAGTAGCCATAGACACTCGGGCCTGAAGGTTGCCGTTATATTCTAGTCAAGCCAAATCATACTAAATATAGTATTATGCACAATTATGGATACGTTGTTTCGATAGAGTTGTTTTTGGGGGGCGTTACTCTGTCGACAAGCGAGTGAGTCACATGAGTACTGCGATTCGAAGTGGAAATAAATGCATAATCAGAGACGTCAAACTGCCGCTTGATAGTGTTTGTCATTAGTTAAGGTCTCTGTGGTTCCACTTTCCACTTTCCACTTTAACACACTTTGAACACACATTGCAGATCGCGCAGCAAGTCATCAATTAATTTAATCAACAATTTCTATAACTCAAATTCAATGAACAAATAAATTTGCGCATTCAACAAGCCAATCAATAGATCAATAAAATAAAAAAGAAACAATCAAATGAAATAAAACACAAATCGATATCAACAAAAGACTGCCATATTGACTTTACACAAAGAGAGTGAGAGTGTGAGAGTAAGAGACATACTGAAAGAGAGAGAGAGAGAGAGAGAAGCAGCCAACCAGCTGACGCTTAAACATCTGGCAACACTCTGACCGGCCAGTTTTAAAACTGTAACGGTTATTGGCAGCATTTTACTCACGCCAAAGCCAAAACCGGCTAGACACACACAAGCACACACACACGCACACACTAAAGTTCCGCTCGTGAGCCAAACAGAGACAGCGACAGGCGCAGAGAGAGAGAGAGGCGCACCGACCGCAGCCATGGGAAACTCATCGTCACACACGCACGAACCACTGGAGCGCGGCTTCACACGCGGAAAATTCGGCGATGTCAAGAATGGGGTAGGTTATCAAACAAACAAACAAACCAAACGAGGGTTGATCGCAACGATGACGGCACTTGTTTCTCCTGTTTCTCTCCATTTCTCTCTCGTGTCGCGCTGCCATAAGGCACCTACACTCAATCATCGCTATGTTTTAATATTCACATTTGCGCCCCACCCACAGAAATCCGCCTCATTCCGGTTTAGCAAGAAGTCGCCGAAGAAGATGGATCGATTGCGACGCTCGTTCCGCGACTCATTTCGTCGTCGCAAGGATCGCGTACCCGAATCATCCAAGCCGCACCAATGGCAGGCCGATGAGGAGGCCGTGCGCTCAGCCACCTGCTCCTTTGGGGTCAAGTATCTGGGCTGCGTGGAGGTGTTCGAGTCGCGCGGCATGCAGGTCTGCGAGGAGGCACTCAAAGTGCTGAGGGTAAGTCCAATTTCATCTAATCAATTGAGAAACCCATTCAGTTAGCGATTTGAGCTTGAAATATGATTTCACACAGAGTTGAGCTATGTTGACTTTTATGCTAATCCTCTAGCTATTTTGGGAGAGATTATTACCCAATCTCGAACTAAGTAAAGATACAGAGATAAAGCTTTGAGATGATAAGATTTAATTTGTTCGAAGGCTTAAGAGAACATTCTTTCAGTACATAAAGTAGTATTTTATTTATATTAGAATTGCATATAGACTTTGGTTAACCCTCATAATATAAAATTACCACGAATTAACCAGACAATTAAGTAACTCAATTTAAGTGGGCTGAATTCGAAAATACATTTTATAGGTCATATGACTAAAAATAATAATAACAGAACAAAACACGCAACGGTTGATTAATTATGGGAACACAGTATTGCACACAGCTGGGGGCAACTCAAGCCCTGAAAGGATTAAAGGCCAATTTTATGATCACAGAAATAGTGCACTTAAACATATAATAAATTTTTGTATATAACTTTGCAATAAAGGTTATCTCATCGTCAATGGTTAGGTCAGTCTTTAATTTCTCACTGAATGGCATTTTTCATTTGATATTCGAATTAACATATTTTTAATCAACTAACGTTTTGCAGCAATCGAGACGCCGTCCGGTGCGTGGTTTACTCCATGTGAGCGGAGACGGATTGCGTGTGGTGGATGATGAGACGAAGGGTCTCATTGTGGACCAGACCATCGAGAAGGTGAGCTTCTGTGCACCGGATAGGAATCACGAGCGCGGCTTCAGCTACATCTGTCGGGATGGTACGACGCGTCGCTGGATGTGCCACGGCTTCCTGGCGTGCAAGGACTCCGGCGAGCGGCTGTCCCATGCAGTCGGCTGCGCCTTTGCCGTTTGCCTGGAGCGCAAGCAGCGTCGCGACAAGGAGTGCGGAGTCACGATGACCTTTGACACCAAGAACTCGACCTTTACGCGCACCGGCTCCTTCCGGCAGCAATCGTTGACCGAACGCATGGCCATGGCCACCACTATGGGCAGCAACGAGCGCTGTGTGGATGGACCGGCGCTGCCCGGCGGCGGTCCACCAGCTGCCGCAGTGAAGCCGTTCAATCCGTTTGCCATTGAGCGGCCGCATGCCACACCCAATATGCTGGAGCGGCAGAGCTCCTTCCGCTTGAGCACCATTGGCAGCCAGTCGCCGTTCAAGCGCCAGATGTCGCTGCGCGTCAACGATCTTCCGTCCAATGCGGATAGGCAGAAGGCATTCCTCGCCGCTGCCGCCGGAAATTCAAATCCACATGCACTCCACACGCCGCTCCGCAGCGTCTCGCCGATTGCTGAAGTCTCGCCTGCCAAGTCGGGCGGTGAGGCGGCTATTTTGGCAGCGGATACAGTTAGTCAGTTGTGTCAGGAGCTCAGTCAGGGCTTGTCGTTGCTAACGCAGACTGATGACGCACTTCTGACAGCTGGCGACGATCTGAACTTTAACAATAGTCGCAGCATCAATCAGAACATCATTGCCGCCGACAAGCAGCAACATCACGTAATCTCCACGTACAGCGCCAGTGGCAGTGCCAGCGGCAGCGGCAGTGGCAGCGGCACCCCCACTGCCCAGGTGACACCACGTGTGGCCAGTCTGCAGTCGCCCACACGTTCCGAGCCGGATGTCGAGGCCAGCGAACAGCAGCAGTTGCCCAATGCTGAACAGTGGCTCGGCCAGGTGGTTCGCAGCACATCCCCGGCGGTGCCACCGAAGAGACCCAGCTCCTTGGCCAATGTGGGACGCGCTCAGACTGGTCGAGCCACTGCGCCCGATCCCTTCGATGCCGAGTGGGCGGCCAATGTGGCAGCTGCAAAGAAAATGTCACCAGATTTGCCCGGACTGGGAATAGGCAGCAACAGGCACAGCACGAATCCGTTTATCTCACCACCCAAGCCGCAACCGCAATCATTTCAAGTGCAACTGTAGACAGGGCCAGAGGGCGGAGGACCGAGCAATGGGCGGCGGTCCAAAGTGTGGTTCACTTGAAAAAAAACGTAACTTAGTGTAATTGGGGCAGTCAGCACAGACCGATAGATAGATTAAAAGGATACAAAATAAATTAAAACCAGATTACGCAAAGCAAAAAAAAAAACAAAAAATGAAGAAAAAGGAAAAACTTAACGCAAACAAAACCATTGTTGAATTATACTATTGAAAGTACTAAATAGACGGTTATTAAATTACCATTAAATATATACGCTACGCATAAAGTACAGATAAGCAAAAACAAAAAAACAAAAACAAAATCAAAAACAAAAACAAAAACAAAAACAAAAACAATACATACAAGCACGCAAGCACGCATGTGTCGCTTAGCATTAATCCAAGGACATGCATAGTCCTGCGTATGTTGAATAAGTTGCATGCCGAATTTGACCAAGCTACCAAGTTACCCACAAATACCACCTCCAATCAGCTAAGCAACAACAAACACTTACAACAACGAGTGCACTTCTACTTTATAGTACTTACCCACATACGTACACACGCATATGCATGTACAGTATATATGTATATATATATATATATATGTACACAAATATATCTTGCTTTTACTACTTGGATGCAGCCTTCCACAAACTTGTTGATCAATCCCATATTTTAGATAGCTACATACTTACATGCATACCATACATATCGTACCATACATATATATATATTTATGAATATATATATATGTGTTATATATATATATATATATATATGTATCAATAATTCTGCATATATATATGTACATGTCTAGGGCCAATGTTTCGTCTGTCAATTTTTATTTATGCGTCTATATAAATATGTCTTTTTAATTTAATTTAAATTTAAATTTGTACAAAATGTATTATACTTAAATTATAATAATAATTTAACGAAAATAAACTTCAAGTTAATTAAAAATGTTTTAAATTTAACAATTTGAAATTAATATGCATATAGAAGTGAATAATTCAGTTGCTTCAACCCCATGCAGAAAGTATCATGTCATTTTTTTCGTTGTTAGTACATTTGTACCTCATTCATAACTGAGTGGATATATGTGTAATGTTCGTCTGCATGTCTGTGTCTCCACAAAGTATCAATTTTTAATTGCTTTGTACATTTTTCGTGACAAAATTAAAGCACCCTCTTTAAGGATTCAAAAAAAAATTCGTAAGCTAGTTATGCACTCAGAGGACGACTTATAGGTTGATGATGTCGATAAGCACCAAATATTAATATATCAATCAATTTATCGATATATATATAAATAAGACATATATAATTGAAGACACTTACATAAATAAAAATGATCTTAGATAGTATCACTAAAACAATTGCTGCCCAAGATAGATGCATACATCAGCAAACAAGTAGCAATGTATTAGTGGAAAATGCTTCCAAAAATATACACAGTAGCCAAGTCTAACATACCCTACCTAGCACAAATGATTTTATTTTTATTTGTATTTGTTTTTGTTTTCTCTTTAATGCTTTTTTTTTTAAATCTTATTATTAAATGAAGTTTGTGCATTTCACTTATCCATTTAGTCCAGATCTTGATCATACAACTAATTATATTCTATGCGTAACATGATGGTCCAGTCGAAGCCTTGTGTTCTGCGAACTCTCAGTTGATTATTTGATCGTGGGTGTGTGCTTCCAGGACAGATGATGCATGTGCAACTCAATTTTAAATACCATCCAGTCAGGAAACAAATCAAAGACTCAACTCTTGCAAACGAGTACAATATTTTCGTATTTAATTAACAATATATTCGGCACTTTATTATCCATAATTTTATTTATTTGATACGAATTTTCTATGCACACTTTTTACGAATATATTTACGTACAATGTATTAATTATATACATACGTGCTACGAGACGTACAGTTTCTTGGAATCGCAGTATTTTTGCGTAAGTCTCTACTACTATGCATGCTGGAATCTATATATGTATATATATATATATATTAAAAACTACAAAATATATGTATTCTAAATACAAAAATATATGCAAAAATAAAAAGTTAAATTTAAGTGATTTTCAAAAAAACAAAAATCAATTCTAAAATATACAAATACTTGTACATATAGTTCAGAGTATATGCATATCGTTTCGTTAAACGTTTAGTAAAATTTATATAGTGAAAAACATTATTATACATACACGTGTACATTTATGACATACATATATGACTTCAAAGTCAAATATTTCGGAAATATGACAAGATTAAATTAGCGCCCATACCGTAGTACACTCCAAGAAATCTTTCCAAAATATGTGGCTTTTATTTGAGCGCAAAATAAATTGAATCAAGCAAATATGATCTTTTTAATTTTACAAAATTATGGGACATTATTAGGATTTATATACTCTGAATTCAGAGTACATCCAAATAAAATATTTCAAAATTACCATCGTTACAACTTTGCACTTCATGCAACACTGCTTGGCCAACACAGCAAGCAGTGCACAGCATATTTAGCCAATGCATGAACCGTACTTAGACATTTTGCCATTTGCGTGCTCAAAAATGGGATATGAATGGCATGGCATTTTAAAGGGCAAATAAAATACAATAAATATAAATAAATTCAGTAACAAAAGAGCATACCTCTGTCAGTAATTCTTCCAACAAGAAAACATCAATATTTCCATCTGCATTAATTTACTCGATTTCTGTTAGAATCACTTACAAACAAACCTAAATAAATTATAATCTGTAAATGTTAATACTAATTATTTACTTGGATAGGGTTCCCAGTGCTTGAATCCAGTCCATTTGACTTCCTCTAGTTTACCTTGGTCCATCTTCCAGATGGCACCATTCTTGTTGGCCTCAATGGCCTTGACAAAACTCTTAGCTGCTTGCTTTGTCGACTGAGTGGGATGGCCCAACAGTTTCTCGGCGACGCAAGGTTCCACATCCAACCAGGAATTGAATTTTTGGACCAGTGTTGTCCTCGTAATACCAGGATTGATCGAATAGGCTGTTACTCCAGTGACGGGCGCCAATATCTGTTCAGTGAAAAAACCAATCACAATCTATGGGCATGAATAGCATCTAGTTGTTAACTTACCGCAAGCGAAACGGTAAAGCTGAAAGCAGATGCCTTTGAGGCACAATACACGGGCACTTGGTAGATCGGATTAAAAGCAGTCACTGAGCAGATGTTGGCAATAACTCCGCCTGGACCATCATTGCGGTAGTCCCAGAAATCCATAATAGCCGTTGTGGTATTCACCGTTCCGGTAAAATTAACAGCAATAGTTTTCTCTATCTGATGGTCGTCCAAAATTCCAGCTCCATTGATAAGCAAGTCAATCTTCTCATACTTTTCGAAGACTTCCTCAAGCAGTTCCTTGCTCTCACTTAAAGGTGCAGTAACATCATACGAATAGAATGCAACTTTCGTGTTAGGATTAAGTTTTTGTAACTCCTTGATATAATCTGGCTTATAAAGATTGTCAAAAATCAGGATGTTCTAAACGGAAAGGTATTTAAATTCGTTTCCCGATCTGAAACTTATTAGATACCTTTGGTCCTCTCTTGACAATCTGGCGGCAGGTGTCCATTCCAATACCACCCAGGCCAGCAACAAAAATTATGTTTTTGCCAGCTATTGCCCCCCCGCAAGATTTGCTTTTTGTTCTTCTTGTGTGCTGGAATCGAAGGGTCTATTTGAGTACGCCATCATTTTTAAAATTAAATATGCATTTGCAATTGGCAAAAGATTGATTATCAAACTAAATATGAATGCTATCATATAGCAAACATAGGAAAATAACTTTTATATCCTGACTTACGCTCATTACACTCTCATGATGGGCAGTTAACACATGACGATTGAGCCTCTCCTCATGGCGGAAGTTTTTCAATATATTAATCGGTTGTGGTTTGGCAAGCTGCTTGGATGACAGCTGCAGATTGTTCGCGTCACTGTGCCTGGCACAATTCCCAAAATTGGATGCTGTGGAGCTGCATCGTAAAACTCCATGCTGCAGGACCCTGTGCGCGAACACTGGCAATGCGTTCATTATTTGAAAAATATCCGAAAAAACAAATACCTTTTAGAATTTTAACTGAGCTATTTGACTAAAAAGAGGAAAGTGAACAATTCTTGATTTTATTTTGATGTATGGACTGCCGGGCCTCAACGGCTACTACGATCAGTTTGAAATTTAATATTTATTTTAGATGCTTAAGCATTG
Source organism: Drosophila cognata (assembly GCA_035041535.1). Classification (NCBI taxonomy): domain Eukaryota; kingdom Metazoa; phylum Arthropoda; class Insecta; order Diptera; family Drosophilidae; genus Drosophila; species Drosophila cognata. The sequence goes on from JAWNLC010000616.1 coordinate 1,190,073, forward strand.
AACGAAATTTATATTTGTGTATATAGGGTTAAGACTATAAATGTATCATATCTCCATTTGTTTTATCCGGTCATTATATCACTTTTAATTATTTTGAATGAGTATCATTAAAATGTTCCGCATTACATTGCCAATGCTAATTAACCATTTTATTATATTATCTGCAAAAAAAACCTAATTCAGTCAGTAGCAATAATCGGAATGTAGGTCAATTTTGGCATATTTGCTTTGTGGATCAGCCCTGGTACACAAGCTAGGCATTTGTAGAGTTGCAGATGCAGCGCCGGCGACTAGAACTCAATATTTATCATTTATTAGATCGATGCATTCGTAGCAACAACAACAACAACAACATCGGGCAACCCACGACAGGCAAAATGAATACATTGCAAGCCAAGAAAGACTGCGGCCCACGCGAAAAATCAAACGAACTGCTAGCATGGGTCCAATATAAAATAATAATCATGGCCAAACGCCCAGGTAACAACTGGAACATGCATAACAACTACAATAGAGGAGAAACTACCACGGCTGGGAACATAAATGTGGCAATTTTCATATGAGAACCACAACTACTAACAGAATCCTTGCCTGCGGTCGATAGAAAATCAATTTTTTTTTTTTTTTTTTTTATGTAGCAATTGAATTTAATATTGATCAACCTATTGAAAGGTTATAAAATATTGTTTTGAAGATTGTATACATAATAACAGGGAATTTAAATTCAATAACATAAACATATAATTGGTTTTAACATATTACAATATCACATAACATCAAATACAAGATAAAATATAACATTTGTTGCACATTAACGTTACAATTAACGGCCAGCTGTCCAGAGGTCGCTGGTGTGGAGGCGCTTTAAGCGTCTGCGGGTTATGTTTGACCCTAGTGAACAAGCCAATGGGTTGACATGATTTTGTAACCGGTCATTGTAACGACTTGTGTTGCGGTTAATTTGACTAATGGCTGTAGGAACACAGAAGTCGTTGTGCAGAGTCATATTGCTCACATAGGGTGGAGCACCAGAGATGTCTCTTAGGACACTGTTCTGCAGAACTTGTATGAGGTTAACCCAAGATTTTGCCGCTGTGCCCCAAAATGGAATCTCATATGTGCATGTGGGCACGATGATGCTCCTGTACACCAGCAGCTTGTTGCTCAAGCTGAGTTTGCCGGATGGCTTCAGCAACCAGTTGAGTTTCGCACTTTTGGATCTACACGCAGCTGCCGTGATCTGTATGTGTTTGCGACAGGTAAGTTTCCTGTCCAGATACATACCCAGGTAGCTAACATGGTTCTCCTGAGGTATGATCGTGTTGTTTAGTCGGACGGTTGGACAGTTACCACTCCTGAGCGCAAACGTACAATGCTGAGACATGTTCTCATTGACGCGGATGTTCCACCGGTTGCAGTGGAGGAGTTAGCAAGGAACACAGTGTCATTTGCGTATGTGGCAAGAAGCGTGTTTCTGGCTACCGGAATCGGCAAGTCCGCGGTCCACTGCCTGCGGTACACCCGCTCTGATGCGGGGGATGTTTCATCGCTCGCCCCTCGGTATGACGAGGCAAGATTATCCGGCTTGCCAGGTTTCGAAATCAACGCAATCACAGCACACTTCCACGGAGTGGGGAAGTGGTGAATGCGAACCATGGAGTTAAAGAGTAGCACCAAGAACATCACTCCCTTCTCGGGGAGGGCCTTAGCAACTCTGCCGTCGACGCCATCATAGCCAGGGGCTTTAGTGGACTTTAGCCTGCGAATCTGCCAGCGGTCCTCATTAGGGGCGATAGGTGTGATCGGTTGTACAGGATCGAGATCTGCATTTAAAAATACCTCAGTGTTCTGTACCTGGCTGTGTGGCGCAAGCGCAAAAGGCGTGAACAGGCCTTGCAGCTCATCCGCAAATTAGATCCGCCTGAGTGGCTGCCGCTTGACATAACGCGTTGCCTTCCACAAATTGAATCCATGATTCTTATTGGGATCGGCATTGCGGAGCATATCCTGAAAATATTGGCTCTTAGTGTCAAAAAGCAACTTTTGCAGCTCGTACGCTGTCCGCCTAAAGTCCCTTAGACGCAAAGGATTGCGTGAGCGCATATATTGGCGACGCAGTGCTCTCTTGTGCCTTACCAGATCCAAAATCTCAGTTTTTAAAAAAGGCTGAGCTGGACCACAAAACGTGGTGGACAATAGACAGCCGCTAGGACTACTTCGCCTTGATCACTTGAGACTTTAACGGCAGCAACGGGCTGCTGATGTTGTTGACGCAATGACAGCTGGTCTTGTTGTTGATGGCTTAGTTGCTGTTGATGCTCTTGCTGCATGTGCTGTTGCTGTTGGAGTTGCTGCTGTTGCCGTTGCTGCTGCTGGCGTTGCTGCTGCTGGCGTTGCTGCGAGTATTTCTGCGGATGCTGAGCGTTCTCTCTATGCTCTCGTCGCGGCTTGCTTGTCCGCTGTTGCTCAGGAACCTGCGGAG